>VWZO01010609.1:17833-75176 GCA_013396975.1 Bucco capensis | reverse complement strand
AATTAAGAGGTTTCTCTCCTCCCTCTGAGCACAGACTCCAGTCTCTATAGGGGAGGAATTACAAGTTTTATTTTGTAACACCTTATCCCAGTACATGTTTGTTTGTCATAAACTGAAAAAAAAATGATGACAATAAATAGTAGTAAGAATGATTTCATTAACATTATAGAAGAATATAGTAATTTACCAGTACTTTGTAAGAATAAGTAATACCTGTACATGATTTTTAGTTAAAGCAAACTGTCATGTGACTCCAGTGTCACAACTGGAGTCCACTATTGGTGGACTTTGTTGGTTTTTAATATGAAGTCAGGTGATTGTTAACATGACTAGAGGGAGCTGGAACATTCAGCCTAGGTACTCAAAAGGCAGTATGAGCAGCTGACACTACTTCTGTCCATTCTGTCTTTGAGTGGAGTGTATGTATGGATTATGGCTTTCTGATTACAGTGCAGTGGAAAACTGATTTCTGCCAGCCACTGTCATTGTTGTCAGTACTCTTTTTTTGTCGGGGGAACTTATTATTAAAGCATCTCAGTCCATACTTCAGTATTCTGCTGTGAGATCTACAGATACATGAAAATATATTACAATGCACTAGCAAGATTTAATTCTTAATCTTAGGTCACTTGAATCTGATTTGGGACTCCTAATTAGTTTTAACCTGTCAGGGCAGCTATTTGCACCTATTCCAGACTTGGACTGACAGACATATAATATGATCCAGATCTCATGTCTAATGTTCCATTGTTCAGGATCATGATTATCAAGCAAGCAAAACAAAAAGAAAAATATCTTTTAACATGCTTCTTAATAGCAAAGAATTAAATAACCTTATACCAGAAAGGCAGTTGTTTGAAGGTAAATAAACCATAACACTGTGGAGTAAAATAGTCTCTGAAGACAGCACTGTACATCAAGGCCTGCCAACTCTTTTCTAAACCCCATTTTTTAGAAAATTGGTATGAGTCCTTAAGTACAGACTGGTAGAATAGAGTTCTTTGCCTCCAAATTGAAGAAAGTTTACATGAAAGTCTCACACAGTGAGAAAAGATGTAGCAAAGACAGCAAAGTGAAAGCTAGAAGACCATATGGGTAAGCCAAGAGACTGTTCCACTGAAAAGTGTTTAGCAACTATTCAGTCAAGACTTGGGAAACCTTACATATTCTTTCCTCTTCTTGTCCTTTTACTGTTCATTAAGTGAATATTTGGACATATACATATTCATACATGAAATTAGAGCTCAAAGAAAGGATTGAATTTTCTAAGATGGAACATAAAACCTTACACTTTTTTCAAACACAGTACAGTAGAGGTGAAACAGTTAATGTTCTCCATATATTGTCTTAGAGAGATGTTCCAATCCTACCATCATCTCTGGAACTGAATATGTATGCAGTTCTTATACAGTCTCTGATCACTGTTACTATACAGGATATTAAAAGAAGTTAGAAAAATTAGCCTCAGAAATTATGGTGGGATTAAGGATATAACATTCCCAGATCATTTAGGATCTATAAAATATTGAAGTGGTTTTTAGCTTAGGAGATTTACAGCTGTACAGTGTCACATAAAACGTCTATAGCTATCATGTTTTCCTTCAAACTTTTTTCTTTTTTTTTTTTATTCTCCCTATGATATCCCTATCAGCAACTAGTGAGGCCTACAGCTCCCGTGAACACGTCTATTGACAGGAGAATTATGATTTTTTTTCTTCTTGACAGACTTTTAGCAGATTTTCATGCCTTTGTGTCTTCCTTTTTTTCCAGACAGGTGCTGCAATGTATTTATAATGAATAATGAATACATTTGCAGTACTGGAGCTCAGTGTGATTAATCCTTAAAAAATTGTTTGTCCTGAATTTATCTACAAAGAAAGTAAAGTCCAAAACCAGGACAGGTGCTTCTATCAAATTAAAGTACTGTAATTAATGAAATCCTAAAATGAAAGAAGAATCAGCTTATTTGTATGTTTTGATTTATTTTGTTTGTAATTATTATCAAAGTGATTTTAGAGTAGATATTTGTACATAAAGTAACAAGGGAATAAAATGAAGTTTAATCCAAGAAGTCCTTCCATGGAATTTTGGAGATNTGTTCATAGTGTGTTTTTAAATTACTAAAGATGACAGCTTTCAGTAAACATTCTGCTCTCAAAACTGAAGCAAAGGACATACTCATAGAGTAGGATACTTGTTCACATAAGATCAGTTAATTAATGAACCTGTCACATACTCTTTTACATCCTTTACCAATATTTCCAACTTATTCCAGTGTTTCCTTGAATTGCTTTGTCATATGGGGTTTCTGTGAATTCAGAGTAGAGGCAAAATAAAACACTGGTGTTTGCTGTGTGGGTGTACTAGCTATGCAGGCAAGAGTCCACCTTTTGCAGACCCCCTTTACACTGACTGACTTTGTACACTTCAGGGAATCCCAGATCAGATCCGTGATTTTTTATAACAGGCTTCACTTTTGTTCCTTCTTTTTGTTTTACCTTTAAAAGATGATCCGACAAAATGAGTACATACTTTTTTGGAAGATAAAACATTTATTAAATTCATGGTGATTAGTATGGGATTGTAAAATAAAAAAGAGTCCATTAAATAATATTCCAGATCATTTAGAATACCTTACAGAGTTTTAATTTGTTCATTCAATTTAAACAGAAAAGATATAGATTGCCTTTAGAATTTATGTTAATGAACATAGTACTTTATTTGTGATTAGGTGATTCTGCTGCATCATATAAATCATGCTGAGATTTGGTTCTCTCAGAACTATTCCATTAATCATTTCTATACCCCTCCCGCTCTAATACCTTCTTGTCAGTCGCAACGAAGAGAAGAACCTTTTTTCAGACAGTGCCAACTCTTGGACAAATGTTAAAATCCCTTTTTTTTTTTAAATTTTGGAAAAAATGCCCGATAATCAGTTTGTCTTCATTTTCACTGGCAGATAAGCAACTATAAGAATTAATTACTGCTTCAAAGGGACCACCTCATCATGGTCTTTCCCATCAGCTGCCCTTTAACATTTTCAATAGTACTGAACTGCTTTCCAGTCTCATCATGTCCCATATCACTGTCCTAGTAGTATCTTTCTTAATAGAGTATGCAATAGTTATGAAATCTATAAATGATGAAATGGAGAAATAGATGCCTAGGTAAGTTGATTTATTTAAAATAACCTAGAGGGACAGTGACTGATCTAGAGCTAGAAAGAGTATTGTACATAATGCAAAGCAAAAGATTTGCTTTCTGCCATGGTACCTTTTTCTCTCTTCAGTGTTGTAAATTTTATTTTCTCCCAGAATTATATATATATATATATATATATATATATATATAAATTAAGAGGTTTCTCTCCTCCCTCTGAGAACAGACTCCAGTCTCTATAGGGGAGGAATTACAAGTTTTATTTTGTAACACCTTATCCCAGTACATGTTTGTTTGTCATAAACTGAAAAAAAAATGATGACAATAAATAGTAGTAAGAATGATTTCATTAACATTATAGAAGAATATAGTAATTTACCAGTACTTTGTAAGAATAAGTAATACCTGTACATGATTTTTAGTTAAAGCAAACTGTCATGTGACTCCAGTGTCACAACTGGAGTCCACTATTGGTGGACTTTGTTGGTTTTTAATATGAAGTCAGGTGATTGTTAACATGACTAGAGGGAGCTGGAACATTCAGCCTAGGTACTCAAAAGGCAGTATGAGCAGCTGACACTACTTCTGTCCATTCTGTCTTTGAGTGGAGTGTATGTATGGATTATGGCTTTCTGATTACAGTGCAGTGGAAAACTGATTTCTGCCAGCCACTGTCATTGTTGTCAGTACTCTTTTTTTGTCGGGGGAACTTATTATTAAAGCATCTCAGTCCATACTTCAGTATTCTGCTGTGAGATCTACAGATACATGAAAATATATTACAATGCACTAGCAAGATTTAATTCTTAATCTTAGGTCACTTGAATCTGATTTGGGACTCCTAATTAGTTTTAACCTGTCAGGGCAGCTATTTGCACCTATTCCAGACCTGGACTGACAGACATATAATATGATCCAGATCTCATGTCTAATGTTCCATTGTTCAGGATCATGATTATCAAGCAAGCAAAACAAAAAGAAAAATATCTTTTAACATGCTTCTTAATAGCAAAGAATTAAATAACCTTATACCAGAAAGGCAGTTGTTTGAAGGTAAATAAACCATAACACTGTGGAGTAAAATAGTCTCTGAAGACAGCACTGTACATCAAGGCCTGCCAACTCTTTTCTAAACCCCATTTTTTAGAAAATTGGTATGAGTCCTTAAGTACAGACTGGTAGAATAGAGTTCTTTGCCTCCAAATTGAAGAAAGTTTACATGAAAGTCTCACACAGTGAGAAAAGATGTAGCAAAGACAGCAAAGTGAAAGCTAGAAGACCATATGGGTAAGCCAAGAGACTGTTCCACTGAAAAGTGTTTAGCAACTATTCAGTCAAGACTTGGGAAACCTTACATATTCTTTCATCTTCTTGTCCTTTTACTGTTCATTAAGTGAATATTTGGACATATACATATTCATACATGAAATTAGAGCTCAAAGAAAGGATTGAATTTTCTAAGATGGAACATAAAACCTTACACTTTTTTCAAACACAGTACAGTAGAGGTGAAACAGTTAATGTTCTCCATATATTGTCTTAGAGAGATGTTCCAATCCTACCATCATCTCTGGAACTGAATATGTATGCCGTTCTTATACAGTCTCTGATCACTGTTACTAAACAGGATATTAAAAGAAGTTAGAAAAATTAGCCTCAGAAATTATGGTGGGATTAAGGATATAACATTCCCAGATCATTTAGGATCTATAAAATATTGAAGTGGTTTTTAGCTTAGGAGATTTACAGCTGTACAGTGTCACATAAAACGTCTATAGCTATCATGTTTTCCTTCAAACTTTTTTCTTTTTTTTTTAATTCTCCCTATGATATCCCTATCAGCAACTAGTGAGGCCTACAGCTCCCGTGAACACGTCTATTGACAGGAGAATTATGATTTTTTTTTCTTCTTGACAAACTTTTAGCAGATTTTCATGCCTTTGTGTCTTCCTTTTTTTCCAGACAGGTGCTGTAAAACTGTTTATAATGAATAATGAATACATTTGCAGTACTGGAGCTCAGTGTGATTAATCCTTAAAAAATTGTTTGTCCTGAATTTATCTACAAAGAAAGTAAAGTCCAAAACCAGGACAGGTGCTTCTATCAAATTAAAGTACTGTAATTAATGAAATCCTAAAATGAAAGAAGAATCAGCTTATTTGTATGTTTTGATTTATTTTGTTTGTAATTATTATCAAAGTGATTTTAGAGTAGATATTTGTACATAAAGTAACAAGGGAATAAAATGAAGTTTAATCCAAGAAGTCCTTCCATGGAATTTTGGAGATATGGAGGTGGGATAATATCCTTATTATTGTGTTCACATAGCAGCATAGAAAGGTCACACGTGACTTTAATAATCTGTTCTGGATGATCCAAAGAAGTTAATAGTTTATATAAACAAATCAAAAAATGAGCTTTATAATTAAATGCAGAAAACACATACAAGAAGAATAATGGTTATTTGAGCTAACCAAATAGCTATTTAATAATATTTAAGACTTTGTATTGTGTGATTTTGTAATACTGGAAATTCTGCTGTTATTTATTATTGCTTGTCGTTTTACGGTCATCAAACTGCATGAAATTTACAAGTGTTTGAAAACTATTTATACATTAAAATGCATGAAAGGTGTGTTAACTGCATTCAAAATTAAGGAAAGTAATACATGGAATAAGGATATCTTTTTACTTAAAAGCTATATGTCTTAGATGAACATTTCTGTAGTATCAAAACAAAGTAATGGAGCAAAGAGGATAAATAAATATTCAAGCTCATGTAAAAACTTCAAAGGTTGTCAAGAAGTTGAAATCTATATGGGTAGGTCTAGGACCTTGAAGTATTTTACCTGTTCAGAAGACAGGTACCACTTACACATTGTCTGTAATTTCACAGCAGAAAATGAAAGCAGATCTGACTTCTAATTGACTGATCTAACCTCTATCCAAAGAAGATTCAGCTGCAGTAGAAATGATTATTCAGACATTTATTTTAGTAATTTTACAGTTCAAGAAGAAAAAAATTATATGGTGAGTATTCTGAAATAAAGGTGCATATTAAATAAGTTTAATGTTTTAGAGAAATTTAGAGAAATTAATCAGGGAAAAGTTCAATCAGTTTAATTATATTATTTCTACAGGAGAGTTAACATAATAGGAAAAGCTCAGTTGAGTATCAAAGCATTCATAAGCAAAAAAGCCCCTACATATAATGACATCGATATAAAAATGCCTTAGCTAAGCTAAAATTCTGTTTATCATGACATTTGCAAAATCTAGATCAAAACAGATGTATTCTCTGTAGTCACTAATGCTGGCAATTACATCTAGTTGCTTATGAATGCATCTTGCACAATTTGCAATTACTGTACAAACTCGAGAACTATCCAGGGAGTTCCTATTGTGTGCAAGAAGCTCAGCAATCCTGGTTTCTAAAAACAGTAGCTGATTGAGCTTTCATGTGCCCCACTTCTGTAAAATGATATATAAATCACATTTTATTATGCCTCATGTCTCAATACCTTTTAAAAATCCATTTCTTTTTGTATAAGTGATAAGAACATGCTGAAACAGAAACTAAGGCCATGATTTCAGTAGTGATGAGGATAAGCCTTTTCAATCAATCAGATCTATACCTTAATATCTCCCATTTCATCACAGACTCAGAGATTGACCCAAGCATTTATAGCAAGTTCAGAGCTTCCCAAGAGTTTGGGATCTTTGGTTATCTTTATATTTTATTATTATGGTGATTTTCACTCCGTTCTCTTCTATACTGTAAAGTAACAGAACACAATGCATCACTTCTCAATTTTTACCTCATTGTTTTCTGCCACTACACTCCTTCCATTTTTATGACACCTACATAGGCTAGCTATATCTACAGTTCCTGTGGGATGCAGGAGATTCCCTTTCCATCTAATTTCTGACTGAATACACAAGTTTGCTGCTTAAATCTACCTGGTTTATCAGCCAGAAATATCAGAAGTGAATCCTTTCTTCTTAATTTTCATTGATTTTCTAATTTTTCATGGGAGGTGAAAGTGACAAAATTTATTGTAATCTAAAACAAAGTATCTTGAAATGTGTCTTCAACATCATCTTTTCTTCATCTGGTACAGGAAAGTTCTAGACTCAAAGGCTAAACACTGGAAATTTCTTCCCTACCTGCTTTTAGCTTTTTTTTTCTCCTATATGCTTTGGTTACCACTATTTCTGATAGAGCTGCTAAAGACTAGTTTCAAGAAAAGAATGGGGACAGCTGTAGACTTGATGGTTCATTGAAATCTTTGTTTTTATGGACATCTCTCTTTAATTTTTGTTTAGATCTCGTCTGCCTGTCACTGACATCATTCCCATCTTTTATTCAGGTGTCTTTTAAGTAAACTCACCCTCTGTTTTCCTTTGTGATCTGTTGCTGATTTCCACATCTCTGTGCACCTACAAAGAGTTTTGAACTGATTATAAACAAAATATAATTGAGCTGAATATTATTGTAAGTAATTTCAGTGGAGACTGATTATGTTTGTACAAGAAAAGAAAAAAAGTGATTTCAATGGCAGGCACATACTTCAGAAGAAAAGTTGCCTTTTATGTAGTTTGACAAACTCACATCTTGGCATTTCAGCACTCTTCTATGTTCTGAATAGGCTATTGAGTATAAATAACTTGTATTATAGCTTGCACTGTTCTTGATAATAAACTTCTAAACACTACTTAATGTGTTACCCATACAAGACCAGTACCTTTTGGATAACAGCAATAGTTTGTCTCAAATCAAGTAATGATTTTAAGAAAAGACTATAGAAAACATTGATACTCCAAGAAAGCTTAACAGTACCCACTGATTAATGCTTTTCCCACCCAGACCACTCTGTTATACAAAACTGCATAAATCTGTCCTTTCTCTGAAAAGGTCTAATTATTTCCTCCCAGCAGTTGCAAAGTAATTTCTGTTGTATGACCAGCAAATAGCTACACAGGCAATCAGACACAGACTGAATAAAAATAGCCCAACTGAACAACACCAAACCCTTTGGTTCTCCCACATTCAAATACCAAAGTAACTTCTCCATGACTAACAGACTCTATAGAGACCATTTAGTCTCTCTGTCAGTTGGGCATTGGATGCCTCATGTGCAAATTTAGCTTCCAAACACTTCATGCAGGAGTGATAATCCTAATAGTACTTGAGTGATATGAAAGATAATAGAACTTGCTTAAACCCATCCAAAGTATGGAGTATGGGATAAGCATTAAAATAGTGCAGATAGGAGGATTTGTTGTTTCCACACAATTAATTTTTTAAGAGGTCTTCTCAAATCCCTAATATAAAATACAAATCCAAACAGGTTTCATGACTCTCCTTGAAGGTGTCAGGATACAAGTTCCACCCCCTCCCCCCCTTTTTTTTTGATGGACTTCTCTTCTGACAGATGTCAGTGGTCTTCTTTTCACTCTACTCACTTGTTGAATGGCTTAGAAAAGGCTGATACAACACATTAGCTTTAAGAAGATAACCAAATAGGTCCTAGGAAGAAAAGTCATCTACCCATTGCCTTAGCATTGAAATGTCCTTCTCTCTGACTATGGATGCATTAGGATAGTGTTATCTTCAATGATATTGTCACTTCAGTGATAGTGTCACTTAAACTTTCTTTTGAACCTTGTTTTGAGTTGAGAGATATTTTGAAAGACAACGTAGAGGAAGTGCATACTGATTATGTGGTCATAAAAAAAAGTGACAGAATTTGACCTCAAAGGCTTTCAGCTCAGGACTCTTCATGATATTCACATTCAGTAATCTCAAAAATAATAAACTGTGTGTAAAAGTGTCTTAACTATGGGCACTTTACCTCAGTAGCTTCAGAGAACTATTTTTCTTAATATATATAAATAGTCATTAATTAAACATCTCCCACAATTTCTCCAGCTCCTCTTAGATAGTGTTGACTTCACATCAGCAACTTTCTCAACTTTGAGTAACCAAGTTAACTTTTCTTCCATTACTCAGGATTCTTTTTGTGTCTCATACCATCGGACACATCTCTGTTATAATTCTTTTAACTTGATATTTTAGGTAGGTTAACAACCTTTGCAGAGATGTCTGTCTATCCTGAGCAGTAATCACATTTTATTCATATCTTTTCACTCTTCTCTCAAAGACCTGTGAAACACTTGTTAGGATGTTGTCTAAATTCCATAAGACTGTGAAGGAGGCAAAAGCTACTATAGTCTTTGATCTGCTACCTTACTTATCCCAATCATTTTCACTGTGACTTCAGGAAAATGTGATTTGTAGTTTTATAAATTATTTAAGATATAAATTAAACATTTATGATAACTTTTTATTAGTAAAAACCATAAAACATGATTACGAATATTGTAAACCCAAAGCATTAAATAATTAATCATTATTAATCATTACTATGAATAGCACATGGGATTTACAACCATTGAACTGAGTTATGCATACAGAATGTAAATTGACTGAAAAAAAAGCTTGCTCAATGAATTCAGGCAACTATGGCTGTTCTCCTTCAGTGTTTTTGTGTGAACAGGAAATATCTTATGTGACCTGAAAAAACAAACATATGAGTAATTGATGTAAAATCAGAAGTTTTCCTTTCCTAATTGCAGTGCTCTTAAAACATGTTCTACCATGTATAAAGAACTTTATTTTTGCTTGGAAATGAAAGTAGATGGTAAAGGGGGTCACTGGCTATCCCCTAGCAGAATGCTTAAGTATCAGGCTATGTTGACTGAGAGTATATAGAAATCAATACAGGTAATAATTAAATATATCAGAAAGTATTCAGTTTCGTGAATCTCTGTCAGTGATATATCTGTCCTTGAATGTGAAAATAAATTGCTATACTCATGAAGTAAGATATCTTTATGACAATAACTTTCCAGCATTGTTATCTTAGCAGATAAAGAAAATATATAGGAAGCATACTTACTTCCTATAGTATAGATACTCTTTTATTACCCTTTCTCAAGTTTCTGTTCTACAGCATGCACAAAGACACAGTACCTAGAAGTGAGTCCCAGAGTGCAGTATCAGTCATTTTAAAGAACCTAGCAATTCATATAAGTTTTACGTGAATTTAATCTGTGATGTATTCCTTTACATTTAAAAGTAATAAATGTAGTCAAGTTATAAAGTGAGCCCAAGGTAAGCCATTTAACTTCCTGAATGTTCCCTAAGAATGAGGAAAAAAAAACGCTCCAACCAAAAACAGTGGTTCAATTTCAAATTTATAACTCAATTTTCCAAAAGAGATTTTTTTACTGAAATATTTTATATATGCATTTTGAATGTATGAATTTTTAATACTCAAGTGAAATGGATAAGCATCTTTGTGAATATAAAGGTACTAACGCCACAATAAAGTATCAAACATTTAAAACAGCTCAGTAAAAGCTGTATACTCCAACCTTCCTAAACTATTCTTAAAGAAAAAGTCATATTTGAGTTTAGCAATACAGAAACAAGTATGTTAGTAGATTTGTATGCTTCACATTTTAGATGTTGTTTAAATGTTCTTTGAACCTTTCTCAGGGCTTAGCCAGAAACATCACCACACACAGCAAAAATGGAAACAAGGCACTATTATCAAATTGGCCATCACAGAGTGTCTTTTGTTTTTATATTGGCAGACCTTCAATACTTGTCACGTTGTGAGCATATCTACCCATTAAATCACATTGTTAAACCTGAGGGGTGAGGAAGAAAGGTACCACAACACAAACATATTATATCCTAAAACAGTTTTGAACACCTAATTAGCAATAAGATAGTCTGTCTGATCATATTTCAGTTATTTAAAGGACATTTTAAAAGAAAGAATGGCTGAGCCTTGTCAGCTAAAACAATTATTGACCTGTGATCTTGGGCTAAATTAAAACCAGTCTGAACTAAAACACTATCTGTTACTTACTATCAGTGAAATGTGTAGGAACCTTAACTGTGACAAACTTCACCTCCTGACTTTTTAAACTGTTCTTAGTTGTCACTTCAGGAGAGCAACAGAACTTGACATCTGTGGTATAACTCTGAGTTAGTCATTTGGTTAAATTGGCTCTATATAAGCAACTCATGACAGACACTTGTGATAGCTGCCTGTGGGTAAATGAACTGTCCGTGAAAACAAACATTTGTAGGATGAAATTTGTCTTAAGACGATCCCTAAATTCTGAGGTGCCTGGAGTGTTTTTATGGGCATTTTTTGTTAGATGAGGAAAATTACATCTGAGTTCCTAATGTAAAACAAGTTCCTAATGATTTCCTTCAAGCACATGAGAAGTTATGCCAATCTCTGCTGTCAAACCTGCAGTAATGGGGAAGGCAAATAAGAAGTGAAGATACAGTTGTCTAAGATGAATAGAGAAGACAGTTGTTACTAAAATAAGACAAATACATGGACAGGAATTAAGAATTAGTGTCCTATCAGATGTACTAATTCAATAGGAAATCTACACCTCAGCTACTAACTGCTTCCTGCTGTTCAGATAGAGAGGAGCTGTTATTATTTATTTTTTGGAGGTGGATTTTTTCTGTTTGTGTTGTGGTTTTATTCTCCCAGAAGTTGCAGGTGAAATAATTAAATTTCCTGCAGGTAATTTTGTCCTTATAGATTAGTTAGAACTAGTAACTACTGGATGATATTTTCTGACAGCTATTTTCTACAAACTCCAGTTTGAAACAGATAGTAAATAATTTTAAGAATTTGGAATAATTATCCAGAAATTGAGACTCATAGTCTAAGAAGCAACTTTCTTAATGATGTGATGTATCAGAATAAGTGTGAACTTCTGCTCTTTGGGGAAGATTATTTATGATTTTGTGGCTAGATAAAGAGGGCAATATATTGAAGCAAAAACAGTAATTAAAGAAACATTAAAAAAAACTCCACAGCCTTATATATATGTGTGTAAAGTGATGTACCACTTAGATACTGAAGAGAATAATCAGCTGTTCCCTGCAGTAATAAGAAAAGCCTTGACAGCTGTGAACCAGTTACGGCCCCTGAAGCCTTCACCAAGCCCTAATCAAAAAAAGTGTTTGTTATTGTCTTCCAGATATTGCAAAGTAAACAAGATGACTGAATGCCTTGGAGGCAAGAAGGAAATTTCTTAGGCATAAAACCTCAGAAGTGTCTTTGTCCAAGTTTGTATTTCTCTAAGAAGATGGAAAATATTCTGAAATAATACATTCCCCAAAGAGAATTTTTAGCTCCCTATGCTTCTATCACTGAACCTTTAATTCTTTTCTCTATGGAAAACTTCGATCATACCCCGCTTTACCTATCTGAGCCTAGCCCATCCCTTCCAAATTCCTAAGTGAAACCATACCCAGAGCCAGAAATATTTGTAGCACTTGTCCAGAATACTTAAAATCATGCAAAAAAAGGCTTTCATTGATCAAACCTGACTAGTTTAATGTTCCAAATATTTGCAGTGAGCTTCATTTAAAACTTGGATTAACCAGCTGCTGCATTTGGCTCCAAAGATCTTATCCAAGGAGGGTGAGGTCAGGGACTTTGTGAGTAAGGGAAGCTGCAATGGGCTGGGAGCTTTGAATTAATTGTACTTAAAGGAGGAAAGAGCCTTAAATCATGATTCAGGGGTTATTTTCTGTTGGTAGAACATAGGAACATAACTAGAAGAAAGTCAGTAACTAAACCACAGCTCTGAGACCAGCTCTCTGACTGCAAGCTCATGTAAGATTTGGTTCACAAGCCTTTAAACTGTTTTTTCTCTGTGGGCACAGCATATGTGTTTGATATTTATACAATCCAAGTTTATCACTTCAAGGCAGTAAAAATTCCAGCATCTAAGTATCTTAGCCTGTAGAGTTAAATAATTTTTGGCACAATTAAGCAAAACAGAGCTGGAATTAGAAAAGATAAATTTCACTTAGAGTAAACTAAAATGAACCATCAGAGATACTGAGTTTTTAGTGGGAAATTTGGATTTTTTTTTTTTTTTAATAAGATGGAACTCATTCTTTATTTAAGCTGGAAAAAGAAGTTTGTGAGATTGGGCCATCTCAAAAACATTTCATAAGGATATGTTACTCTCTTTGTCTAATTCCCCTTTCCAAGTTTCAAGAGCAGTCAAATTCAAAAATTTTAAAACAAATCTAGACAGAACCGTTGAATCTCATCTGATTTTGACATGAAAAACTGTCCTTAGATTCATTCCAGTCTGGGTGTGGCTTTCATTCAAACTTCAGCAATCCTCTTGATGAATCTAGGCTTTGGCCAGAAGATAGAATAATAAATTTCTAGGTTAAATTATGGTGCTTCCTGAGGTTGTAACAGAAGATCTACAAATTCTAGATATCAAATACCACCAATACCTTACACTATTTCCCATTTGCCTTTGGAAATGGTTTATTTTACTTGTTTGTATTGGGAAGGTATTAAAACCTTTCAGAATTTAAACACAGTGACCATGAGTTGATGTGAGTTTATCAGGTTCAAGATCTCCTGAACTGTTTTACTATTATAAAAGCTTGGCACTTGCATAGGACAACGGTCTCACAGCTTATACTCGCCTGCACAACTGTGAGGAAACTGGTCTGACACAAAATATTACTAGGGAAGAGAACCTAACCTGGGAATGACAAAACTAGAGTCCAGATAATCCAGAAGACATGAGATTTTATTCAGTCGTTTTTTGTGCCATACACTGAGGCACTGGTCCACCACTTACACAGACTAGGAATCTGTCAGGACATTCCACAGCAGTCAACTATTCAGTGACTGATTCTTATTACTGTAAAAAAAAAATGGAGAAAGAGGAATGAAAAGAATACTAACAAGAGTGAAATAATGCAATATATAGATCTCCTACTGGGGATGGAAATGTGCAGGGGAAACTTGAATCTAGGCATCAGAAGACTCTTGAAATGTGGTAGAAGTTGGGTTCATATGTCACTCCTATTTTACCTATCTCCATATATCCAGTTTTAAAGGTGGTATTAATTTGTGTTATCTAAATAAATAAATAAATAGGTGATTTACAGGGATTTAAAAGGTAGAATGCTCTTCTGGTTTTGTTAGTGTATGAGAGAGAAAAGATGCATTTGGAAAGGATACAGAGTATGTGTTTATGGAGGACCAATACCTGGTCCCAAAGAGACCAAGGATGTGAATTTTGTGAAATTTGTTATCAGTTCATGGAGACTGTGGCATCTGTCCTTTTTCCTTATTCCATAGTATGTATAGGAGTAATTTTTGAACCTGTCTAGAAAGTACATAGCTGTCAGAATATTTCACTAGACTTTCCTAGCCATAATGCAATATAAGAAAATATTTTGTTTTAACTGCAGTAGGGTGAAACACAAATGGGCATATAGGTCTAGAGCAATCTGAAGTATGGGTGCATGCATGCTCTTTGGTTTCTGAACATAGGTTGCTGGAAAGGAAAAATGGGTTTTTGAACCTGTGGTTTTGTGTTTCTTAGTCTTGAAATTTCACCTCATGAGGCTCAGTGGAATGATTAGTGGTGCCTTTGCAACTGCATGATGAATAGGAACTTATATACTTTGTACCCCTTTACTACCTTGAATCAAATATGAAATATTTCACTTTTGCTCTGAGAATATTTTCATTGTAGTTTTCATATTTACGTCTACTAGAGCTTACAGGATAGATACTTCTCTCCAGTATTTACTTTATCAGGAGCTCTGAGGATGCCAGAACAGCAAGGAAACCTGTTAGTTCATTATACTCAGAAAGCAGTGATTGTTGTAGATCTTTCAGCTTAAATTTTTCTCTCTTAAGATCTGTTTGGAAAAGTTTCTATTTTTCAGTACGTCAGCAGACAATTTTGTTTGATTCAGAGCAACACAATTTAAAAATAAAATACTCCATATGTACAAAATGTATGTATATTGCACAAAGGGAAAATAATGAACAAATAAATGCTAACCAATCTCAACAATACATGTGTGATGAGATACTTTTAACTATTCTGTTTCAGTCTTACATTCCCTTTGAAGGGTATCTCCAAAGTGCTGATGTTGAGATGCACTGATGGATTTTTCAGGAGAAATTTCTGCTGTTGTGTAATTCGAAACAAACAAAAAAGTGCAAACCTTCATGTTTCAATAGTAATTATGGTTCTTTTCAAGTATGCTTTGTTAAGATATGCTGCTTATGGTTAAAACAACAATTTCAAATTTTTTTTTTTAACTTACCCCATTTTTTCCCCTAAAATCTAGTTACAAGTTTGTAAATATTTTTCCTTTCTGATGCAAGTTATTTTCCCATTTGGTAAGCATTAAAGTCCTGTAATAGTTATAAAAATTACATTATATCTAGCATCTTAGCAATTTAGTATTATTTGTTCAAACTCATCTGTTGATTATTATAATCGATTCTTGATTTGCTCGTATGACAGTAAGCACTCTCTGCTCAGAATTAGGTGCTTGTTTTACTCTGCATTATAAAATAATTTAAAAAAAAATTAGACCTTCCAGATAGACTGATGAAACCAACATCAAAGAACTTCTGAAGGCCAAAGTTAACTAATTTGTTAAATGATTTGATATACAGGATCAATGGTTTAATTTTCTTGACTTTTCTCTCTTGCTTCTAATTTGTGGAAGGAAAAAAGCTTATTTAGAAATAGAATTTGTCATTTATTTTTCATAGTGTCCTGTGTCATCATCCTTGTGCAAGACATCTTGACATATTCTTGTTTTGCATTTCACTGTTATTCTTTGTGATAGAGTGGGATTATAAAAGCATTTGAAATGAACCATCTACGAACAAGTAAGACACACATAGGAAGTACAGATTTAGATTATAAACTGTGTTTAGCACCCACATGGTACTAGAATATTTTTATAACATAGTGCTAGGTACAAGAAGGACAACAACTATCTGCTCTTCTCCATAGTGCTCTATTAGGTATTTCCTATAACAAGGTCTTCATGTTGAATTATTTTATACACACTATTTCAGAAGCCAAAAATTATTATGCAAAATTATTTTATATTCATAAAATCTCCAAAACACTTTCCCTTTTTTCTCTTTCAATTCATACTTTTACCATGTGATGCCAGTAAAAATCAGAACTTCATCTAATGTGCTTCTTGTGATTTTTTAGAGTTGCCCTAGAAGTACACATGACTTGTTTGATCTGCATTTAAAGACAGAACTAAAGAAAACAATAATAATTCTGTAAGGAATTTGATTTCATATCTTAAAAAAGAAAGATAGAGGTTGTTTGCCATCTTTGATTAGATACCATTTTTTCCAGGTAAGGTAACATAATGCTCCAAAAAGAAAAGGTTGTGGCTTTTTCTTAGGTTTGGTTTGGATTTCTTCCGTTTTTAAATAATTATCAAATCTTCAAGTTTGCCAATGACACTAAAATTGGGAAGAGCTGTTGACTCTCTCATAGGCAGAGAGGTCATCCAGAGAGATCTTCACAGATTAGAGGGCTGGACAATCACCAACCATATGAAGTTTAACAAGGACAAGTAATGGATTTTTCCACCTGAGATGGGGCAAACTTGGATGTACATACAGATTGGGGAACAAAAGGTTGGAGAGCAGTCCCACAGAATCTGGGAGCTTTGGGCAGTGGCAAGTTGAATGTAAGTCACCAGTGTGCCCTGACAAGCAAAAGGGCCAACTATGTCCTGAGGTGCATCAAGCACTACATTGCTAGCTGGTCAAGGGATGTGATAGTCCCACTCTAGTCTGCACTGGTATGGCCTCACCTTGAGTACTGTGTGCAGTTTTGTGCACTACAATATAGGATACTATAAGATATTAAGTTGTTGGGGAGGGCCACAAAGATCATGACGGAGGGTGTAGAGTGGAACCCGTAGAAGGAATGGCTGAAGTCACTTGGCTTGTTCAGACTGTTAGGGAGTGAGAAGAGACCTCATCATGTTCCCCTCACAAAGGGAAGCAGATTTGATCTCTTCTCTCTGGTGACCAGCAATAGGATCCAAGGGAATGGCATGAAGCTGTGCATGAAGGTTTGGGTTAGATATTAGGAAAAGGGTGGTCGAGCACTGGAACAGTCTCCCCAAGGAAGTGTTCACAGTACCAAGTCTGACAGAATTCAAGAAACATCTGGACAATGCTCTTAGACACATGGTGTGACTTTTGCTGATATCCTCTGCATAGTCTGGAGTTGGACTTGATTATCCTTGACGGTCCCTTCTAACTCAGGGCATTCTATGATTCTGGGTTCCTTTTCTTCCTATTCAGCGTATTCAGTACTTAATCCCGCTACAAAGCATAACCAAATCATGCCCTGTATGTGGAAGTAGCCTTGTATTCCAACAGAATAGGTTGTGATTTATATGGTACAATGGGCACCCATGAAGAATCAAAGAATTCTCTTCTGCTTAGTTCCCTCCAGAATAGGTAAGAAGAGTTTGTGGAGAGCTGGACTCTATGATCTTCAAGGTCTCTTCCAGCTGTAACTGCTCTATGATTCTGTGAATGAAGGAAAGAGAAGATACTAACTAGTGGATAAGTATGGTAGAGTGCATGTAGCTAGTATAAATTGTTAGTGACATAAAACTGTTGCAAATTATTTGACCTATTTTCTAAGCCAAGAGAAAGGAGGAAGCAGTTTTCCCTAATTTCAAGAATACTGAGATGTTAATTAATATGGCATTGCCTCCTGGCAGTGATTTCTGCCAACAGTAATTTTGTGTTCTAATTATTGGTATTACACTGATGCAGCACTCAGATAGCAGAAGAATGTGATAAGCGACAAGTATTATTGTGAATTAAGTGCCAGTGATCTCTCTGTCCTTTAGGAGTCCCACTTCATTCTTTTTATGAGTTTTGGAAGGTTATCTCTTTCAAAGTGGAATAAATAAATCAGAATCTGCTGTGACTAGAAGTATCCTACTGGAAAGAAGTGAGTGTTCAGTAAATTCTCAACTTCATGTTAAGTTTTCTCCATGGAGACCTCTTTAGTAACACAAGAATCATTCCACTAATTTGAGTTATATAAAGGAATCTAGTCCAAACTAGTCATCTAGGCTTTCTCTCTAGTCAAGGAATAAACACTATCAGAAAGGGTTTTATCTGATTGTGCACCTACTATAGAAAATATTCCCTGCTGGATATGTCGCAGGCTGTCTCTGAACTGGAAGCAATTTTCAACTGGTGACCAAAATGTTCACCAAGTAAAATTGAACTTTCTATTTTTAATATTAATAGTAGTAGTAGTAGTAGTAGTAATGGTAGCAGCAATAATAGACTTAATATAAAAACAATAATGATAATAGTAGTCATAATAGCAACAGTAATAAGGGCTAAAAGTCATAATAGTAGTCACAGAAATAGCACTTCCAGTCAGTACTGTTATATTAACAGTATACTACTACTAATAAAGACAAGAAAAACACTTTAAGTATCTCGCTTAGATTCAATACCTTTTTTTCAAATTCAAACAAGACTGTTAATTAAAGATTCATTTATTAAAATAAAACAACTCATAGAATGAAAAGATGTGTTACAGTAATGAAAACATAAATGATAAGAGACACAAACTAGCACGTTTAGCATTCTGAACAACTTTCCTTCTATTACACTGAGCTTTCCATCTCTTCACTAGCACCTGGCTTCCCAGCCATGCCTTGTACAAATGTAGGTTAAGTAACATGGTGATTCTGTCCAGTGAGCCACTAGAAGTTCATATTTGAGCAATGCCATACCTGCCAGCCTTGAAAGAAAGCAGAGAGAGAGAGCCGACTCTGTTACAAATCTCAGGCTGCATGGTGAAGAATAGCTGGACATTGGCCTCTCCCCAGAAAAATCAAAACCAAAATCCTGAAATGTGGTATAGAAATGTCAGGAATGTTGTTTTGCAGTTGGCCTTGGGTTTCACATAAACAGAAACACACACTCTTCCAGTGAGGGTTTTATTAAAAAAAATCAAAGGAATTTTTGCTTGGGAAGAAAGACTGAAGACTGTTCATTGAAACTTTGACAGTTTTATAGTCAAAGAAAAAGCACACGATGTGACACTTTGCATATGTTCTGTATTGGAGGAGTTTCTGTATATCTTTTTATTTTCCATAAGAAAATGATGTTTATGATCCTTATGGACCTCAGCTAAAGCTCAAGCTGTGTGAAAATACGTGAATATGGATGGTAATAAGGATGTAGATATGGTCCTAGTGATTTATTTTCCTATTCTTTTCCTCTACCCATCTAACTTTATAGTAGCCAGTAGCCGTATTATTAGAGCTAACTGGAAAATAGAATTACAAGCTTATGATAAATCCATTTTTAAATGGTATTTTGTTTGAATCTGGATGAAAAATAGAAATCTCTGATTATCTTTTTTTATATGACATTAAATATATCATGTCTTTTAATGCATAACTTAATTGCAGCAGCAAGCATTTTGAAATTAGTTCTTACCTAACATGTAGGTCCTATAGACTCAGAAAAAGAGATGAAAGCAAAAATGTTTCGAAAAATACGTAGAAGCAGTTTTATCTAAATAACTACTGAAAGCTAAGAAAGATTAGATATTTATTTTGATGGGTGCTTCATAGATAAACCCGAGATTGTGCAGAAAATAGAAATAATACATTAGAAGAGATTAGAAAACATGGCAAAGATTTCTCACCATCAGAAAATCAATATTCTTCAGGGACAGTTATACTACAAGTCTGTCCCATTAGCACTCACATCTAGAGTGTGTTTGTAAAAGACCTGTATTTCAACATTCTTGAATGTTATCTGAAGTTGTCACATGTACATCAATAATTCTCTTCATTAAGAGCTGATATTGTTTTGGACATATAGCATTTTGTTATCTAACACAGGGTACATCAAACATGACTTGTAACTGAGTTGATATCTAAGATTCAATAATAATACACAAAACTAAGCTAAAAGAAGCTTACAAGATTCATTTCCTTATGAGATTTTGGAATAAGCTTTCAATCAGGACAACAGTGTTAAAAACCCAAAACTATATTTTGGATGTCATTTACTTATTCAAATAGGATTTATAGCATTATGACTTTAACAGATACATGAAACCTACTATTTTTTTTCCATTATTTCTGTATTGCTAAATCTCTCTTCTCATTTAGCAGTTCAAAATTTTATTAAGTCACATATAGCATGCATTTTAACATGAGTGACCTTGTTAGATCTGTCAATTTGTGTTTTACTTTAATAACATTCTTGCTGTACCTGTCACAGGATACAGAATTAATTAACTTTCCTTATTTATTCTCATGAAATTTTGCTTGATATAGCAAACATTCAAAGCCTAGTATTTTGAATGTAGATGATTAGGGTGAAAAATAAAAATGACAACTAGTTTCATTTAAAAAAGTACACATATTACATGACAGTAGCTAGGGCTGAAAATGTAAGAGATTAACCTCTGTACATAATTCCACACACACTCACATATACATTCCCACACAATCACGGACAAGTCATAAATAAAAATGTCTCAAATTACCAAGAAATAAACCATTCATGAAGCACTTGACTGTCCCACACTATGTTGCACAGTACGGAGTAAGAGTTGTTTCACATCACTAAGCCATCAGGTGTTTCAAGACAAACGAAATATAAAAGCCGTGTTTGGAGGGGGAGGAAGGTTGTCAAAGTTTGAATGTACCTATTGAATCTTAGTAATTGCCACTTAGTGGTTGATTTAATGAAAGCCACTGAATAAAGGCAACTATTTCCTTTGTCAGGGTGCATGTTCCCATTTGTTCTATACCATTCTCTGTCTTCCAAAGTCAAAGCCACAATCCTCCATTTCAATCTGAGTACCACTTCCTTCCTTTCCCTGTATTCAGCCTCATCTGCGTGTATTTCCCACACACTAAATGGCTGTGTTAAAAATGACTGTCTTCAGTTATCAGCTCTGAAGCTAACAGGCTTGCTTTGACTCAGCCTTAGACAGACTGAAAAGACACAATCACAAATGCACGGAAAACTACGTGCCTGCCCGTGTGTTCCAGCAGAAATATTTGGCCCTCACTATAGAGGTTTTTGTCATCCAAGTTCCTTGCAGACAGACCATTTGTTTATAATGAAGACATTGTTTGCATCTTCTTTTTTTTTTTAATTCAATAGCTAAAAGAAATTCTGTCAAATCTAGCAAACTCTCTGTGTCAGTATAGAGATGGGAGGGTGCTGTTTTCATCATTCAAATCCTCAAACAATTTATGTTCTGATGACAGCATTGGTGAGAAATCAAGAGCATAAATATGGTAAGAAAATTATTTATTCAGATGTTGATTTATTTTACTGTTAACTGCTACTGAGTCACTCTTGCTTGAGGTTTTTTGAAGGATGAGAGGAATCCTTTATTGCTTCATGGAACAAGTTTTTAGAATTTAGAATACTTTTAAGTCAGTTAATTTCTATTCTTAACATTATATGAAATATCAAAGCAAACATTCCTTGAACTTGATTTGGAAATAGGACGAGAAACAGATTTGCTAAAACAGCATGAAAAAGAACTTTTTATCTTTCTTTCCTCAGGAACTAGATTAAGAAATAGTAAGACATTCAACAACAATTTTTGTACTGTTGAAAATTTCTCAACTGCATTTAGGATTTAAATTAGAGCTGATTACAGAGGCAGAGTACAAACAAGGACATATACAGGCAATAAAATGCTCCAAAGTTTTATTCTTGTTGATAAAAGAAAAATTTAGAATGGGTTTTTGGAAGACATGGCGAAATGAGCAAGGAGGCAAAATTTAGCAAATGATGTGTGTGTATATATATATATATATCATTAGGTGTTTAGGATGATGAGGACATGGCAATATTCTTACTTTACCAGCCTATCCAGATCTATGGATATAGAATCATAGAATCACAGAATCACTTGGGTTGGAAGGGACCTCTGGAGTTCATCTAGTCCAATGCCCCTGCAGTGGGCAGGGACATCCCCAACTAGATCAGGTTGCTCAGAGCCCTGGCAAGCCTCACCTTGAATGCCTCCAGGGATAGGGCCCCAACCACCTCTCT
The DNA here is from genome assembly GCA_013396975.1 of Bucco capensis. NCBI lineage: Eukaryota > Metazoa > Chordata > Aves > Piciformes > Bucconidae > Bucco > Bucco capensis. The sequence continues at coordinate 53,001 of VWZO01010609.1, read as the reverse complement.
GGGCAACCTGTTCCAGTATTCCACCACCCTCATGGTGAGGAACTTCTTTCTAATGTCCAATTTAAATCTACTCTTCTCCAATTTAAAACCATTGCCCCTTGTTCTTTCACTACAGAAGTTCCTTTTAGATACTGGAAAGTCACTATTAGGTCCCCCCGAAGCCTTCTTTTCTCGAGGCTGAACAATCCTAGCTCCCTCGGCCTGTCCTCATAGGAGTGANGCTTGGTGTCATCTGCAGACTTGCTGATAGTGACTTCCATGAGTGATATGACTTCCAGAGTACTTAAATTCTACCAACATTTTCTCTTAGGTTCCAGAATGTGATTGAACCTTTTCCTTAGAAAGAAGATATTTGACATCCCATGATACATAAAACTTGCCTGTAAGGGGAAAAGTTGACTGGCATTGCAATTTCATTATGAAGGCCTTATCATGAGGAGAACAATTATTCTAAGAAAAAAGATATTTCTCTTTTAAAATAAAGAGTCCACTGGCGAGCTGTTCTAGTGAATTTGCACATAGAGGTCTGGGCTCCTCAATGAATAATTACTTCTAAAAATGCAGTAATGCTCCAAAGTCAGATAGATGGGTGCTTTTATGAGGGCAAAACCCAAACCAAACCCAAACAGAACATCCAACTAAATTATCTTGAATAAACAGACACACTGTGCAGCAAAAATTTGCACCAAACCTTCAGATGTCTATAAGACACAAATTATTTTCATCTACAAAACGAATTTTATTTTTTCATAGTTGAAAAATCTTTATCGTATGGCCATAAAACTTATTCTTCTATCTTTGTTTCTCACAAATTCAGTGTTGAAAAAAGGGACAAAAATTTTCAGTGAAACTGAATGTGTTTTTATAATTGTTTCAGAGAGCTGTGGAATATCTGTAGTCTGCTGCTTCTTTCTCTGTCTGCCTTCCATTTGGTTGAAAAACAGTAGCTGGTCTAGCCTGGTCCTGTCAGTCTGTTTAAAATTAGAAGAACAAGCTATAGGCTTGGAAGAAACTTGACAGAAGTGATAGGTATTTCTAGAATTCCTTTATCTACTTGGTTGTTTCTGAACCCTCCATGTAGATCCGGGTACTCAGGCCATGTTGCTGAAGAAATGCCATCTGTGTTAGACAGAGTGCTGAATGCATCCATGTAGAAAGTGTCTGCTGCAAACATTTCCAACACTGCATGTCCTGGTAAACTAGACTGGTTGCAAAGATGGTTTTTGTTTTGTTTCTTTTTTTTTTTTAAATGATTTTATTTTCAGAGGAAGTGAGGAATATCCAAGCAAAATGAGACTGTTCTGCTGAAAAAACACAGGTATCAAAAAATATGAGGTTCCAACTGCTCCTCCCAATTATCTGGGCATGTTGAAGCAGTACTGTCTTTCCAATCTTCCAGGACATCCAGAAGTAAGAACATCTCATGTACAACTCAATAATTCACATTCAAAATCCATAAAATGGCCATGAAATGCAGTGAGGATCCTAATAAAACTTTCATACACGAACTTCTTTACACAAATGGCTAAATATTGACCTAAATATTTTACAGTTGATACTGGCAGAATAAAATATGAGGCAAGAGTTCTGGAGATTTGAGTTTCATAAAAATACACAGTTCTTTCTTCAACCCAAGACCACCATTACACACATGCAATTATGCTTTTATTAATTGTTAAACAAATACAGTAAAAATCATCATCTTGCCTTTCATAATAATTTATCCTTATTCCTCCTGTTTGTAATTAAACTGGAAGCCAGGGCTGGATTTTTTTATGGTTTGTGAAAAAAATACTGTTGGTTTTAGATATATATGTATTAGAATGTATTCTGGTAGAGTCTGTGTAGAAAGCAGAGAGGATATGGAAAGAAGCTTACACACATACTAAAAAAAAAAAAAAAGAAAAAAGAAGAAGAATAAATCCTGTCCTGGAACCAGTAACAAGAATCACAACCTCTGGAGAATCAAACCTGAACTGTATGTGTGCAGCAAACCTGGATTTTATGTGCATTTGAGTGTTTCTGTTCTTTGGGTGTTTTCTATGTATTACACCTCTGACTTTACAGGAAACTTAATTATCTGTAGATATAACAAACACTTTAGTAAAATTTTACATGCTTGGAAGAAGAAAAAAAGAAAGGGTCATGATCTTACCTGAAGCTTTTATTCGTGTTCCTTCTTTCTTTTTCATAAAATGTGTATAATTTTAAACTGAAAATTAGTATTAGCTATTTGTGAAGAAAAACAAACAATTTTACAGATTTCAGTTTTTCAAAGCAAGGAATGTTTTTACTGTATTGTATTGGTTTGGTTTTTTGCAGAGTTAATTAAGAAACATTTTTCTCTCTATGCACCTAGGCAATATGACAACCTAACTGAATGCTTGGAAGGTATCAAGGATTAAGGACAGGTTGGACACTAGATGAATGACAGATGCTCTCCATGAGCCCCTCTCCCATCCCAAAGAACAGGAGAAAGGGAATAAGAGAGAGAGACTTACAGATTGGAAAAGGAAACTAAAACTAATGACAATAATAATAATAAAACTGAATATATACAAATATATCAAAAAACAATATCAAACCCAACTGTCCTGATGACATTTATCATCATCACCATTAATGCTGTAGGCAGGCACTGGAAAAGTCCCAAACTGTACTCAGTGGCAGATGGGAATTAGATTCAGCAGGTGGATTCCTGAAGTGAATTCAGGAACACATGGATCAGGATCAAAGGTAGAATGGACAGACACTGGTTATTAAAGAAGAGAGCTTAACCCCTGTGATCCCTTAGCTTTGTACTGAATATGACATTTATGGAACGAAATAACTACTTGGTCAGTTAAGGATCACCTGTCCTGTCTGCTCCTGCCCAAATGTGCAACCTCTGTCTTTCTGGACCCTCAACATGGTACACAAGATTTAGCAGTGACCCTGGTCTCCATAGGAGCTAGTGCAAGCAAGAGCCTTTCTGCATACTGATCCTTAGTAGTATCTACAAACATTAAGTTTATCACTTCTGGAAGCAGACACTGTCTGAAAAAAAGTACTGTTAACTTTGGAAAGTGCAGTTATTTAGAAGAGAGATGAAAAGCAAAGTCACTGAATAGAATTAGAATCAGATCAGGACAAATGGCTAATGAAGGTGGGACGAGAGGGAAATACAGGAGAACAATTTGAAAGAACAGAGTCAACTAGAAACCAAAGCAAATAGACGTGGGGGAAAGGGGAAGTGGGAGGTGTATAATGAAAGCTTAAAAATCTTAGAGAAGACTAAGAAGACATAAATGCTGGGTTTTAATAGAGGTTGTAGAATTAACATTAGGCTTTTTAAATGTTCATGTTCATTAGCATATGAAAAGGACTACCAGAATAAGATAGAGAATAGATCAAGATCCTTATTTAGGTAGATGGAACAGGGGAATACCCCTATTCTAATGTGTGAAATATAATAGATTCCTTGGGTAGGCGAGTAAGAAAAAGCCTGACAGATTGGACAGAATTCTTGATTTGAAGATCACAGCCGCAATCCATCTGAAGAGCTCTACACTGATCCTCTTCTTTACTCCCCATAAGAGATACCTGAACTTTACAGTGCTAAAATAGATATTTTATTAAATTCATAAAAGCGAGTGGATTAGAACAGTATGTGTGCATTTAGAGCATAAAACCCTTCAGAAAAGAAACATAATTTTTTTTTTCTTCTATTGCCTATCCTGGTATTATTAACTTTACATACACTTTGTGAAAAAAAAAGTCATACAAACCTATATCTTTCACTTTTATAATGGTCTGCTGACATACCTGACAATGCCTCATAACATCACAATGTCTATTTTTGTGGCAGTGAAATAGAGGGAAGATTGTAGAAACCTGTTATAAACTAAGCTTTATTCTCCTTTATATAACACTCAACACCACACAACAGGTGAAAGACAGTTGTCCTCAAAGGCTTAATGCTAAAAAGAAAAGGAAGATAAGGGTGAAAAAAAAAAAAAGATATTTCTGGATGTTGCATTAACTTATGATCTCTTTTTCCTTATTGTAGGAAGTGCTATAAATGTGGAGAAAATTGTTTTATTTATGCCTTACCTAAAGAATTATGAACATTTTCTTAAAAAATAACATTCTCAAATATAGAATTCTGGCATGTGATTAGAAAATACATACATATATATGAAATTACATATATATTATTTTTATATGTGTTTAATTTTATTTGTTGTTCCATTCTGCAAAGACTCTTTCACTAATTTCTCACCATGGAGTTTGGATTACATTCAAAAGAATTAATGAGACAAAACATATGACTTTATTAGTAAATAACTTTATTAGTTAAATGAACATTGTTATTTCACACACACAGTGCTGCTGAAGGCAACATGGTAATTTTATCATTTTAAAGAAGGAAGAATATTATGTTATTTTTATATAGTAAATTTATCTAAAAATTACTTTTCCATATAGAGCTTACTAACACACAAGAAATGTCAAAGTAAATATAACTAGAGCTTTGCTCATATTAAGATGAAATCTCATTTTCTATAATCACATCTGTTCTGTCACTTTTTACTTCACCATTAGCTTAGACATTTCATATTTTTGTTACATTATCTTGACATTCACTAATAGCAGTATTAGATTAAAAAAAAATAATGCACCAACTCAGGCTTAGCTGTAGACTGCTGATTGCCCTTTTAGAAAGTGAAAACAAAATGCAGCTATGATAAATGGTGGTACCAGCAGCTATAAATACTTGTTTGTAGGTGCTCTGAGACTAAATAACTGTAAATGTAAAGTGGAGCAGTGAAGTCGTTTGCAGGAGGGGAAATGGCACTTGCTGTGACAGTGCAGTAGTCTGGAGCAGGCAGCACTCAAAGTATTATCCAGAGGAGAAGTAGAATCCAGGTTCTTCTCAAACCACTGATTTGATGTGTTCTAGCAGCAGGGCAATGTTTGCAACATTTTCAATGCCAATATAACTGACTCAAAATCATTTTATTCATATAAACAAAAGCAAACACCTTGGACCTATAAGATTAAATCTCATCCACACACCAGACATCTCATTAATAATAATGCTGAACATTTAAAAAGTCAATTTGTGCATAGATCTCAAGTTGCTTTCTGTAGCATGGTTCCATTTAACCCAGGAAGGTATGTATGTATGGCTAGCGTATGTATGTATTNCCACAGAAGACCCCAAGTGATTTTCAGACTGTGCCTGACCCAGGAAGGTAGAGTCACATGTAAATGCCATGGCTCCTATGCCACAGCCAATAGCCTGTACATCAAACTGCCTCACCATCTTATCACCCATAAAAATAATGGCCAAATTTGGGAAACCTAAGTGACTAGCTTCCTAGCGCTGTTTTATTTTCATGAAAAACCTTGGAAGATAGAAACCTGTTAGTGATTCCCCCATGCAAAGCAAGGGTCCAGGAGAATCAAGCAATGCTAACTTCAGTGTTGACTTTGAATATGTTTACTATTTGTTGACAGAGCAAAATGTGCTATGTAGGTTCATACCAAAAGCCACTTCACTTGACAGGTTTTTTTCCCCAGCCTTGGCATGTATTCCTTGACTCTCTTGTGCAAATAATGCAATAAAGATTCCAGCATCATACACTGTAAAATGATTGGAGAAAATTTGGTGAGGGTTTAATCGTTCAGCCCAAGAATAAGATTTTGCATCACTTCTCCTTTTGGGATCCACTCTTTCCAATCTAAATAACCTGCAGTAGTAAAAATAATAAATTTCGTGAAAACCAGGTCTTGAATCAGCACTAACGCAAAGAATGCCTATATTGGACAGCTTGGTAATTTTTCTTTGTACATGACACAAAAAGATGAGAAAATAACTGTCCATGAAAATTAGTTACCTAAACTAAACAAAAATTATTCTCAGTGACAATAATAAGGCCAACCATGAACACTGTTGCTTCATTGGAAGTCTCTTAATTCTCTGTTCATATTTTCAAACAGCATAACCTTTCAAACATTATCTTTAGGGTTTTTTTTTTTCCTTCTCCTGTTAAAACCTTTGCTAAACTGAGCTGAGATTGACCTTTTAAACCTTTGGAAGTCTCACTTACACTGGACAGATTTTAAAAGTCATTTTCTCACTACTGTTTATTCTTCCAGCATACCTCTAGCTCCATGTCTTTTGTGATATCTCTGTGTTTCCTTACCAGTGGTGTAATATGTTCGGCCTGGGAACCTAGGCAAGGAGTGAAATGGAGCTTCACCTTTAGCTACCTGTGTGCCTGTACTGTGGTGCAATTTGCAGTTGTCTGTGTCTTCAGTAAATTTATCTGTTATATAAACAATAAATAGGAAAGATTTTGTTGTGACAAGAGTTTTCCAAGTATGAATTTGGGTTCACTGCATTCATAGATGGAAAAACCATGAATGAATTACACAGACTGTCCCAGTAGGGCATTAACACAGTTAATACTACCCTACACCACAAGCAATCTGAATGTGCCATGTATATCACAGGACAGAAAGTGAGCTATTTTATAAATGCGTTTTAAAGAAATAAAAAAAAAAAAAAAAAAGAAATTATGGAAACCATGTCTTTATCCCCCACCTGTGAAGCCAGGTGCTTTATTTATTACCAGAAACTGAAAGAAGTATATATTATACTAATAACACTTTCAAATGTCTAAACTGTCTTAAAAAGCTCTTTCTATGTATTTGGAGCCCAACCTTGTAAAATACCAGAATTATATACAGGGACAATGTTCTCATCAGGAAAAAATATTACAACTTCCCACAGCATAAAGAAAATGTTGTCAAGCTTAATGAGTTAAAGAAGTATGAGCAATAAAATATAAGCGATCGAGGATTGGTGCTGTCTTTTCTCTCCTGTCAAGAGTGCCACACTTTCTAAATAAAAGGCAAATCCTTTCTTAAGCAGGAATAGCACATACATGTTGCAAGGTGCACCAACAAATGGACATGAAACTTTTGCGAGTTTCTCTGTGCGATAATTTAGCGTATGTCTTTTTTATCATAGGTAAAGTGTCCACGTTTTGCTACACAGTTATGGTGAGTTTATGTGCCAGCTTATGTGTCACAGTTATGGTGCTGGATGGCAGCACAGCCTTCTGGTGTGCCAGCCACTCCTCCAAGGTTGGTATCATCCACAAACTTGCTGAGGGTACACTCTACCCTTTCATTTACCCTAGACACGAGTACAGACTGGGTGAAGAACTCATTGTAAGCAGCAGTGCTGAGAAGGACTTGAGAGTCATGATAGATGAAAAGCTGGATATGAGCCAGCAATGTGCACTCGCAGCCCAAAAGGCCAACCGCATCCTGGGCTGCATCAGGAGAGGCATGAGCAGCAGATCTAGGGAGGTGATTGTGCCTCTCTGTGCTTGTGAGGTCCCACCTGGAGTGCTGTATCCAGTTCTGGGCTCCTCAGCATAAAAAAGATGTGGACCTGTTGGAACGAGTCCAGAGGAGGGCCACAAAGACGATTAAAGGACTGGAGAACCTCCCCTATGAAGATAGGCTGAGACAGTTGGGAATGTTCAGCCTGGAAAAGAGAAGGCCTTAAATATCGACATGAAAAGCAGCTCTGTACTTGATTTAATGTATTCTTTTTTCTCTCTCTCTCCATCCAGGATGGAGGAGGAGCAGGAAGACACCAGCACATATGATATGGAGGACAAAAGCAATTATAATGCACGATGTAGGTGGAAGGAAATTACAGGGAAATTATCTATAGCAGTTCACTGATAATTACATTGCATAATTATAGAAGAATCACTGAAAATGTATATGTAAATTACCTAAATTTTTGATTTGAGTTTTTCTGTGCTCTCTATATTGTGAAACTTCTGTGAAATTTTGTGAATTAAGAACAACAATAAAAATAAAAGTCAATTTATGTTATTCTAAATGATTCATGATGCATGGTAGATGCATAAATGGTTGGTTTGTGTGTGTACAATTATTTTGCAAAATATACATGTAATGATGAGTTAGTTAATGCTGACAGGGACTTCATTTTGGAAACAGTAAAATTTGGAATGATGAGTATAAAGACAAATAATTGCTTCTGGATTTAAACTTTTTTTTTTTTTTTTTTTAGAACCTATTCTGTTAAACATTTCTAGAAGTGGAGAAATAAACAAGCTATTCATGAACCTACTGGCTACAGTTTGGAAAATGTAATTCCACAAAGGTTTGTATACACACACAGAGTCATTTTCAACTGCATGCTTACATATCACAGTTCAGATAAGTTCCAGTAAAGTCATTTATTTAACCTAATGTTCAAGGCAAATATGAAAAACAGCATTTTCTCTTTTTCTATACTTATTTTATTTTTCACAACAATAGTAGTCCAGCTATTTCACAGGAATCATGTCACTTACAGAAAATCATTTGGTGTACCTGGAAAAAATGAAAGAGACAGATGAAAGATCTAATTTTCTCTTATAATCTGAGCTTCAGAAATTATAAAGGATGTCCAAGTAAAAACCTTTTGAACTCTGAGTTTCACTTAGTGACATTGATATAAATCAGGAGTAACCCTCTAAAGTAAAGGCAATTACTTAAGAAGAAAATCTCTGAGTTCAGAGTGGAAACTTGAGGTTTTGCTTTTATCTTGATTTTTCACCAAGCTGCTTAACAAGCTAATTTTTTTTACTTTTCTTTTTATCCAGCTCCTCCATTTGTTATTTTTGACTACTTTGGGTTTTTTTTTAGCTCTATATTTCTACTTCATTATATGTATACAACTGCTGTGCTATTTGAGACTAAGATTTTAAGTTTGATCAGACCTACATTTTTGACTGACACTTGCATAAATTACTGCTAACAGAATATTTTGTTTTTATCTCTCTCTTACTTCATATGCTCTAATTCCTGCAAAATATTACAGTGATATGCAACAAGTTAATTTCCCCACTGGTATGAAAAATGACAACAGAGCCAGTCTTCTAGCTGTCATAAGGGTATAGTTGGTTATTACTTCCTTGTATTGGCTGGGCATCTATCTGTCTAGGAACAGGAGTTTGCATCTGTCCATAGAGACAAGAGATGGGGCAGGCATCTGTTTATTATATACAGATGCAGCTATTTCACATTAGTGTCTTTTTTCATTCTTCCTTTCCCATATTTCTCCTCTGCTCCCCACCAGGTGTGACAGATTGACTGTCAGACATAACAGCTCTTGCAAGAGTTCACAGACTTCTTGAAGGAAGGCATTTCAGTCACTACACATCTTTTCCTCTTCCAGGTAGTCTCTATTCATTTCAATAGAATTTCGACAGCCTTAGTAGTCCCCATTACAAACTGCAAGAAAGGAGACTTTGAGTATATGCTGTTACACAAAACCAAACACTGACGTTTCCTTTCTTTTCTTCTGAACTTGTTTTGGGTAGGCTGAAGCAGTAGAGATGTTTGGCTGTCTGGCACTATTACTATTCCACAATGAACCACCCTGGAACATATTTTATATCACACCTTCTGTCTTCATGAGCTCTATGTGTTCCTGAAGCTCTTATTTTCTCATTTAATATGAAAACAAATAACCTGGTTGAAGTAATAAATACTTGCATGATTTCCTCTGATTCTATTTCTCCACTATATTGAAGCTTTCTGGGACCAGGTTCAAATATTCAGTTTTCTTTAAGGCTTCTCCCCAGCACTTCCCGGTTTCTTTCCTAAATCACAAAGTTTTGCAACTCAGCAAATGTTCCTGAGATGCTTTGGGTCTCCTTCCTGTCCTTCTGGAATTAAATGAAAAATGTATGGCTAGGCTTCGCGAACGAAGATCCAGGGAGGGCTCCACCCACGCTCCTCATCAGCGCCTTTTACAAATGCGCTGATACAAAGAGGATAGCGGATAGCACCCTCGAGCCTGCGCAATGGATTTTTTTTTAGGTGAGACACAGCATGCGCACAACTGGACCAACCCATTAGTCCTAAGGTTCATCTGCCAGGGCCTAGCAAGCTTGGACGCTGGCAGCAAAGTCCTTAGGACAGAGGTTTTATTAGTGTCCTTCTCTTAGATGGAAGGCCTTACAGGGCTAAACGAGCTCCATCTGCCCGGGTTTGGAATCAGAGTTGTCCTTCTCCTAGGATGACTGCCAGAAGGCTAATGAGCACATCCTACCCATACAAGGATTATAGGAACATGGCTATCACTCCCCACACTTTCCCGTGGGCAATGAGTTTAATGCTCCCTCTGGTGTCGGCACAGTTATCGCACCAGGGGCCACAGGAGATCCCAAGTGATTTTCAGACTGTGCCTGATAAATGAAAAATATTTTTCTTTCAAATAATCATGTCACATTAAAATGGTCAGATGATAAAAAACCCTTATGAGACTATTTAATGCATAGTTGTCACCCCAGAGAGTCAGATTTTATCAATAGCTTGTTTTGGATGATATCCATCTCTCAATTCAGCAATTTTTGTTTAGCAAAAGAGAATTTAGGCTACCATGGGGTTACATGCAAGAATTTCTCTAGACATTTGTTTGAGGTTTTGTCTCAGCATGGAGCAAATGTAGCAGGGCTGGCAATTTCGTCTCATCCACAAAACCTTCACAAGACAGACATAGGTACTGGCACAGAATTTTCAATACTGAATATAGTGAACAACCTGCAATACAGCCACAATCTACAAATTTTCATATTAATAAATCATCAAAGGTGAATTCCACTCTTTTTAAAGGGAAACTTCAGAAAGGTCTTCTTACATTTGTTTCTGCATCTTATTTTTCTTGTGATATACAGAAGAAAATTCACAGAAAGGAATAAAGATGAAAACAATTTAAAAACTGCACTAGACTAATTAAATGTGAGACTAAGCAGCAGCAATAGTAACAAAATGTAGTAAAAACCCAAATCAAGTCTTCTGCCTGTGAAACCAGTGAGTTGTACACCTAGGAAGAGAATCTTTGCCATAATTCAAGAAAAATGTATGTGTTACAGGGTGTAGAGGCACATCTTTTATCCAGGACAAGTCAAACAGCTTTTTTATAGAGATAATGGAGTTTGTGTGATCTGATACTTTATGCCATGTAATTGAATTGTTCATGTATCATGTGACAAATACACTACTATCCTCCATCACTAAGCGGCTGTATGGTAAAGGGCAATATGATATATGTGCATCAGGTAATATGAAGGTATATTGCAGTGCCTTTGGAAAGGGACATCTAGGAGTGGGATGTCAGAAACATCCTGAAAACCCTCATGGTTTTCTGACAAGAACACAAGTATAAGCATGGCACAGAGCTGGCATCCATTTTCCAGCATGTAACAGGGAAAAGATCAAGATACATACACATATAGATTAAAGAGATGATCTGCTCATCCCTTGGAAGTCTGAGTATCTTTAAGAATTAGCATAGGCATGCTTTAATTTCAGACAAAGACTGAAAAGATTCTAGAAAAATAACCAGACAAAATTTGAGGTACTGGGAGATGAATGACAGTTAAAAGCAATAAAACTGCACCTGGTGAAATGTCAGTAGGAAAAAGGAATTCTTGGAAATCACACTCCAACCAGCATCTAACCATGTGGAATGATGTAATATTATTTTGTCTATCAAACAATAAATGTAGTTGAGAAACTTTCAAAACTGCAGACTGACAAAAGCTTTCCTAATCAACCTGTCACCTCTTAAACATGGAACTGTCAACATACCTTAGAGTATAAAAGGCCTTTTTATACTAACTGCAGACCACCTGCATTATATGTCTTTGAAAAGCAAGTGCAAAGTCTCAGGATAAACAGATTTCAGGGCTGTGAACTGCTGGTGTCATTTATTGTTGTTTCTGACAAAACTGCTCATAACAGGAGTGGTTGAGTCTGAGCACACTTTCTTCTCTTTCCATGTGCAATACTGCATTGCTTCTCCTGAGAAAATTTTGTCCTATAATTTTTGAGATGTGAAGAAATGTTATTTGTATTATTTGTTGGAATTAAGAGAAAAGGGGAGGTGAGGACAAGTGCTGCCTTGCAGGTCTGGCTCAGTTCAGTATACCTCAGTATTCATCCAGGCTTCTACCAAATTATTCTTCACTAAAACATATATTGTGTATTCACAGTGTTGAATCTGAAAAAGATTATATTGTGCTTAGTCTGCCTCAGAATCACACTCTAGTTTGGAATGATATCACTAATATTCCAAGGCTCAAATTCTCAGGTGATTTAAACTGCTTGAAGTAATTTTCTTCACATTTCTTTTCAATAGTTCTAAACTAAGTCCATATTACAAACTTATGTTCTCTTGAGACACTATGGGCAGTGAAAGTACATCAAGACACCCACTAATATTTAATGAAGTTTCTCAACCAAAAAGAAACACCTCTCCCTAGAACTAGATTGTGAACTGATCTCCTTATTTTTTTACAGTAATTTCCATCTCTTTATCCCTCAGTGATGTTGACCTGCAATCTATCGGAGGCATAATGTCACATTACATGAGCTCAGGTACTCTAAACATACTTTCTATGATTTTAATCTGAAGACAACAGAAGTCTTCTGCTCCTGGACTTGATTTCCGTGTTGACCCCTGAGACCAAATTCATTGAACTTAAAACTCTTAAGTCAGTAACACAGCAACAGTTTCTAAAAATGGGGGACTTTTTCCCCTGACATCTGTTCTTCTAAGATAACATCTCCCTCCTGTTGGCAACATTCATAAGGAAGTCTCTGCTAGTTCATGATCATACTCATGGTGCAGCTGTTTTACTAAGTTTCTAAAATATGTATCAAAAGGAATTTGAAAGCAAAAGAGAAAGTCAGACATGTAGGAAATTTTCCTTCAAGTCTGCCTTTTAACTCCTGAATAAATAGGAAGGTTTTGAAAGAAAACAGTAGCAATGCTGCTTGGATTTTATCAAAGTAAAAAAGTCACGACAAGTTCTTTTTTTCCTCCTTGCTCTCCTGCTAACTTATCTGTGGAAGGTGCTCTTATTTATGTTCCTATGTGTGAGTGGAATGGCTTTATCTTCTCATCAGCATTAACACAAGTTTCATAATTTGTTAGATCTCCAATTAGTCAGAATCCTTTTTTTTTTTTTAAATCCTATTTCAGTACATTACATAAATACCTTCTACTGCTTTGGGAAACACTAAGTATCTGGTCACAGGAGACATTTACTCAAATTTCACCATTTCCAGCTAGTAAAAGGTGAATCCTGGAGCCTTGGCAGACTTCTACAGTCTTCTAATGTTTTCTATTGTCCCGTGACTATAATATATGGCCACGGTGGGACATTCCAACCTCTCAAGAAGGATTTTCAGATGAAGTAGTTTTTTTATGTTCAACATAGTAACAGGAAGGCATAATCTATGTAACTTATTGATTAAGGAGATTAAAACAAAACCAAATGAATGCAAAAAAGGGCTTTGCTAGCAAAATCTTTGGCAATGTGTTCAAGTAAAAGGAAGAAAAAGCAGAAGAAAATGAAGAATGCCTGAAACTTCATTTGTAGTTAGGTGGTTCTTTCTGCTACATTGCCTGGATAATTTTTTACTCCTCTTCCAGCATTTGAAGTCCTCAGGCTGACCTGAATTTTCTGTAACTAGCATATGTTACGTCTATTTTACCTATATATTGCCTTTTTGTTTGGAGGAACTTGGCTCCATATTTATGCTTTCTGATGACTCTGGCAGACCACAGATACCCAAGTATATCACCAAGTGATAAACAGACTGCAATGAACTAATTCAGTGTAGTGATCACTGTATGGAATGAAGGCAAGCAAAGAGCATACTCACCACTCTGTAATGCACTGAAACCAAACCCACCTGCCAGATGTCACTGGACACTGCTTCTCATTCGGCTCAGCAAGCAGCAGAGTGGCAGATCTGAGTGTACAGGGGACAATTTGGGGCTTTGATGAGGCAGAACACCACCCTGTCCAGCAAGAGAGGTCAACACCAGCCAGGAGCTAGCAGCTTTCATGAGAGAGGCAGGCAAGACATGGGCAAAGCCAGGGCAAGGCAACCATGCCTATAAAAGTAGCCCTTAAGGAGTGCAACGACCAGGGACACTGTGAACGGAGTAAGCAAACAGAGCATGGTGCATCAACCAGAGAGTTGAGCAGCAGTTTGCATGGCAGTTTGCACAAGCAGTGTGGGAGGGGAGGGCACTGTCAGGCTGAAGAGAGATAACACATATGTGAGGTGTGACTAGGTGGAAAGAGGATGTGGAAAGGATAAGGAGCATCTGGGAGTGTTAGAAGGAGATAGACTCTATCATCTCTGAGACAAATGCCTCAGAATGACATGCCATAAGAAACAAAGGAATGCAGAAGGAGGAGACCTAGATGAAGGGGAAAAATGGAAGCAGGTTATTGCCTGAGGTGGCAGGTGTATCCCCTCCCAGCCTGTCTCATCTTCCCAGGTGCATTCATACAACAGGTATGAGGCCTTGAAACTGGATGGACAGACAACTGAAAATCTCATTGATGATTGTGTTTAATTAGCTATTAAAATCTGAGGCCTAACAAATGGTTTTTCATCAATGATAACTACAAAGATTTTTCCCTCTGGATCATGTTCTAGCTAGATACCTTCAAAATCTCAGCTAGGCTCTCTATAGGCATGGGGAGAGAAGTCTGTAATGTGTTTTGTATAGATTTCGTATGTTCTTTTTAATAAAGACAGAAAAATGGTACTGTTAATATTTATATATAAAAAAACCTCAAAACATTTTGTAAGCTTTTAGTTTCTTATCTGTTGTACCATAAAAGCCTTCTATCAACTATGTATATGAGAAAAATACATTGCTGAAAGCTTAGAAACTAGAAAAACACACAATAGCTTGTTGCTCTCCAGCAGTAAAACTTGTTATAGTAAATAGATAACATACTGAATTACAACTACCTATGTTAAGAAAAAAAGAAGAGTAGTTGCTATAGGTGACTCCATTCTGAGGGGAACAGAGGGTCCAATAGGCCCGTCAGATCACAACCAAGTCTTCTGCCTCCCTTGTGCCCAGGTGACATTACTAGTAAATTTCCCAGTCCCTTGGATTATCTTTGATTAAACACAATCATCAATGTGTTGCTAAAAGGGCCTTTCAGTGGGTTCAGTATCTAATTTTTCCCTTTTGAATGGAATAAACAGGTTGAAATAATACTTTTGTAGTTTTAAATTTCCTTCAGTGTCAACAAGATTTTCTTTTTATTTTCTGTCTAAGGATAAGTAATTTCTGTGAACAATACTCTCTATCTACACATTGTCATATATGTGAGTTAAAAAATGCATTATTTACAAAAATATCTTAAATCTTGGTATTTCTGATAGGTCTGACTTTCATACTTGTACCATCTAGACTTTTCAAGTATTGTGAACCTCTCTTTAAAACTTGCAGCAGGATTTATCCAACTGCGAAAGTGTGGTTCAGAATGTAACAATGTCTAATAAAATGCCTTTTGCAAAGGTTAATGTATTGTGTTGATCATTTATACTCAGTGTGTTGGCACTGTATAGAAAAACAGATTGATCCTGCACTAGTTTTCCAAGTATCACTGATGATACAGGATTTTGCCCATTACACTGATCCTTTAGCAATAATGTTCTTAATCTTAAATATTTCCTACTGGTTAATGAAAACTTTCAAGAACTTCTTGTTTCCTGTGCTAGAGAAGGCTGTAAGTCGAGAATAAAAAAAAGGTTTGTTTCTCTGTGGTGGGTTGACCTCAGTCAGAAACAAAACATCCATTCTACCTCTTGATCATTCCTCGCTCCCATGGGATGAAGAGAAAATAGAAGGAAGACCAGAAGATTCATAGATAGATATACTGATGGTTTTATAGGGGGAAAAATAATAAAAAAAAAGCTGTGCACGCTAGAATAAAAAACAGGGATGCGCTCACCACTTCCCAGAGAGCAGGGCCTCAGCATGCATAACAGTTTCTTGGGAAGACAAACACAACAACCATGAATGTCCCTCCTTCCTTCTCTTTTTTTAGGAGCTTTTCTTGCTGAGTATGATGTCATATGGTATGGAATATCCCTTTGGTCAGTTGAGGTCAGCTGTCCCCTCTCAACCTCATGCCCACCCCCAGCCCATTCACTTTCAGATAAAGTTACTTCAGTCTATTTGTGGAAAGGCCATTACAGTTCTCACTTCTCTGGATTTAGAAGAGGTATTTAACACTTAAGCAAAATTTGTTCATTGATTGTTTTACTCCAGTTGATTCTGTAATTTTCTTCTCTTTTTCCATGTATCTTCTCCCCAACATTCCCTCCATCTGGTTTCTTTTAAAGTTCTGAATACTTTTATGGAGGTTCTGACAGATAAAGATGTTGTCCGTATTCAGACAGTAGGCTCTGTTTGAAAGAGGGCTGCAGAGCATATACTTGGCATGTGCGGAACTATACCAGCACTTCTGTGAGTGGGTGCTGGAGCTCTATTCCTATCTTTGTCTCTAAACTCAACTAAGCTTGGAGAATATTGTTCATCAATGAGCACAGTAACAGAAGTCAGCATTTTCTGCTAAAGCATAGATCAGTATTTATTGGAACAACCCCCCTCAATTCTCCTTTCTCAGCTGATATTATACAATCATAGGGCAAAAGCCTACCCCTAGAATACTTTTTAAAGGAAAGATCACACAAATACATTGTTATATTTTCTAATAGTCATATTAAGAAGTACAGAACCTTAGGGCTGTATGGAAATAGGATTAAACCTAGTTACTTAGTTGATTTGAGATTTAATTTCTTATTAACACTCAGGTTTCATGTACCTCTAGCTTTAGATTTGTAAAGGCCACTGGTTAAAAGATCAATTTACAGAAAAACATCATATGCTGATAGAAGGCCAGGTGCTCAGCTTTCAAGAGCTATTGCTTACACAACTGCATAGTGGCTACTGGACTGCTTAACATATTTCCTTGGAATATTCTGCATGTGAACACCAAGTAGACATTTGAAGAATTATTTATTAGCTTTTGCACGTGGGATTGAATAAACTTGCATTAAAAAACCAGTTTTTTTCACCTTTCAGTCTAAAAATCCAAGCACAGTTCTACCCTTTTCATTCAGTAGAAAAAAAAGAGAACCATATGTTTAATGAGCTGGACGTGGAAATGTGCAGAATTCCTGCTAGCTCCTGTGGGAAAGAAATGTAATGTTCAGCACTGCCAGATATTGGCCTATTATACAGGCTCAACAAAACAAACTAGCAACTCCTAACAACATCAAAAATCCTTTAGAACTTTTATAATTAGGCATAGCAGTAATGAAAACTGAAAAGTCCAGATGTAACATTTGAAATGTGCCTGAAATTCTCCAAACTCATAAAGCAGAATTCAAGTTTGTTTAAACAATGGGATATTAAACACTGCTTTTATGTCTTAAAAATTTTTAAATCCAAAGCTATATCTGATCAGGCACATTCTGTTCTCAGTAACATACGCAGGGCCAAAATAACCCACATGACATCACTGAAGTATTCTGAATCCATAGCAGAAGCTAACAGTAATATCTCTCTCTTTCTTATATACATCATGGATTAATGACCATGAGATTGAGCAGTAAGGGAGCAATTTCTCAATTAAATAATTTTATAAAATGTGAGAGCAAGAATCACCCATGGTGAACTTGGCTGAATAAGTATTTGCCACTTTTGGGGAAAGGATGCCTTGTGATCTCTAAGTTATATTTTTAATTTGCCTGTATTACAAGTATGCAAACAATATTGGAAAAATTATGTAGGATCCTGAAAGAGTTATTCCTTTTGTGATCCTATTGATGTCAACTTTAATAGGCCAGAAAGCTATCAAGCAGTCTTTTAAAATCTACCAACTGAAGTGGTTAGGAATTATTGTCGTTTCACTGGCAGTTGTCACACAGAAAAGTAATACTCTATACTGTCAAGCTCAATTTACCTGTTACTTCAATTTAAATGCATTACATTTGACTTATCTTCATAGCTGTAGAATGTGTTTCTTCCCCAGTAGTGTTATAAATTCAGCTTTGTTCCTTCATGTAGCTAGTTGCTTAGAACTATGAATGAGTAATAGTACACAAGTAATAATCCAGAAGTTAAGACAGATTCTGAAATTAACTGGTGGCACCTAGTCACCTCCCATCCAACCACCCACCTCCTGCATGGAAAAGCAGGGGAAGCAGCAAGCTAGAAAAGGAAAATAAGTCTGGAGATAATAAGAGCATTCCCAAAGGAGATTTCAGGGAGGTAATTCACGCTTTGTACCTTGACCATGCGGGGCCAGGCCCTGCCTAAGCAGCTTATGNCACAGGTGCTCTGAGATTTGGGGGAAAAGAGCGAGGAAATGGGGAAAGGGGAGGTGGTGGCAGAGGAGGGAGATAAGGTGGGAGAGGCGTCAGTGGGACCTCTCTCTGAAGATATTCCAAACTTGACTGGGCATCATCCTGTGCAACCTGCCCTAGGTTCAACTGCTCTGGCAGTGAGGTTGGACTAGATGATCTTCAAAGGTCCCTTCCAACCCCTAACATTCTGTGATTCTGTGTGCTTTCATGGTGCTTTCATTCTGCTTCAGCTCAGATCTTTGTTCAGACTCGTGGTTCTCTGCAAGATCTGTGCAATTTAGGATTCTTCATAAAACTGCAATTTCCAAAACACTGTGCTACCTCTTGAGTTCTTCTTTCTCAGCTGCCACTAATTCTATTTAAAAATCTGTGAATCTGGTGAATTGGGATTTCTGCCTCCAAATTCTTTGGATAAATCCTAATGTATGAAATTAAATGTCCAAGTTTGAAGGTTTGCTGCCAAGTTGGAATAAGTAAAAGTTCAACTAGGTACTGGCTTTCTTATTGTTTTGCCATGTCTTTATCACTTCTACTGCTATTGTTATTTATATCATTATTTGCTCCTATATATGTTATAGTTAGTATTAATTATCTATATTCATCTTAAATAATTTAGTGACTCATTTGCTGCATCAAGACTGAATAAACTACAATAACTGTAGCTTTCACTGAAAGTTTCTTAGTTCTTTAGTATTATATATTTCAGCTATAATTGAACAGCAGTATGTACTGTGTACTTTCTTCTAGGCATCAAGACACAAACAATGGAAATGCACAAAAGAGCACTGAGTAAGTTTTGTGCCCTGATACTGTTACAGATTCCTGAAGTGACATGCAATCCATATAAACATTCCTTTTATAGCTTTTGATGAGTTCAATGTAGGTTTTGTGTCATTCTGAAAAGAACAAGTGTGGGCAGGTGCTGTTACACTCTTCATGTCTCTGCAGATGCTTTGAAGCTTTCCTTTAATGGAACTGCATGACAGTATGTGGTAGTGCTGTGAACACCTGGTAATTAATTAAAACCATGAGGTTCTGTTCTTGACACAAACCAGTCTCATACTAAGCCCCACAGAACTGAAAGCCCACATGCTGTATGTTGCCTGCACAGTCTCCAGTCTCTTCCAATGATAGTTTAGTGTAATCATAACCATTCAGACAGACTGATGTTTTCCACTCAGTGAATTATGGGGAAACTGACCCTTTTCTTAGGGTTTGCCATATTTGCATATTCATCCAAGAAGGCCATGAACCTTGACTAAAGATATCCTGCTTTAGTTTCTAAGCATATTTAAAGCTCATTAACTAGCAGATATAACTCACATTTTTCACATTCCATTCTCTAGCACTGGCAGCTAAAGTCTTTACCTTACAGTTAGTGATGAGTCAAACATTAATTTTACATAGGAAAGGGTATTGGTTATCATAATGCCTACTTCCATGACAGTTATGTTTCACCTAATGCACTTTGATGGCACAATCACCATTACACAACTTGCTAATACATAAATTGAACTTGATCTTGTGATCAATAAATATGAATTATTAGCTCATTTTAAGGAAAAGAGCTGAACATTTTAAAAAGGAAATACAGCAGAATAATACTACTTTTTTATGTAGTAATTATGTACTTTGACTTACACACATAAAAATGAATGGTCTGTTTCCAAAGAAATATTTGACAGGAAGAGTTGTGATATATTCCACTAAGATTTCTTTTTTTAATGATAAGCTTCACCATTCTTTGCACTGCAAATACTAGTAATGAAAATTAGATTATGCTTTACAAAATACACAGATAAACTGCTAAAGATAAATCTGTTATATTTAAAATTTTATGGTTTGTTGGCATTACTGTGTTGGTTTCCTTACCTACAGAAACACAATATTAAGTAATTTTCTTTATTTCTGTCAGTGAGTTTGCAACACTGTCTCTTAATGCTATAAAAGACAAAAACATTGGTGTATGGGTCTGCTAATCTTTCAAAGATTTTGGAACAGTGTAGAGGGGTTTTTTTTGTTGGTTTGCTTTGTTTGTTGGCTTCAAAGTACTATGGGAGCCCAGCTAATAATCTCATAATTACAGTAGATTTACAACCATTCCTAGGAAAAAATCTTTTTTTATTATTATTATTACTGTCATTGTCAGAAATGTACTCAGGGACTCTTATTCTCAATCTGGAATCTAGGAAGGTTTAAGAAAATTATTTTTAAACACCTTGAGATAACAGTTCACCTACTTGGGTGTGTTTCTTCCTTTACTTTAGGGCTAATTGGAAGGCAGAAAAAAAATCCAAAAGTTACTGAGCACCCTCAAGCTCCTAGCAAATTTGCTGTCGGATGGATTTACTCTTTCTCAGTTAGGATCTCTGCTGATGTCTCTGAAATGTTGCAGGTACACTTATAACCAGTTGCCAGGTGACCAATCTGCAGTTTATTCATATGAGAAACCTTTTTTTTCCTGATCAGTCTGATTCTTATGTGGGCTGTGTATCATCAGGCAATGACAAGAAGAGAGGAATTGATCTCTCCTGGCAAAATAAGCTTATTTTTGTCTTCAGACATGGCTTTGTGGTGAAGGTCTGTCACTTATTTGGAGATGTATACACAGAAGACACAACTCCCAGCAGCTTCAGGGAGTGAGTTATGAACAAACAAAACTTTTAGTAAGAGAAATTATCAGTCCCTACCCTAGAAGCTTTTAATAACTGTTCTTCTCCACAAAGGAGGTACTCTGATAAATTGGCACACACTGACCTGGATTCAGGGACAATGGTTGTAATCTGTCTGCAAAAACCCAGTAGGCTGTACAGAGACTTCAGTGTCAATCAGAGAAAGAAATGGAAGTTAAACAAGCACCACTAGATTTTATGTTGTTTTTTTCCCCCCATGCTCTGTTTGTTTAACCAGCAGGGTGGCACCAGGTGGATGTTAGCATTCATCTACAAGGCTTTCACAGAGATTGATGTTCACAGAAACAGCTGAGTTCATTTACAATGCCATTCTCTGAAAGCCTCACTGAATAGATTCCTAAAGACAGTAATTTACTGTCTGTCTTTTCTTTTATTATATTCCACCACCAAAGATGTCTATTCTTATTTGATGACATAAGTGTCCTTGCTCAAAGGTGCTTTGCTCAAAGGTGCTTACACATTTTCAAACTCCGTCACTCTTAGAAAAAGGAAGGAAGAAAGAATTACAGCTGAGCTGTCTTTGAATAGTGGTGGTCTTGCTATCCTACAACTATTGCAATGTTGCCTTGTTTTACTGTTACTGGGAGCTGTGAACAGCAAGAAGACTTGGAAGAAAAGAGTGCAGCTTCTGGACAGATCTCTCTGTATCCTGTACCATCTTCTTTCCAATTTCATGTGTGTGAGTATATCATCCTGAGGATTAACACTGAATAGAGTTTAAATTACCGAAAAATTAAACAGTTGCAACACTTCATTGAAACTTTGTAATTGGTTGTTCCAGGATGTGCTAGCCAGCATTTTTAGAAGAATTTTTGTCCTCGAGTCCTGGCTGTGAGTGTAAGTACTTATTCCTTCATTCAGTTTGCAGATGGATAAAACTGGCAGGGTTGAACAAAGTCTACTGTTTGTATCATTCACGCTTTAAGTGTTTAAACAGTGGGAAAAAATTCCCAAAATCCCAACAAAAAACATCCTAAACCTACAAACTTATTCCTGGCACATTTCAAGAGATGATTTATGTTTTGATGCTAGGGTGGGAGATCAAAAAGATGTTTTTACACCCTTAAACAAGCATCCGGAAATAAAGAAAATAGACATGGACCAGCATCTACATCTCCAAGAATCTCATATGAAGGTAAACAAATATTCTCTTAGGAACTGAACAAAGTTTGCTGAAATTGCTGAGAGTTTTTCCACTAATGGTATTGAAATTTGGATCAGACTTCTGAAAGACTCTCTCAGTTCAGCAGCAATCCCATCATCCCATCCAATACCTAAGTTACAAAGTACTTGCTAAGAGATTGTACATATTGATTCTAGTCACTAATATGTTCCAACTTGTTCACATCTTTGTTTCAAGTTTCTGTATTTTAATTTCATTCATTCAAATGTTTTGAAATTAAAAATAAAGATAAACAGGGGAAAGGAGGTACAGGAAAAATGGACAGCAGACTCCCACTTGCAGCATATAAAGCTCCACCTTATAACTGAGATTTGCCAAATATAAGGCACATTTTTCTTTTTTTTTTACCTGTATTCCAGAAGGATGAATTTGCTCATTTTAGTTTTCTCAGATAGAAATTGCAATTAATTGTTGTGAGTAGTTCTTACAAGTACCAAGAATCTGTGTGAATTTCCCAACAAAGATGATGTAATAGCTCAATTGTAGGTGGATCTGCAGCTCACATAGAATTTCTCTCATTTTCAAAATATGAAGGGTAAAGAAAAGATGAGAGCTATCTCTGTATCCAAGGACAATCATGTTAAGAAGGGAATTCTCAAAGTCTAATGATTTTTTTGTCAAAATTATGCTCTGTGTGAGCCTCTATTTTACTATCACCTGCAAGTTTTAGCTTTCTATGAAAGAAAAAAAAAAAGATAAAGATAAAGGATTCCGTCTTTTTGCTGTATAATTTCCCCGGATTCCTTTTTTCAGCATAACTTGTGTTCTGGGTTTTATTTGTTGTTGTTGGTGGTTGATTTTGTTGTTGGTTTTGGTTTTTTTTTTACATTCAACAGCTTGGCTTCATTTTTCTTCTCCCAAGCCAAAGCACAGATATTAGTAACAGCAGGAAATTTGCATCGCTTTTTCTTGTGCATATATAGAAGAGGTCAGTCTTATAAGCAAATGTCTGTCACCTTCAACTGGTGTCAATGCCTTCTTCCTCCAGAAAATCAAAAACGTAACTCTAAGATTACTGAAGTAACCAATCCCACATCATAAACAGCAGAAAAACATATGAGAGATGGACATAGTATTTAGCAGTTTCAAAAAAAATCCTCTCTTCTAATCCTGGTAACACAGATGCATATCCTAAATAGTCAGAAAATCAAATATTGTTCCTGCTAATGTTTTGTTAAGCAATTTTGACAACAATACACATTTGGCCAATTCACAAATATAGCATGCCTTGTCCTTTGAATTGTGGATGGTTTGCACTATGCTAAGAATGACAACAATTACAGGAATTTGCATGCATCTGCCAACAGAACAGATGGCCTTGTAGCTAGAGAACAAGAAATATTCAAATGCAATACAAAATAATAAAAAACCTTAACTAGATGCTGATATACAGGGTAATAAAGAACTTGGTTTGAAAATATTGCAGTAGCAGGGAAAGAAAAGAGATTGGAATGAATTTGAGATACTTTCTGAGAAAAGTATGGGAAGCAGATTGCTATGCTTCCACCGCACTATGGTGTACACTTCTTAGCCCTCTTCTGGATGCAACTGCTTAGAATTATATTGGTGTAGTTCATTCCATCTTAACATCTATGCTGAAGTGAAGCTTTTAATCATGACAGGTATGTGATGATAGGCACAATATGAAAAGTGCACTTGTAGAAATAGATACTAGAGTTCTAATACTGTCAAAGCTATAAAAAAAAATTAGACTATTTAATATAGCAATGATTTTAAATAACTGAAAAAGGTGAAGATATATGCATAGATCAATTTCTTTTATCCTTATACTTCAGAGGCTAACTATTCAGATAATTAATGCAGATAACATATGCATACAAGTACTGATAATATCCAACAGCAGAAACTGTTTTTCTACCATGTCTCTGATATTGAACAAGAAGAGACCTCTGACCTATTCATTATATACATAGGAAACAAGTAGATTTCTATGTGTATGTGAAGAGCAAGACCTGGGAAAGTACACGATACAATACTGAGCAGCATGGAAGACAGATGCCATAACACGTCAGCAGGTGATAAGCTACCTTTTATACTATTATTATTATTTTTAAAGCACTGGAATGAAACCAAATTTCAGAAGAAAGATGTTAGTGATAGAATGAAATATATCTGCAGAAATACAGTGACCTCTTCCCATGTATGACAATCAGGACAACAAAAAGAGCACAAGAACACTATTTTAAAATGTAATGAATTGAATGTAGCAGTATAGCAAATTAGAGCTAAGACTTGGCCTCAATACTCAACAAAAGACAATAGGAAAGGTGGATATCAGCTAAGAAAGACTATGAAAATAGCTGTACTAATAAAAGTAAAAAGAGAAAAAGAGATTCATAATGATCCACTAAGGAGACATGATAAAATGCAGCTCTGATTCACAATTCGCTATGATTCTAGGTACTCTTAACAAATAAGATTGAGGCAAAACATAAGCTAATGCAACCACGTTTTTCAAGTTGATGTTTGTTCTAAAAGGACAAAATCATAGCTAGTGTAACTTGGGACAAATGCTTCTTGTTTGGTATCTTCTGAATTCCTTATTTATTTCTTAATTTCATGTCTTTCAGTATCTTTCTTTTTTAGTTATTTAATTTTATACTGAGAAATGTACCTGTGAGAAATTTCAAATGGAAGAAATGAGTCTTGCAAATAGCTTTGAATATTTTGACTCTTTTTTGTGGACATTTCTTTCTCTGATCAGATGAGAGTTACAACAGATTACACTTTTTTTCCATAGAAACTCTATTCCCTGCTTTCATGACTGTCGTCTTCAAAGCAGACAATTTTATAATGTATTCTTCAAGAAATCACCATTGGGGAGAAAACACAAAAGAATGAAATTGTCTAGTTGTATTACTGAATGAATACATTAATTCTGTTTAATATCAAGCTGTTCATGAGTGATCACACTGGCTGTAAAAACCAGATTCAAAGCTGTAAAGGAGTGTACAAGTAATAGGAGAGAGCACAGTCCTCTGTTCCAAAACTAGAGGATAAGAAGTGAGATCAACTTAGGAAGAGATCAGAGTTGAGAACAATGATCCTCCATATCTCAGGCTTATACTATGGTAGGGTTCGGCTATGATAAGACTTGAAACTTGCTCTTTAAAATCAAGTTAGGGATGGTTAAATGCTGACAGCAGCCAATTAAATTTGTGCATATTTCTTTCACTAACATAGAGTGCAGTCTATATAGAAGACATAAGATGCTGTCCACCATTAGGTATGAATTACAGGGCATCTAAACTCAGGCAATCAACCCTTTATCTTACTGATAAAGTACAACTATTGAAAACAACTCCACCTAGTAAGAGCCTGTTGAGACATATGTACATCCATATTCACTTAATTTTTTCCTTTAGTTCAGATCTTGCAAAAGACATTATCATAACTGATATTTAATATCTGAAATCCCTGAGCTGAGCTGTGTGAAATTCTGCATAAAATTCATCATTGAAAACAGAAGAACATTATCATATTGATGTGAAGAGACAATTCCTACACTTAGAAGGTATTTCCAGCATTTCTTTAGTTTCATACCATGCTCCGTTTTTGCATTTAAAGCTATAAAGAGACTGAACTCATTCTCGAGAGATACAAGTAGAAATGTATATATATCAGTTTGGAGACTATGAACATGGATCGTCACTTTTTGATCTTAATTACACATATGTAAATTGGCAAGATTCAGTAAAGTTGAATTAGTAGTAGAATCTGCCTCAAGATTATTTTTAAAATATTATTTTCAAAGATTAAATAAACAGAACAGCTATACTGTTTGAATTCAGTATTTCCTCCCAATAGGTAAGGTGAATAAAATCATTGTCTTATCTTAAAGCTTCAGAATTTATGGCTCACATACCATTAACATAATGGAAACCTGAACAGAGTATGCCTAAAAGTTCCATCTACTTTTGTTGTCATAATAAAATGTGTATCCTGTCTGCTTCCCGCTGGCCACATGACATTCCCAGAAGGCCCATGTACATATTTATGCATACATTCTTATATATACACACAAACCAATGTGTATGTAACAGCTATCACATAGCTTGTGTTCTTAGTTTGCATAGATAGTACAGTTAAAAGTCTGATCTTTTTCCACTGGAAGTAATCTGATATTTGAAAATACACTTATTTGAAAATATGTTAATAAACTAGTTTGTCTACTAGAGTCTCAAGAATATATCTTTATTTTCTTGAATGAAAATATCTCTCTCTCTCTGAAAGGTCAAGTTAAATGGCCAATGGCATTGATTTATAGCTAATAGTCACTTCATTTCTATTATGGGAAATCTGAGGACAAGCTTGGTCTCCAGGCTGTGATAAAGTATAGGTTAAGTATGCCGTTTATTATTTGTCCCTCTGTGATTAATTGATCATTTGGAATGTCGATTACTTAATCATCCAAAATATTAATCAGCAGCCAGCTAAACAATAGCCCTAAACTTTAATACCAATGACCAGGTGGCCACAGAAAGGAAGAAATCTGTTCAATTAAAGAGCTGACTTTAGACTTTGCTGTCAAATACTCACTGCTAACCTCACCTCCCTTCTTGCTGCTGAAAGCTCAGTACTGATCTGGCATTGCACCAAAATCAGGCCCCTGAAGTGTTGGGATCAGGACTTTTAATCAGCAAATGCTTGCATTGTTTCAAAATTCAAGGGAAATTCCACACAGCCCAGGCAATATTTTATCACAAGATCTTCTGTATGCAAAAAAACATATGACTTCAGCTGACTATAAGCTAGGAGATCAATGTGATAATTCGAAGTAATACTGCAATAGTAGCTAAACTCACTGTTACTGTGAGGAAATTGATTTTTTCACAATTAGGTATCCTAAAAGTTTCTATCTATATAATCTTTATTATCCTTGATTAAACAAACACCCTACTTCAAAATGGTATAGTTCAATTTATTTTGTTGGTGAATACTGGGAAAATCATCCTCTTACTCAGCATAACAGGGAACGCAGCTAGCTCTGTAGACGAAAGATTTAGTGTGGTTTAGTGACTAATGGATTGCTGTTGTGCAATTGTGTTCTCATCTTTATTAAAGAATAGTACTCAATCTCTGTGTGCCTCAGTTTAGCGAATAACAAGGTCTTTTTATAATGATGTTACTGTTTTAAATTTTTTCAATGGTACTTCACTGTGTTAATAAACATCCTGGACTTAGCTAATTATTGTATTGATAAACACGATAAAACTGATGATAATGTGCCCTATGCTTTAGCTGGTTGGAGTATACTCTATGGAATATTCTATGATGTTTTACTGCATGACTTAGTCACCTTCAGGAAAAGATAAGGACTCTTAAGAATGGATCACACCATGTAATCAGGCTGCAACATGCTGCTGCTTCATGTTTCATGCTAATTTTCCAGATGAAATATACAAATGATAAAGTATAGTCTAAAATGACCATATCAAAAGTCTCTTCTAACCAGCCCAGGGCTACAACAAAAAGCCTAGTAAGGCAGAAATTGCTTTGCTGGGTGATGCAGCAACCATCTAAATTCCCAACCTGGAGTAGTGAAATTGTTTCTATCAAAGAATTAATGGTACATACACAATAATATGATATGAGTGCCAAAAATCACTTTTCATTTTGAACAACTTGTGACCATTTATCCATCTTTGTGCTTGGAAAAATGCACAAAACTGCAGCAGTATGCAAACTCTTAATCTGGTGTGGAAAGCAATTGGTTTACCCCTTCCAGGAAATCTGTGATCAAGTGATTAAATCTACATATAGGTACACAGGATTTGTCTATAATCTCAGACAATTTGCTTTTCTCACTGTGTTGTTGTGAAGTATACAAATTTTCACATAAGAGAGTCAAAAAATCCAACTCAGTCCCTCCTCCCCAAAACAAACTGAGAGAGAGAAAACAGATCGAGAGAGGTGAATCTGCCACTTTGCTCTGCTCTGGTGAGACCTCATCTGGAATACTGTGTCCAGTTCTGGAGTCCTCAATACAGAAAGGACATGGACCTGATGGATTGGATCCAGAGGAGGGCCACAAAAATGATCAGGGGGCTGGAACACCTCTCCTGTGAAGACAGGCTAAGGGAGCTGGGATTGTTCAGCCTGAAGAAGAGAAGGCTTTGGGAGGACCTAATAGTGACCTTCCAGTACCTAAAGGAAACTTACAAGAAGGCTGGAGAGGGCCTGTTTGCAAAGGCCTGTAGTGAAAGGACAAGGGACAATGATTTTAAATTAGAGAAGAGTAGATTTAGACTGTATATTAAGAAAAAGTTCCTCCACACGAGGGTGGTGGAACACTGGAACAGGTTGCCCAGGGAGGTGGTTGAGGCCCCATCGCTGGAGGTATTCAAGGTGAGGTTTGACAAGGCTCTGGGCAACCTGATCTAGTTGGGGATGTCCTTACTCACTGCAGGGGGGTTGGACTAGATGACCTCCAGAGGTCCTTTCCAACCCAAATGATTCTATGTTTCTATTAAATAAAAAACCTGCTGAGCACCAGAAAATGACTTCTGTCTTTGAGACTGATAATCGAAAAAAGAACACTGATGTTTATGGGAAGCAATATGCATCCCGTGATCTCATATCATTTTCACTGTACCCAAGAAATACACCTTCACACCTAAGAAAGAATCTATGTTGCAACATTGTGAGAAAAGCACAAGAGAGATCCTTGTGGCTGCTTGTTGGTATTCAGTTGCCCTGAAAATGGCAAAAAATGAAATAGATGTAACTAATTAATGAACATTCTGTGCTAAAAACCAAACTTCCTGAAGGCCTGTCTGTAAAAGACATACCGCAGTCAAAGCATTGGGTTGTTCCTGGAGCAAAACAATAATTTAATATGTGACAGTAATGGACAGAAACATAACAAGCAGATTTAGTGTTAGTATCCTCTGCATTCTTCAGTATAATGCTGTCTCTTCAGAAATCAATACTTAATGTTCCAAAATTGTTCATATCAGCTGATTTCAAGTTTGATATATGCATAATTCTGTTTTGGCTTACAGGATTCATTGTTTCCAGATTGCAGCAGATGAGTTTTTGGAAAACATGATTTTTAACTTTTGGCATTACTAAATTAGTAAATTACAGAATTACAAGGTGATTCTGATAGGTATTTTGTGCTTGTTGGCTTTTTGCATTGTTTGTATTTTTTGTTTTCCTCTATATTTCACCACAGGAATATTAAGGTTGAATCTGAAACTTACCAAATTTTACAAGACTTGTTGCAAAATACCTTTTTGAGTCAAGACTTAGATTTATGGACAAAATGCATAGAAAAAAAAAAGAAATTTCTGATCACACTTTGTTCATAAATATGTACTAAGACACTCTCACAGAAAAGCTAAATATTAAGCAAAAAGGAAACTTTAGCTTCAGGTCCCTCTTGTTTTTAAGTCTTAGTGGATTTGAACCAGATTCTCTCATATCAGAAGCAGATATTTTTATTTCAGGTCTTTCTGAGACATCATTTTCATGCAGTCCATATTTTCATCTCAGAGTAGAAGCAGAAAATATTTTGATGACATTTTCTTTTACTCACATACATACCTTTACTGTCTGTGAAAACAATGAGGTGGTTTTTTCCCCTTCAATTTAGACTCTCCAACTTATCCTTACATTTATGTCACTCAATCTTTGTTATTTAAAACAACTCATTAAACAACAGAATAATCTGGCCCAGGATTTCTTGTAATTTTTGTCCATAATTAACAAATATTCCAAGGTGGCTTCAGAGTTCTATTGACTACATGGGTTTAGGTCTGCACCTTATGCAAGTCAAATTCAAAGCCAGCATTAACCCTTTCTGATGAACAGATACCAAAGATTCTACTCTCCATTTTCCACCAGTCTTTCATTCATGTTGAACTGTGGACTCTAAAGTGGAGTCTTTCAGGACTAGAAGAGTTCCCAGAAGGTATAATTTCAGTAGAGATTTTTATAAAAGTAAATAAATATAAAGCATCACTGTTACTATGCAGAGTATGGAGATAGTATCTGTTTATACATATCAAGTACAAAATACATAACTTCCAAATAAAAAATTGTCCTAGATAATAAATACTGCTTTTAGTTTTAGTGGAAAATTGTGAAAAAAAGTTGACTGCATTATAATTATAATTAATAAAAACAGTTATTAGGAAACAGAAGTAAAATTGTTTATGGTTTTCAA
Organism: Bucco capensis; assembly: GCA_013396975.1. Classification (NCBI taxonomy): domain Eukaryota; kingdom Metazoa; phylum Chordata; class Aves; order Piciformes; family Bucconidae; genus Bucco; species Bucco capensis. Next base: position 22,649 of record VWZO01010609.1, on the reverse strand, counting down.
ATATTTCTGTAGTAGATGTTGGATGACTAAAATGATAATATGTGAGAGCAGACACAGAAAGGGACAGAAACACTTTTGATATTATACAGGAAATGAGAATGTGATGTGAATGTACTTTGAGATTAAATGGTGATATGGTCATTTACTGGAACATAGGCAGGAATGACATTGATTCCATAGAGGATCATAAAAATAGATCATTTTCATAAAATGAACTAGAATCTAAAACAATACTTTTACTTACCATTGTCCTTTTCAAATTTAGGAGAGTAAGTGCTGTAACAGCTCAGGACTCTAAAATGCAGCACTCTCTGGAGTGCAGATGGCCTTCTGTCTGCTGCAGGCTCTACATGCCACTGTAGACAGGTCAAATGGCTCTCCAGCTACAGGCTGATATGTCCCACATGATATATCAGCTTCAGGAATCCACACAGACATCAGAACTCTCTTGATTCTCTCAGATAAATGACGGCCTGATGTCACTGTCATAAAATAACCAATAGGATGCAAAACTACAGAACTCTGCACTCAAGTGTATCTTCAAATGCCTGGAATTTCCCAGACAGTAGAAATTATAAGAAAAGCAATCACTGATATTTGGAATGTTATTGTTAAAACAGGTTTTTAAATATATTTTTATATTTACAACATGTCCAGAAAAATGAATCTGAAGGGGGTGCTTTACAGGAGTAGATAAATACAAGAGACACCACAATGATCAATAGTAAGTCACAGAGTTTAAGGTCTGTTTGTTTGAATATATCCCATGTCAGTAATAACTAAACTGCTAATTGTTAAACTTTTATTCTTTTATTACCCCTGTGAAATAGGTCCTTGGCCTTAACCATAAATTTAGCAGGTTGGAATAAAAAAAAAATAAACAAAATCAATCAGATAAGAGACACAAATAGCACACTGTGCTCCAATCTCCTCTTGGCCTAATCAGCTTAAAAGATATGTCATGTGCAAAGAAGATCTTACTAGCAAAAGCATTGCTTGAGTTGTTGAACCTTTAAAGTTGAAGAGTATGGCAGAAAAGTTACATGTGTATAAAATAGAGAGGTGATAAATTACTACCAAAAAAAAAGCCAAATCCTAAGAGAATGGGTAGCTAAAAGAAGCACAAAATAGTCTATTCATCTTCAGCTGCAGTGCAGCAAAAAGAAGTCTGCAAAATGAGAGGTCTTGCTCCTGGGCACCTAGTGTGAGTATGAGACCTAGGAAACTGTTGATTGATGGAATGATCAGGTAGACAGTTAAGCTATGAATTGCTCTGATGTTACCACGCTCTGTGAAAAAATCTCCAATTTGACAGATGAAACATATTTTTGTCTCTCTTCATCTTAAGTGATCATATCTAAACTTCTACCTGAGGACCTTATAAAGCTTCACAATTTTCTGTTTCTAGAGAAAAATATGGTACCTTCAATAGAAACAATGGGAGATAAAATAGTGATGACCCACAGTGCTAAATGACAGACAGAGGAGATTATTCAACTGCTGCTACCACTCAGCAAAAGCAAAAATACTCCTTTCATGCAGAAGGATGAAACAACTCTAAAGGCATCAAACACTCAGCTAATTCAAGGATGCTGTGCCCCATACAGTAATTAAGGTAAGCAATGAAAGCAAGAAAGTGATCAAACATCTAGATTAATGTCTAAGGTACCAATATACAAATAAATGCAAAAATCAAAATAGTAATAAACTCAACTGCTATAGGTCACTGAACAATATGCTGAAGTTACTGGATTGCTTCACTACAGAGGCATCTGCAAAACTGAAGTAAACCTTGTGAGTAATGAACTCATGTTTAAATTAACAAATGAACAAGTATGTAATCAGTGTGACAAGTCAACAATGAGTCAATAGTTGTACTCCAGTATGCCAAAAATGAGGAGATTCAGAAAAAGATAGCTTTTTTAAACTAAAAAAAATTATAGAATACTTAGATAATCTATTTTTATATTAATTTGTTACTTCCTCTAAAACCAATCACAAATTGCCATTCCTTGCCTTAGGAGCTAAGAAAAGAGTATCTGAGTTATTGTAGTAATTTCCCACTGTGTTACAAACTTGGACTCAGCAGCATGCAAGTCTCGCTCAGAGTTCCTCTGTGATCTTTTAGCAAGCCACTTAATCCTTCAAAACCACAGTAAAAGAAGGATACTACAACTTTTTTATGAACCGTTTGTAATTCAGTGTTAACAGATCTGTTATACGTATTGACATGAAGATATTTAGGCTTAATGTTCCGAAGAAAAACTAGCATGCAACCATGGTACCAGACAACTATGGCAAATACAAATATTCCAAAACTCTTCAAAAGTGTCAATTATTAGGAAAAATATATCAACAATTGGTAGAAGAGAAGGACAGTCTTGGAATGCACTAGCACGTATTGTGCATGTTTAAGAGATATTGGTGTTAAATAGGAAATGACACCTTTGAGTAGAGATAAGTTTGTGTCTTTGAAAACCTATCGAGATCTAGGCTGGCTCTGCCTAAACGTTCCTAGGGTGAGTGGTTTCCTTAAACCAAACCAATGACTTCTATTATTATGCTAAAACATTCAAGCCCGAATTATGAGAATGTTAAGAAACCTAGTGAGAGTCTTCTGTGAGCAGAGCCATAAGAAATGGCTCAGTCCCTTGTGAGATGAGCAAATGTTCAGTCTACCATGTGATACACTCTTTTTCAAAAACTGAAATAAAAATTGTGAGCAAATCTGTGAGAGTTACTTACACTGGCTTTTGGTGATAGACACAGCAAGAGGGAGTAGTTTCCTGGAGACAGAGATTGTAAATTGTTTTATGTGTGTTGTGGAAATTAGGTATTAGGTATTTTCTATAAAGCTTTCTGATTAGAACTTTTTTCTCCTACTTAAATCAATATTGTTTAACAAATTATTTGGACTTTACCTGAGAGAGGGGAAAATGAGTTCACTGGAAATCTGAATATTAATATAATTTCCCCAGTTTCAGAGGATTTTCCCAAAGATTTGAGCCTACATTCTTTGTAGTGACCTTTAATTTCAGGCCAGGCCTTGTCATCCATCAAGTCAGGTAAGAACAAAGGCTTGAATAAAACAGCAATATAACACTGGCTTAGGAAAAATCATACCATCAAATGCCAACACAGAATCATAGAATCATTAAGGTTGGAAAGCACCTCTAAGGTCAAGTCCAACTGTTGACCCAACACTACCTTGCCCACTAAATCATGTTGTGAAGTAACACATTTACATGTTTTATGAACACCTCTAGTTATGGTGACAACACCGCTTCCCTGAGGAGCCTGCTCCATTGCTTAACCACTCTTCCAGTGATGAAATTATTCCTAATATCCAACCTGATGCAACTTGAGGCTATTTCTTCTTGTCCTATCACTAGTTCCCTGGGAGAAGAGACTGGCCTCCACCTTGCTACAGCCTCTTGCATGCAGATGTAAAGATTGAGGCCTCCCCTGAGCCTTCTCTTCTCCATACTAACTAACCCCAGTTGCTCAGCTGCTCCTCAGAAGACTTGTGCTCTATCTACATCCTTCACCAGCTTCTTTATCTGTAGCAATACAAACATTGGACCATCAGCAGAAGGAAAGCTTGCAGACCAACATGAATATGTGGGGGCTGTCCGAACATCAGAAGATACAGAGGGACACAGATTAACTAACATCAACTCTGTGGGCCAATCTTTTTTTTTCTGTATCACCCCACTACCATGGCCCATAACAACTCTACCTTCCTTCTATGGTGGATGAAGCTGGTTTCTCTTTGTTTGTCACACACTGGCAGAAGCACCTGATTGGCATGGCCTGTATGGGTTGGGTTACATGTCCTGCCTTCTAGTCTATATATCTGTTGAGTCTTGCTGAATAAACTTGTTTCTGTTTGTGCAATATTGTCTATGTACATCCTGGGATGCAGAATCCAGTTTGTTATTTTGACCTCCTTAGTTATCCTTCTTTGGACATGTTCCAGCACCTCAATGTCCTTTTTGTAGTGAGGGGCTCAAAACTGAACACAAGATTCGAAGTGTGAGCTCACCAGTACAGAGTACAGGGGGACATTCACTTCCCTAATCCTGCAGGCTGCACTATTTCAGATACAAGCCAGGATGCTTTTGGCCTTCTTGTTTACTGGCCACACTGTTAGCTCATGTTCATCCAGCACCCTCTCTCTGCGCTTTTGCCTTCGCAATTTTGCCACTTTCTGAAAGAATCCCCGTTGCAATCCTCCACTCTCGAGACCTTCGCTTCAGTGTCTTCACTGAAATGATGGTTATACTGGGGTTTAAACTGCCTTGAACACTCTTGCTCCCAACCACACTGAGTCAGAGCTGCCAGTTCTCAATGGCTCAATGCTTCCCACTTTTTGGAGGGGGCTGGGGCATCTGTATCTCCCTGCACTTTTGTCCTTGTAGTTTTGCCATTTTATGATAGGCTCCCTAGCATGATCCTCTGCTCTGGAGCCCTCTGCTCCATATCATATATGTCCATAATGACATCTGTATTTGTTTGGTCATGGCTCTTTCTGCGGATCCTGATGTGTCTTCACTTCCTCCACACCAACACAGCACTTAAAATGCATGTGGTGGAAAAGTCACACTGAAATGACTGGGGAGGTGAGGCAGACCCTGCGAGTCGTAGGTGTGATGCTGGCTGTAGCTAGCAGTCTAAAGAGACTCAGAGCAAGGCAAACTTCCTGCACAAGGGTCTGGAGTGACATCGACTTTGCTCTAAACTACTTTATTCCTAAGCAGTTAACAAGTATTACAGCTCCATCTATTCGGGGGGGGGGGTGGGGGGGGGGGGTGGG
>VWZO01010609.1:1129-17762 GCA_013396975.1 Bucco capensis | reverse complement strand
TGGGTGGGGGGGATGGGTTCAATGAGTACAGTAAACAACCCTGGAGCACTGAAAATTAAATTTACATCCTCCAATAAGGACTAAGATAAAGTGCTAGAATTTATTGGTGATCTGTTTAAAAGCCTTCCTTTCTGTCCCTGATACATGGTAGAGAGACAAACTTAAGAAAAGCTGACTGGGAAAATCATTTCACATGGAGGAAGACGGCTGTTGGCAACATAAAACAGCTTTTCTTGTCTACAGATTCACTGCTTCCATTCTCTTCAGAGGCAATATAAAAGAAATTGAGAATGCCATCTACTAGAAAAGGAGGAGTCCAGAAAACTGCCACACTGCCTGATATATTTTCCTTCTCACCTCAGAACTGTCTACTACATAATTGGCAATAAATTTTTATTAGTTCCCACTATGGCAAATCCCTTTGTGGCTTTTATATAGTTTGGATAGCCTATGATAATAAAAATAAAATAAATACAAGCATAGTGTTTAAGTGCTATCCATAAGAGAAGAATATTAGTGGCAACAATGTAAGGCCTGAAAAAGATTTTTGTTTTTCCCATAAGGTATTCAATAGAAAGTTTGTTCATGTGCCACACCTTAGGCCAGGTCAGTGCAAAGAGTATAGCTTTATTTACTAATAGCACATGTTACTATAAAATGTTTTTGCGTCCTACCTGTTTGTAGATGTGTTGCCATTCTAGTGTAAGTAGGATGCATTCACTAACAGAGGTAAACAATAAAAAAACTTATATCAGCAAAGGCTTGGCTTGTTCTGTCTTGTTGGTTTTTATTTGCCTTTCGGCTTTTTTCTCCACTTCTACTCTTCACTATATTTATGTGTAACTGAATTTCTTAACACTCTGAAGATATATTTTAAAATAAAGCTTTTCTATATTTTATTTTCCTAAACAATTGGAATTCCTGCTGGATTCCTGAGTCTATCCCAGATTTTGGAGGTATTTATAGGCATCTAGACTCATCACAATTACAGATATTTTTATATTTGTCTGGCCTTTCTGTCTCAGTTATTGCTATTGCACTCCCCCAAATAACCCATTGTTTGAAATGATTGGCAAAGATCCTGGAGACAATTTCACAGAGTAACCTGACACTGGTAAACTTCACAGAGTTAACCCTTCACTGCAAATTTGATTATACATAAGCCTTTTATAAAAGTTCTAGGAGGCTTGACACTGAAAGCTATAGTTNTATCACACCAGGGGCCACAGGAGATCCCAAGTGATTTTCAGACTGTGCCTGAGTTTGAGTATAAGACACAGAGAAATTCTTATTTGCTCATACCAGCACTGTCAGTAATTCATCTTTTCATCCTTACCAATCTTTAATGTACCAAGGCAAAATCTTTACTTTCTAGATATTCAAAATGAGGCTAAAGACAGAGGGAGAGAGTGAATGAGCTCAGAAACACAAGTGTGGAGCAAATTAGAGGTGTGCTAATTAGAGTTGTGCAGAAGGGAGACTGTACTGAAGGTAGAATACAAGTCAAAGGAGAGCTGACATCTGCAGAAGAGCTGGAATAATTTTTCCATACCTAGACTTCAAGGTCTCACCATCTTGTACAGAATAAAAAATTTCTCATGCCTTAGAAGTCTACATTCAGGGCAATGTAAAGACTGCTTCAAGATCTTTAGAAATATAAAGGAGAAAAACATTTTACATCTGTAAGATGTGATTAAAATATTCTGTTACTTACCTTTCACATTACTTATGAATAGTTCACTGCAGACATACGAAGTAATGATGGGTAGATTAAATCCTGGATTTCTTTTCCCTTTGATTTTTCTTTATTTAGGAAAAAGTCATATTAAAGTCAAGGAGTGTGAAATCTTTTTGAAACTTTTTTATATGCAATATCCTTGCTTTTCAAAGAGAGCTTATACTATGTTAAAATATTTGCTTTGCTTTTCCATGTGAAATTACCACAGAATATTAAAGAGTGAATAACATAAACTAACATTCAAAAACAAAAAAAGAAATTGAAATTTTAAAAAAAAAGCTTGGAATAAAAAAAATGTGTTTATGCACCTGTGTTCATTTTCTGTCCTCTTGATAAACAGAGAAAACTGGTTCAAAACTGAGTCAGCATTTACAAAAACCTGGAATTTTTCCTTTTGGACGCCTAGAACCACACACTTTGCAGAGGTCTTTAATATGTCTTAATTATTCAATTAGGAGCAACGTGGTTATGCACTAGAATTCTAACATAAGATTGCTGAATTGCTTTTGTTTATTTGATAATTATTTCTTTCTTGGAGAGGATCTTTGGATACAGTCCAACTAATTTAGAAAAAATATAAATTTAACAAATTAAATTTCCTTTTGTCATAATGAGGGTTATACACATGCAATGAAATGTTCTCATGTCAGAAAAGCCAGTATCTTTTATAGTAGTATATTCCTATTCATAGTGCATCTTGTTTTGCACTTGCTTGCATAATAATAAGAAAGACGTTTGTTAATTTTCAGGTTTTATCAATGATAACATTTTATTCTATGAAATAGATAGTAAGATGTGGCTACTATGACAACACTGGCTAAGTATATTTAGTGATTGATGGTCTTTTTCAGTCCCATTAGTCACAAAATAAAATTCCTAAGGATCTCATTACAGAAACATCAAGTTTATTAAATGACAAGGTAAATATTTTTGGATTAAACCAGCTGAAGAGAACCCTATTTTATATATGCTTCCACCATAATTTTTAAACAATTTACAGCAGAGATACTAATCATAAGGCAATAAAGATTTGTCCTGCAGCTTATGAAATAATGGAATACAAATAATTTTTATAAAAGAAATTACAGAAAAATTCCCTGCAATGTTAATAAGAGACAATAAGAATTTTGGGGAGTGGGAGAGTGAGAGGATGGAGGAGATGTTGTTGAAGAGTATAGAGCACAAGTCTCCTGAGGAGCAGCTGAGGGAACTGGAGTTGAGAAGAGGACGCTTAGGGAAGACCTCATTCTCTAGAAATACCTGAAAAGGAGGTTGCAGTGAGGTGGAAGTTGGTGTCTTCTCCCAGGTAACAGGTGATAGGATAATAGGAAATGATTTCAAGTTGCACCAGGGGGGGTTCAGAGTGGGTATTAGGAAGAATGTCTTCACTGAGATGGTTATCAAGCATTGGAACAGGCTTCCCAGAGAAGTGGTGGAGTCACTGTCTCTGGAATTGTTCAGAAAACAAATAGATGTGGTATTTGGGTACATGGTTCAGTGATGAGCATGGTAGTGTTAACAGTTGGACTCAATGATCTCAGAGGTCTTTTCCAACAATAATGATTCTATGATTCTACAATTCATTCTGTAGGCCATCTCCTGTCTTACAGTGATTAAACAAAATCTTAGAGAAACATACCCTGCAAAGAAAAATATATGCAGTAGAATCCTGAGATTATTTTTGTAAGGGAAAAATTAAGGCTATGTGACGCCTAGAGTAGTAAAGTTAATACTTGTCTTCAGCAACCAGTCTATGTGATATTTGTGATGTGTCACAAATTCCTGCTCACTATGTCAATTTGTTCTGAAGTGATGTAGAAAAGAATTTGCAGTATTTCTGGAATCATAAGATATGTTAGTAACTCTGAATCTTAGCTTTCTTTCTTCTCATAATTCATTTTTCCTTTCTTAATTTTACCTTTTCCTGCTGCATTTTATTTTTTCTTTAATTTTTTTTTTCCTGGTTCACCACAGAGATGCCACCAAGGTCTTGTGCACCAGCTACCCCATTAATGTCTAATCACCAACCCTTCAAGTGAAATAGAAATGAAGATTTTGTGATATTCTGAAACCAGAACTAAACCATTTCACAGATCTGATCTGAATGTATGTGCTCCCTAGTTACTATTACAAGCTTTCATAGATTTATAGCACTGTGTTATGCTCTGTCTAGCTGGTTTTTGAATGCTCATTTTCTAATGAAAACTGTTTATTGATATACATAAGCTAACATTTTCCTTTATTATAAAACTGCAGGGCTGCTTGAGATCCTATGTCTATGGCTCATTTAGCATATGTCTATGCTAAATGATCTTGGATGAATGATAAAAAGGGTTATGCAACCTGACACAGGTCAAAAATTTATTCACTGAATTAGCCATTATAATGGTCAAATAAAATATCATTCCTCTATAAAGCAAAAAACTGCTAAGTGTGAAATACATTAGTAAAGTGTTTGAATTCTCACAGGAAGAGCTGTAGTAAAGATGACTATATCCTAAAATTTTGTGTAGACTGTTTCTGCATATGCATGGCTTCATGATGGCTGATTTCGTGTTCCCAGACAACGAGGTAATCCTACTGAGTATTTAAGAGCTACATATCAAGTCCAATATCAGTGTCCTTGTGAAGTAGCAATGGCTGCAGGATAAAGTTTGCTCTGTTTGAAAATCCCAACTTCAAATAGAGTTTTTTGCATTCTAGATACTAACATTAACTGAAACTTTAATTTGCAACAGTTATAAGTTTATCAACATGAAAATCTGATTCTCACAGAATGACAGTCTGTAGGGTAATAGTGAGGATAGGTAAACCTATAGATAAATCTATAGATAGGTATACCTATAGATTGAATTTTGAAAGAAGAAATTTTCAACCTTATCATTCTTGATGGTACAGAGGACAAAGAAATGAGTAGTACAGAGATAGAGCATAAATATCTATCAAAAAGACGGGGCTTTTTGTGCCTATGTGGATGTGTCTTAATGTTGTAGCTTTATATAGCCCATATATATGTGATTTAAAAACATTATATCAATCTATATTTACACAAAACAAGAGCTCTTAATTTGTAAAATATAGTTATATCAAAAAATATGACTTTATATATGTACTTGCAGGATTGAATTTCAAAGTGGTTTTGAATTTTTACAGACCAATTAGAATTCTCGCCCTTATACTGTTGTAGTACTAACATATGCTCTTTTTCCTTGATATGTTTTCTGACATTTCATCAGTCTGTGCTTCTCCCACACCCTTGCACATGATCCATAAGTTTAAACCTCAAACAGACCTCATTTTGGTTTTGACTGAGAAACAAGACACTATTTTTTTTCTGATTCTTTTACAAGAAATGTGCAGCCAGATTGATATTCCAAACAGCCACACATGGAAAAGCCTTCTTGCTCTCAATAATATAAAGGCATTTCATTTTTACAGTAGTCTATACCCATTATAAAATATGTACAAAATATACATAAAATATGTACATATGTACACACTGAGAAAAAAATGAAGTACTTCTTTTTTACTTTTTGCTCTTCTTTCTCAGATTACTATATACAATTATTACAATTACCACAAATTAATGTTTTGATGACTGACATCATGAATCAGAGCCCTACAGGAGCACTGATGAAATGTGATTCCCCAAGACTCCTTTTTAGTAAATAATAACCAGCAGCGTATGTGACACCAGAAATCTGACAGAAAGCTTTGGTTTACATCAAGTGCCATTTATGAAGAATTTTATTTGAAACAATCATCAGATTTCCAACTTCCAGAAGATCCTTCCAATAGCAATTACAAAATTTTTTCTGCAGCTTTTTGCCACGTAACATTCTCCTGCTTTTCACATTTAACTATCTTGCTGTATTATCTGTAGTAAACAGAAAGGGTAGGATGCTTAAGGGAAAGTGCCATCTATTTCCTCTTAGGGAATTCCATCATCACCAACATTTGAATTTCAGTTTTCCAATGTGAAATGTGGAAAAATGTGGTAGAATTGATTTACTCTTCATTTGAACTGATATGATTTATCTGAGTAAGGAATATGAGGCCAATGGCATGAGTTTCAACAAAGCTGAGTGCAGAGTCTTACACTTTGGCCACAATAATCCCATACAGCATTACAGACTGGGGCATGAGGGGCTGGAGAGTGGCCCGGCTGAGAGGGACCTGGGAGTTCTGATTTACAGCTGGCTGAACATGAGTTAGCAGGGTGCCCAGGTGGCACAGAAGGCCAATGGCATCTTAGCGTGTATCAACAATAGTGTGGCCAGCAGGACTAGGGATGTAATTCTCCCCCTGTACTCACCACTGGTGAGGCCTCACCTCAAGTACTGTGTGTAGTTTTGGTCCCCTCACTTCAAGAAAGATATTGAGGTACTGGAACGGGTCCAGAGGATAGTGGCAAGACTGGTGAAGGGGCTGGAGGGAAAGTATGAGGAAAGGCTGAGGTATCTGGGGCTGTTCAGCCTGGAGAAAAGGAGGCTCAGGGGAGATCTTAACTCTTTCTACAACTACCTGAAGGGAATTTGTAGTCAGATGGGTGTTGGGCTCTTCTCCCTGGCAAATAGTGACAGGACAAGAGGGCATGGCCTAAATCTGCACCAGGGGAGGTTTAGGCTAGACATTTGGAAGCACTTCTTCACGGAGGGAGTGATTAGGCACTGGAATGGACTGCCCAAGGAGGTAGTGGAGTTGCCGTCCCTGGAGGTGTTTAAGAAAAGATTGGACGTGACACTTAGTGGAATGGTTTAGCTGATGCTGTATTGTTGGATCATAGGCTGGACTGGTGATCTTGGATGTCTTTTCCAGCCTTGGTGATTCTGTGATTATAGCTCAAGCTATTCAGTTGGTGTTTTCTATAATGAAAGCATTTATATTTAAAATTTAGTGAAGGTATAGATTTTTGTTTCAGGTTGCGTTTTCTCTAGCCCTGATTCTAATTCTGGTTTTAAGGTCAAATAATACTAACGAAACATTTAGTAAGTGGTGTACTTCTGAATAAGCATTGGGGGAGTAGAAAGGATTTAGCCTGCGAATGGGCTTCAGTGTGTTTTTGTGAACAGTGAAACTCCCTTCATCTGCTCCTTGCATTGGGTGAGGTACTTCTGGAGAGGTGTAGATTTGTAAGATTTAGCAGATTGCATTTCTATTTGATTTTATGTGTTTATTGAGCATCTTTTGGAAGTTTAGTAAGTTAACAAACCTTAATAGATAACTGATTACCATAGCCTAAAATACATTGGTAGGTACTTTATGTAAAACTCATTAACAGCATGAATTTTTACCTCGATTTTATGGAAGTTATAGACAATGGTTGCTTTGATTTTGGTGTGAATCACATAAAGGTCCTTTTTATGACATCAACATCAAAAAAATCTCAAAATATTTTATGAAATTTAAATCCATACTATATGTTCACACATAGAATTTGTGCCATGTAACCGATCATCTTTGATCATCTACAGGGAAAACCCCCAAATTTTGAAGGTAACTTTTCCGCTTTTTATCAACATATCCTAACAGTTAAACTGTGACTGAATCATGCAGTTTATTAATTACCTAAAAAATCTATATTATATATGTGGAACTCTGGTAATTTTTACATGATGAATGGAGTGTGTCTCCATACAGATACTGACATAAAGGTATAGCTATTCTAAAAATGCAGTGATAAGGAATAAAGTGGCAACTCTGCCTTCATTCACATCTTTCTCAGAGAAAGACGTCACTGAATAAAGTATAAAGTAGATAGCATTTTAATAGCTTTCTTCTATCTTCCTTTCTTTGGACCACTAGAAAATGTTGCCTCTGAAATAAGTTTACCTCTTTGATGTAATATTGAACACAATTATTTTCTTAATGGGACAGTTCTTACTTGGAATGCAAACAACAAAAATAACAACCAGCTTGACCAGAGCCCAAATCAGCCAGATTGCATTAAAAATAGGATCATCCAAATTCTTTTTGCAGTCAGTAAAGAAGTTCCCATTGACCTCAATAACTATACGCCTAAGGCTTAAAATTCAACAATTATTTCTTTTTTAATATATATTATTACAAATCACAGTATTTTGTACTCCTTTGCAACTTCTTTCTGTTCCTGTGTTGCATATGAATGGACTTTTCAAAGGACCTCAGTATTGGTCTAAAGCAGTTTCTGCTGAAATTTATGACCGCCTTGTCGGTAACCTCAGAGGCAACAAGTAAACTAATTGGAATTTAACAAATTCCTTTCATCCCTATTATATTAGTTTCTATCTAAAAGAAAGAAAGAATGAATCTGTTATTTTATTATTACCACTATTTTGCTATTAGTTTTACTTAATAAATAAAAACTTTGCCATTTGGTTTAGTAGCTTATTTTTCTATTGTTTATAATCAGTATAGTTTTAGTATTTATAAGAAAAACAAGTAATTTAAAAATATGTGGATCAATAAATGATGTGTAGTAACCAAACACCAGCAACACAGGGCTGCATTGTAAGTGCTTACTGTATTCAAGAGACTTTTGTCATTGACTTCTTTTCTTCAGGAAACTTTTTGTTCCTTAGACAAGTAAACAGGGCAAGTGACAGAGTCTTTTCTTAATTTTATTCCATTTTCCTAGACTCTTACGCATTACCACTCCAAATAGTCTTGCAGCCTTCAATATTTCACAATACTCCATTGTAGGATTCATTATTTTTTATGCTGACACTCCTTTCAAATGAAGCAAGAGTGATATAAACAAATGCTTAGCCTGCAGCAAAGCTCAACTGTTAAGAGAGTAATGTGAACTGCTGAAGAATCTGGCTTCACAACAAATTGGTGGGGTTTTGCTGTTTTTTTGTAGTACTGCCAGAAAGCACTTTGCTGACGGGTCAAACTGGGGAAATAATGCCAGTTAGCAGATCTGAAGAGTACTTTCCTCATAGCTCCATTCATTTCAATGTAATGCACAGAAGCCAATAAGAATCGGAGAAAACAGTGCTATCAGTTCTCTCTTGCAATTTGTTTTTACACATGAAAATGCAATGGAACCATAACAGTATAAGTTCCTGCCACACTCAAGTGACTATGTGGTACTCACAGTACTTGAACTCGTTTGGTGTTTCTGATCTGGGATATCAAGAGGAAGAGAGAAGCGAAAGGAGTGACAGAAACACTGTTTTGTTTCAAATACGCTGTGAAGAGAGGATCTGGAGTTGAATGAACTTGCTATTTGCTAAATTTGCCTTTCTGTTGCTTCTTTCTGTGAATGAATACGAGAAAGAAAAATGGCCTTTCTCTTCTTTTTAGCTGAGTTATAGATAAGAAACATAACTGCCTGGTATTGAATTTTTAAATTTTTTTATTTTTTTTTTTTTACATGGAAAGCAGAAGTAGATAATTGCTCGGTCAAATACCTCTATTTTCTGCAGTTTAAGCTTATTTGGAATGTTTTGAATGATCAGAGGGGGATTTTTATTTTATTAAAGCATCATCCTGATTTTACTTGAACTTACTCTTTCACCACTGAGAAAACTTTAGTAACAACACAACCTAAAATTCTAGAACTTTAAAAATATTTATATAGTAATCATGTCAGGTACATGCTATCTACTGCTGGTTCAAAGCTTAGAGTACTTCATACTCTTTTAGGTCTTACCTAAGTACATACAGTAGGAAGTAAGCTCTCCCACAGTTTCACCCATTATTAAACCCTGAGAAGTGACACCTAGTGCAGGTACAACAACTGTTCTTTAGAAGCTGGGTATTTAGCAGGTCTATCTCTTCATGTGACCATACGACATACAATCATTCACCTCCATCCAAAAGTGTATTTATATGCTTTTAAATACTAATTCTGTATACAGAAAAATAGTACTATGTCATATTCTAGTTTCTGCAGCACTCTGAGTTGTCTGCATGAATGTCTTAATAAGCTGATTGATTTAATTAAAATTTAGTGTACACAAGTGACTTCGTTCAATTCTAAACATCCATAGACTTCTAGTTTCCCACTAATTTGGATAGAACTGGGATGTAATTCCATTCTAGGTAACTTTATGACATATTCATTTTACCATTCTTTGAATGTTAAGTATGAAATGAAAAATGAGAAGATGTGAAATCACACCCTGAAACTACTTCAGGACCAGTCCAATATATCAGCAAGAACCAGTGTGCTCTTATCTATGCAAACTCTCTGATAAGTCAGAAGATGCTGCCAACACATCGAGGACCTTTTCATTCTTGCCATCTGCATGTCCAGCAGTGTCTTTCCCAATATAGTTGTGCACACTAGTCTTAGGCATAAGTCTGAATCTTCATGTGGTGTGTTTATAATATTTAGAAATTGAAACATGCAGCTATATTTCTGTGATCTTTATTTTGTTTTTACTAAGATAAGTCATCTTTTCCACTTATAATTACATCTTAAAACATGTCTCAGTTAATTCATGGTAGAAAGATAAAGTAAAAATACTCCAGAAAATTCATTTATTTTTCATCACTAAAGAACGCATTGAAATTTGAAAGTACATGATTATTCCATAAAGATAAGTATAAAAATAAATATCCAGAGAAAGGCTGCAATAACCAAATAGTTGATTAATCAATTAATCATTCTGCATACATATAATTAATTAGATAGAAACATCACAAAACAAAACAGAAACTGTACATAAATGGAGGTGGAATTTTAGTCATTAAAAATAGCCAGTTGTTCTTTTGATATATGAGCTCTTTACTATAAATACAAACACATGCTCTTCTTCTCTGTTTTGATAAATCAAGACAATTCAGACACAAATAACAGAATCGCAGAATCACAGAATCATAGAATCATAGAACAGTTCGGGTTGGAAGGGACCTTAAAGATCATCTAGTTCCAAGTCGCCTGTCCTGGGCAGAGTCATCTCAAGCCCTCATCCACTGTGGTCCCCTCGCTGTCTGCCTCTTGAGCAGCCTCCCTTTTACCTGATTAGGTTCTTACAGGGCTCTGGCAGGTCTCCGCGCTTCCTAAGCTTCATGTGGTTTAAGTTTTTCCCTTGTTTGCAAAACTATTCCGTTATAAATCTCCATTGTTTCTCTGTGAGGCAGTTCTATATATTGTGTCAGTCTGAACTCTAAATCCTAGATATGAAATTTTCTAGTTTCTACAATCTGTTCTGTACAGTTAGATGTTATTTGATTCTTTGCCACTCATTCGTTATGCTGAAAATACTCATTACCAGTCTTGTCTGCAAGGAAGATCATACCTTCTTCTACTACCACTATTTCCTCCCCCTCCTGCTGTTTATTCACTCTCTTTAATTCAGGAATCTTATAAGCAAAACCCTTTTTTTGTGGTTGAGAAATGTTGCCCCTGAGATTTGTATTTTTTTCGGATCCATACTGAGAAAATACATTAAGATTTTGAATTATTCATTGAAGTGACTTGTCTTACAAGGATCACCCTAAACAGTCTGGTTTATTTCCTGTTGTTCTGACAGCGGATAGGTCATATGAAAAATTTTCAACTTTGAAAGAAGGCCTTGAAAATCAATATTACTGCATAAGCTTATAGCATAGGACAATCTCTAAAGTGAAATAAAAAAACTTAGGGAAGGGTACAGGAAAGGCAGCCTATTCATAAGGAACCACTGAGGTAGTTACAGAGCTCGGACTGGGTTCCATTGTGGACCTTCACACATTACTGTAATCTCTATATAGCTATGTTATACTTTTTGTTAAGTCCAAGATAATATAAGGAACTCTAAATACAAGAACATTCCTACACAGTGAAGCAGACTTTCTAAAAAGAAATAATAGAATTATAGAATTATGGAATCATTTTGGTTGGAAAAGAGTCCAACCGCCCACCCAATACATCCTATAATTTAGTTTTGCCCATTTGTGAGGTCCATAGATGTCATTATTCTGTGGGGATTGTTTGGGGTTTTTTCACAGATTTGAAAATTGGCAAAAGAAGTTTATTTCAAATAAAAATTATTTATTTGAGAAACTAATCCTTTTATTCTAGAAATGTTTTAACTTATGCAGGAAAAGGCCATGGAACATAGAAATCTGTTTCATTCTCAATTTGCCACGAAATTAAACATGCTGAGCGTTTTAAATTATGCACGCAGCACTCCCATTGCCTCTCTTTTCCTAATGAGTAATTATCTTCATTTTCCTTAACATTTTTTAAAAATCACATTGCTTCTCCCTTACTAATCACATTAACCTTCTGCATAATCCCACAGTAAAAGCACAATTCACAATTTGTGACATTTGCAAGCTCCCTCCATGGAAACTAGAAAGACACTAGAAATTCAAATTTATATGCAATGTCTTCAAAATCTCACTTCTGTTGTTTGTGCTTTCTTTCCTCCTGTTCTGTAGATAACATTTTTTTCCCTTTTCCTATCTTCCAGTTTCTCCTAGGCTGTCCCATTTACTTGAAAATTCCTCTTTCTCTACTTTTCCTATGGCACATCCATCCCTATTGAAGACAAAGTTGCATAGTGCAAACTAAGTAAATGTAGCATGGCAAACATAACATGAAAAACAAGGAAAAAAAGTCTCTTTTAAGGTAGATTTTTGTTTTGACACAGGACTGTTAAAGATTCCTGAACATGAAAAATTGATAAAAAGGTATGGAAAGACATAAAAATATTGTTTTTAGAAAGTCACCAAACTATAAATAAAAAAAAAAGTACTTACAAAGAAATAAGTATAGGAGGTATCTAAGAATAAGAAATGTAATCTCAGTGAAATATAAGAGCTCTGATGCCAATATACTTATTCACTTGCATATAACATATACAAATGGTTTAAATCAAGGATTTGTAAGTTGTAGTTATATTTCTTCTTTTTTCCTAACATAGTCCTGGTATTCTTGGTATTTATTGAGGTGATAGGCAGAAATATGCAAATACTGAAGAGATACCAATACTGGGAAAACTGAGGTTCTCCTTTCTTTAATGTCTCATGAAACTCTTTTTCCACTTAAACAATTCAAGTTCAATTTTACTGAACAAATCAACAACTGAATTTACAATGTTTTCAATTTGAGCCATCACTAATCAGGAGTCAGATGGTGACCTTGTAATTAAAGTGAGAACTACAATCTTGTTCTTTCTGATGTTTGCATTCTAGAAAAATGTAATGCTTGCTACTGCACAGAATTATAGGTATTAAAAACTATCTGATTCATCTAATCTGAGGAGCAGCTGATGAAGCCTTCTATCTCAGGGAGCTGAAGTTCACTATTTTGTTAGAAAGTAAATGCTTTTGTATTTTTTTTGTGCCCACAATATATAAAAACAATGATTGGACTATTGTAAAGTTTCAAGAAAAAACATTCTAATTCTTACATGCTAATTTTTAGCAGTCAGGTCCAGGGTACTCATGTTATACTAACTCTAAGTTTCTGACGTAGAGGAACTGGAACTTTTTTCCTCAAGAAGTCAGAAAATTCCTTTTATTTTATACCAGAAGAGCTACTTAGGAGGAGAAATATACTATGTCTCATTATTCATTTTATACATTGCCAATGCAATATTTAATTTTTTTCAGTGATATTCATATAATTTATAACTTATATTATTTATCATTGAAATTATTATTTTATTGTAATACAATAAGACTATTATATTAGAATAAAACCAGCCCTCTGACTGGGATGTAGGGATGCAAATAAAGCCACATTCTGTCACGTGACTCTTTATGGAGGTTATGGAGTCAGAAGTGACCTTGGAGATAGTAAAATGCACCACAGAGCAGGGGTGTAGCAAAGCAGAGATGACTTGGCAATATGCAAATACTAACCAATGGTACCATATTATGGTTATATGTAACCAGTAGCAAAGAGACACTTGTACTACAGAAAAGGTATATAAGAAGACACTTGTAGTTAATAAAGAGACTTGAATTTGCTGCTTCACCAGACCATGAAACCTGTGCAGTATATTTGACCACCCCGACCGCGACAACTCTTTACTGAAAGCATATCATCTGCTGTTTACATTCTTGTGTCCCTTTTGCAGCTTGTGAACACATATGGAATATATTTCTAATTTGTGCCTGGAGAAGTAAAGACTTATGGTTTATAACCTTACTCTTCATTAGAAGTGTGTATATCAATAAATAAATAAATAAAATACCTATAATGGAGCTTTTATGTATGAATTGCTTTGAGATTCTGGAAAGCTCTGAAGTCTGGGTAGAGATGGATCAGAGAATTTATCTCTCATCTGAAATAAATGCTTTCCTTCAGAAAGGAAAAAGATCAGTATGAGGGTTGTTACAAAATTTGACATTTCTTATTCTACAGTGTATTAGAATAGAAACACTTCCGCAATGCATTTTATTTATGTAACTATTTTTAATTTGCCACTCCAGGTGTGCTTTACACTATCATTGATCCCTTCTCTTTTATTTCTTCCTCCTGATACATAAGGTCTGGTAGTTTCGAAAAGAAGAAAACAAAATCAGTAAACAAATACAGATGACACAACAGAAAATAAATCTCCAGCCTAGGAACATAGGGAGATTATCTTATATTCTACCTGAAAGGAGACAAGTTAGCAACTATACAGCATCTGACCTATGTTCTACACAGTAGCAATGTTAGGATCAGCTTCAGGGAACTTTTCTTGGACTCATTTTAAAAAACACTCACCCACAAACACAACTAATTTGAATATCCAAGATGCAGACTTGCAGCAATGCTTCAATACAGAATATACATTTCAAACAGGCCATTTTCCACACAATTGTTAATTTGAACATAGTTTGGCATCTGTTGTTGCTATACTGTTACTAGTTTCTGAACCTTTGCTTCTGAGACATTGATTATTTGGATGCCTAAAAACTTATTTAAAGTTTCTTACCTGGAAGCCTAAGAATATCTGGATGATTCTTAAATGAATAAAGATATAGTTCAGGGGAACAGCTGTAGATAAATACTAAGAGAGG
Source organism: Bucco capensis (assembly GCA_013396975.1). Lineage (NCBI taxonomy): Eukaryota > Metazoa > Chordata > Aves > Piciformes > Bucconidae > Bucco > Bucco capensis. Next base: position 3,091 of record VWZO01010609.1, on the reverse strand, counting down.
AGACCTGAAGATGCAAATAAGAATTAAATATTGAGATGAGAGTAGCATAGTTAACTATAGTGCAGAAAAGCAAGGTCCACTGGTTAGTGCTGATGTTGCCTTATCAGGCATGAGAAGAAGGAAAATGAAAATTTAAAATACAGCTCATCATCCATGACCTAATTACAACTGTCTGGAATAATTTGTATTTAAAGTAGGGGGCAGAAAGCCACAGTGAATTTAGTTAGATAAACATACAGTGACACAATGTGCTCAGCTCTGTTTGCTATAGGATATGGCATTCTTCTAATATGTATGTAACATGAGATAAATTAAGCTTGAAATTGTGTAAAAGAAGTCTGACTCAGAGAAATTTTGCAAGTGCTCAGGAAACAAGATGGTGGGAGAGCATAGGACAACTCAGTGTGTAAAATGGTTTAGATCACAACAACTTTATCACAACTGCAGGAATAATATGGATAATTCTTCAGGAAAAAAAATCTTTTAACTCTGATGACCTTAGTACTCTCTAACCACTTTGAATGTTAATGTCTACAACAACATTCATGGAATGCTTTGGACTGGAGGGGACCTTAAAGATCATCTACCATAAGCAGGGACACCTTACACTAAATCAGGCTGCTCAAAGCAGCATCCACCGTGGCCTTGAACTCCTCCAGGGTCAGGGCTTCCACAGTTTCTCTCACCAACCTCACCATAAAGAATTTCTTCCTAATATTTAACCTGAATCCAACCTCTTTCAGTTTGAAGCCATTATCCCTCATACTATCACTACACTTCCTGATAAATAATCCCTACCCTGTAGCCCCCCCTTTAAGTACAGGAAGGAAATTGAATTGAATTACCTAATGCTTTAAAAATTCTTTGTATGTTCCCATTCTTCTGTGCTCCCTGGGGTAAGCTCTTTGTAAGGTATGTTTGACAGCAAGATGGACAAGTTATGCTGACATTCTCTGCTGAAGCGCAAGTGATGGCAAGGCACTAATAGCACACCTGATATTCAGGATATGGCAGAACTCGTGACTGGTGAATCTATATATCCAGAAATTCTGGGCAGATGACTATACTGCACACAGTGAGCAAACCATGCTTTAACAGCAGAGCTGACATGGATGCATGTAGAGAAGGGTTGACTACTCCATAGATATTTGCCAGTGTATATAATAATTGTGTGCTAAATACCCCAAAATTCCATTACTGACAGACTGGAGAATGATTTGCATGTTACCCTCACATTAGAAAAAAAAAAGAATAGACCTTTTTGATAACTTCATTTCATTGGCAAAATAAATAGAAAATAAAGTAATAGATTTTTTTTAATCAGCCTGATTATTTTCCTACCATTTTCTCAGTAACTTAAAAATGAATAAATGAATATCATTTCACTGTTGGAGGATATTTTTACCCTTGAAACAGAATTTTGCATATATATTTTCAATGAAATACTACTTTTAAATACAAAATTAAAATACATATTCTTATAAAAACTCAAACAAAACATTGACCTTTGGGTATGTGTAAGTATAAGTGTGGTGTACTAGAAAAAATTAGTATAGAACCATAGAACAGTTTGGGTTGAAAGGGACCTCTGGAGGTCATCTAGTCCAACCCCCCTGCAGTGGGCAGGGACATCCCCATCTAGATCAGGTTGCCCAGAGCCCTGTCAAGCCTCACCTTGAATGCCTCCAGGGATGGGGCCCCAACCACCTCCCTGGGAAAAGTGTTCCAGTATTCCACCACCCTCGTGGATAGGAACTTTTTTCTAATATCCNCAGCACCCCATAGCTTGGTGTCATCTGCAAACTTGCTGATGGTGCACTCAATGCTGCTGTCGATATCATTTATAAAAATATAAAACAGTACAGGCCTAGTACGGAGCCCTGAGGGACACCACTTGTCACTGATCTCCTGCTGAACTTTGAGCCATTGAGCACTATCCTCTGGATGCGACCAGCCTGCCAG
>VWZO01010606.1:66887-100482 GCA_013396975.1 Bucco capensis | reverse complement strand
TTTATATATAATAATATATATAATATAATATAATATATATAATATATAATATAATATATATAATAATATATATAATATATATTATATTATATTATACTATATAATAATATGGTATAATTACTATATTAATTATTTAATAGTAATATAACTATTATATGTTAGAAGAATATAATATATTATTATATTAAATACTGTATACTAATATGTTAATATATACTTATAGAAATATTATTGTATTATACTAATATACTAATCTATGTATCTATGTTTATATATATTTCTATTACATTTAATGGTGACATAATTAATAGTGTAACATACTGACATTAGTCCTGCTGAAACAGAATATGTGTCCTAATGCAGGCAACTCCCAGCAACAATAATTCTTGGTAAATGATTGCTTGGAAGTAAGCTCCAAAGATGAGGCTAATGCAGTGTAACCACTGACCAACTAATGGACTTGCCAGGGCAAATTGTATGCTGTTTATCAGTCAAATTGTTTTCATTTGAGTTCATTTAGTTTAACTCAGTGCAGCTCACACTTAAGAGTATCAAAATGAATGGAAAAACCCATGGAAGACAGCATCCTCCAGGTAGGAAGCAATTGTTGCACCTTTGGAGGAAGGAATTCAATGTGTGATGTGAAATGGGACATTTCAGAAAGGAAAAATCAGTCAGCATTTCAAAGATTGCCAGTGGTGATACCAAAGCAGATTTTTGTGGCCAGGCTAGGCTAAGCAACTGCTGTGTTCTCATTGCTGTGCAGAAACTGCTCAAGGAAGAAGATTTCATGAGTCATTAGTATTTGGTGGCTTTGACATTCAGTTAGAGCTATCAGGGTGTAATGTGAAATACTAATACTTCCATGTCCTTAGATAGACACCATTGTTGGAACAGACTGTGAAACTCATCTTTCCTGTTTGCAAGAAGATGTCATTTTAGGAGTCGTTCCAAAGAAAATAACTTTACCAAACATATACAGAGACTGAGAGCTCCATCCTGTTGCTTTGTCCTTCTTTGCCTTTGGACCTGCTGGCAAACAACCAACAGCACAAGGCAGAACACCAAGATCCATAGTTTTGGGTAATCATATTCTTCTTGCTCCATCCTGCTCACTCTCTCCACTTGCCTGACCTCAGAACAGCAAGCTTCTGGGAGAGAAGTGAACATGGGTAGGAGTTGGCAGCCAGCAACAGCATGTGCCTCCTGCTCACTATCCACTTCTACAACTCCAGCTTAGTTTGGCTCAGCTCGTGTCAACAGGAATCCAGCTTCCTCAGAAAGAGAGAATATGGTTGGAAATTCTGTGTACTGGACCAAAGATAATCACAGAATCATTAAGGTTGGAAGAGACCTCTAAGAACATCCAAGTCCAACCATCTACACATCACCATGCCACTAACCCATGGCCCTAAGTACCACATCTAGGTGTTTCTTAAACCCCTTCAGGGATGGTGACTACATCACTGCCCTGGGCAGCCTGGGCCAAGACTTAACAACCCTTGCAGTGAAGAAATTTTTCCTAACATCCAATCTAAACCTCTCTAGGTGCAACTTGAGGCCATTTCATAGAATCCTAGCATGGTTTGGGTTGGAAGGGAGCTCTGGAGCTCATCTAGTCCAACCCCCCTGCAGTGGCCAGGGACATCCCCAACTAGAGCAGCTTGCCCAGAGCCCTGGCAAGCCTCACCTGCAATGCCTCCAGGGATGGGAACTCAACCACCTCCCTGGGCAACCTGGGCCAGTGTTCCACCACCCTCATGGGGAGGAATTTCTTTCTAATGTCCAGTTTAAATCTACTCTTCTCCAATTTAAAACCATTGCCCCTTGTCCTTTCGATTTTCCCATTCCCTCTTGTCCTCTCACTGGTAACCAGGAGAAGAGACTACCCCCACCTCACTCCAACCTCCTTTCAGCTAGTTGTAGAGCAATATGATCTCCTTGGAGCCTCCTCTTCTCCAGACTGACCAACCCCCTTTCCCTCAGCTGCTCTTCATAAGATAGCCTCTTTTTCCTGTGTTAACTATGGTTTACTTGTTTACAATGTCTAGCTGCATTGCTAGTGAATCAAAGTGCTTTCAGACTAATCCAGAAGCCAATATACTCCTAGTGCCTTTTAAAGGTTAACCTGTGTTCAAAAAGCAGAGACCTCTAGAGAATCAAGGCTTAGTTAGCCCACAGAATCCTCTACACTGCTTTTCTGACTTCCAAGACATTAGTTCCATTCCAGGTTAAAGATTCTCCTTTACCCCTTTTTTCCCTCATGATTTTTTCCCCTTTATTTCTTACCTTTTCTACACTAGGTGCCTGTTTCTCTCAGCACTTGAGACACTGAAGCTTTGAATGCTGCCTGAAGAAATCCATGCAGTGTTACTGAATGTTGCCTTAGCTCAAATCTCACACATAGGCTTGCAAATCACTGCTTAAGCTTCACTGCAGTTCCCATTGCCAGGAAGCTCCAATTATTTACTTAATTAGTTAATCTAGAAATAGGAGCTGTATAAACAGGAGAAAATGAGGATTGTGATGAATATAGCAAATGTAATTCTGCCATGTAATTGAAATTATATCTAAGTCACATCATAAATCTGTAAATGATTCCCAAGTCTGTAGGCTTCTTGCCAGCATGAATTTTGGCAGAAAGTAAGAAATATTTCTCCAGTGTTTGATTGCTTTTCAAACTCCAGGTCTTATATGCTCTTTAAAAAAATGTGTCCCAGTCTGCCTTCTTGTAATATTCAATAGAGCTTAAAAATAAGATTTAATGCCTGTGTAAATATTACTTACATGGGTGAAATACTTTACATACATGAGATAGTTCAGTGTTTCTAGTTTCTTGCTAAAACAAACTATGGCAACAGCTATATTCCACTACCTTGACTTAGGAAAACACATTCAATTTTAAATAGCAAAAATACAAAGTTTGATTAATTTTTCATGGGAGAGTGCATACAAATGTTGCCATGAAGTAGGTAAATCACTCAGGGAGGAATTGATTTCCCATTTCATAAAACTGTAAATCTCAGAATCTAAAGCATGGAAAAGTTGTTCAGTCACAAACACTGCTAGAGAAAGATTCCTAACCTTCTAGCAATGCCTGAAGACTCACACTTATGTCCTCATGCTCAACATGATCATCACAGAAACCTGTGCCCTGAACTAAAGCATCAAACCATTTTATGGATATGGTCCCAATATAGAACCAGGATGTTAGGAATTGAAATTACCAGGCTGTACTTGAAGCTAATTTTAGGTGACTAACCCAGGAGATGTTGGGGAGAGGCAGATGATAGAAACACAGTCATGGAATGATTTGGAAAGGACTTTTGAAGATCAAAGAAGATAGAAACTTCTGCTCCCTCTGGCCAGCAGTGATAAGCAAATATTGCCTGATTTATGTTCAGATTTGGATAAAGAAAAATGAAGTTTCAGGCACTGTGCTTGACTGTGTTCAGTTAGGAGTTTAGGTTTTAAGCTATCAGATGGATTTAGCTTCTTCAGAAATCTAAGCTCCCCTGAAGTTTCTCACAAGCACAAAGCTTTTTACTTCAGTCTCTGCTACTAATCCTGGAAATGATATCAAAATACTGAAGAAACAAAGCCTTATCTCTTTGGATAACAAAAATGCTTGTTCCTGCACAGCTGAGCCAACAAGGTGATTTACTCAGCTAATGCAGTACATTCCTGCCATCTGCTGGTACTGCAAGCTTTCTGATTTATTGCAGCACTTTTATTGCAGATGAAGTTATTGATTTTTAAGTTTCAGATGCCATCTAGTAAAACAACACAAATATACACTGAGTGAAATCTTGGTCTGACTGATAGAAGTGTCCAAAATTCCAGACTGCACTTACTGCATTCATTTTAGTACCTGATTATGTTAAAAAAATATGAAAATAAATTCAAACTCAAGAATGTAAAACTGGGTTTCAGTTTTAGAGAATAAATTGCCATTGTACTGAAATAATCTGAGGTCATCTCTGAAATAATAGCTTGAGTTTGTGTTAGGAATTCATCTATTCCTTTGGTGGTTTTAAATAGCAGTCTTGAAGAAATAAAGAAGCTGGACCTTTTCCATGACTTTAGGCAAGATCCTTCAAGTATTTGTTCAATGTTTACATCTATATCAAAAATAAAGGACCCTAGGAAAATGTGCTACTGTCAGATTTGCTGCTCCTGCTTTCAGGCTGGAGTCACCAACTCGATCTTTGAGCATGGATGCACCACGAGGAATTCACATCAAAGCACAAGCTGGGAATATTGAAGCTCTTTCCCAGATGGATATCAAATTACACAGCAGTGATGGTGTGGTGAGTACAAGCCTTTGTGTTTCCAGAAATATGGTTGATCTTGCTGTCTGAATAGAAGTAATAAATTACTCAGAGTTTAGGAGACAGGATATTGCAATGAATGGTGCCAATAATGAGATTTTTATGGGTCAGATTAAATAATACTGCCAATGGACATAATGTTCTGTTAGCTTAGAGAAATGCTTTCTAATAAAACCCTGATAGCACTAGTGATCCCCAGGCATTCCAGCAGGGTCTAAGCTAAATCTGCCTTCTTTCACTTTAAAACAGTTACATCCTGTCACTCCACTCCCTGATAAGAAGTGCCTCCTCATCTTTCCTGTAGGCTCCTTTAAATACTAAAAGGCTGCTATAAGGTTTCCCTGGAGCCTTCTCTTCTCCAGACTGAACAATTCCAACTCTCTCAGCCTTGTCCTGATGGGGTTGGTGCTCTAGCCTCAAGTCATCTTTATGGCCCTACTCATGTCATTCTTATGCTAGGGCCCCCAGAGCTGAAGCCAGCACTGCAGGTGGGCTCTGGGGTCTCATGAGAGCAGAGCAGAGGGGGACAATCACCAACCTTGACCTGCTGGCCACATTTGCTTTTGATGCAGCCCAGGATGCAATTGGTTTTGCACATTGCTATCTCATATTCTCATCCACCACAACCCCTAAAGTCTTCCTGAGGTCTGCACTCAACCCATTCCTCACCCAGCCTGTATCCACATTTGGGATTGCCACAACCCAGGTCCAGGAGTTTGCACTTGACCTTGTTGAGCTTCATGAGGTCTCTGCTAAGGATAGGAATGGCTACTAGCTTATCCCTCACTTGTGTTCCAGTGTCTGCCAAGAGCTTGGAGCAGCTTTGTGCATAACAAGTCTGGGTAGAAAGCTATTCTTAAACCACNCCCTTCCAACCCAAACCATTGTGTGATTCTATGACTCTAAGTCAGCTTGGTTTCTAGCACACTATTGCATGACTCTCTCTAATGAGCCCATTTCTCCTGCTTTCTCCCATGCAGCTTTTACTTGATGCTGAAACTGTTCGCCTGCCCAAGCTGCCTGAAGGCACAAGGAGTGGAGCTGGCATTGCTCAGGGGCTCTACGAGCTGTGTGTGTGTCCAGATGGAAAGCTCTACCTGTCAGAGGCTGGCCTAGGCTCCACTTGCCAAGAATACAGCCGTGTCTGCCAGTGAGGCACCAGGAAAGGCCACACAGCACCCCTGTGCTTGTCTGGAGTTTTATACTAGTGCTAAAGGCATTGCTGAAAAGAAGAATTTACTGCATTTAAAAAAAAACACCAAGTACTTCAATTTAGACAAAGCTGTAGCTACAATTCTGGACTACAGGGTGCAAGGGGAAGAAGAGCACAACTGCCATTTCAACTTCAGAATGATGACTTGAATCCAGTGATCTGTTCTTATCAATAACACTTTGAAAAACAGCCTTACAGAAAGCCTGGAAAAGTAATAAAAGGAATGTGTGTTTCCTTTCTGAACTACTCTTCAGTCAGATGATGATGTCCTTGGTATTTTTGAGCTCTGTGGGTTTTTTCTCTCACTAACATGAGAATGCTGAACTGGAGGGAACTACTTGAACTGTTTGCTAAGACAAAGCATTAGTTGAAGGAATTCAGAAAGTGCCAGCAAATGGTCTATGCAATTTTGTTCTTGCAATAATAAAAGATAAGACAAATGTGCTATTTGTACAAGCTCTGTGTAAAAGGTGTTAATTTGCTAATAGCTTTCTGGTTTTATTTGGCAACAGAGAGGCTGATTTGCTTATTACTGAGATTTATATCAAAAGAACTAATAACACAAAAAGCTCCAGGAGTCATTTACACCTCAAATCTGTTCACTGTCCAACAGAGAAATATGTTAGTCTATTTTATAATAGCAATAGTTTGTTGTACTGCCTGTACTCTCATCCTCATTGAAACCCTTTTATATTTTAGGGTCTGCTAACTCAAGGAGGCAATTAGCTATGTCAGGACTGGAGAAAAGAAAAACTCTGTGGCTCCAGATTGTAAGACACAAGGAGAATCCTTTCCTGCAGCCCACAGGGTTCAGTTGACTATTTCATCTCCATCTGCAGCTGTTGACTGACATTTCTGATCCTATCCAAGTAATTCCCCGTCACAAACAGAAAGAGTAAAACTACTCTTTGTTATTTTTTTACATTATGACTTTGGATACAAAAGAAATGCTCACCAGAGCTGACCAACCATTTATTGCCCTTGTGTAGAAAGACAGCTGCAGAGCCATTCCCCTGTACAGTGAACACAAATAAATTGTTTGCACACCTCTGGGTAGCAGGATTTGTATTTTAGAGTCTGTTGTTTAAACCTGATGGGTTTTTAACTCCTTTGATGCTGTTTTGTATGTACTTGATGATATTGTTCCCTAGGGAGGAGCTGCTATCACATAGTGCCTTGGTGTCTATGTACAGGAAGATTTTAACCTCAAATTGTTATTAAACCACAGAAAGTCCATCCTTTAGAGAGAAAAAAAATCATCATCCTTAAATAAGGACAAATTCATTACTAAGACTATGTCTTTTGCTAAGCTTGCTACATCAGCACTGGTGGACAAGCAAAGAAACCCAACAACTTGGTTATGATGCCAGATTCCCACAACTGAGTTGAGAAGGAGCCCTCAGCATCCTTTCTCAGTATGGGAAAGCCCTGGGCTGGCTTTGTCCTGTATCCAGAAGTCTAATGTACAGTCCTGAGCTTGTCCTTCACTAGCAGGATGGAGCCCTCAGCAGTGAGTGCAAACAAGAAGAGCTTCCATAGGAAAAGGAAGAGATGTGCTCAAGCTGAGCTTTGGGGTCAATGGAGGCAACAGAATCAAGGTCTCCCATGTTCTTTAGAGAGTGCTGAGATGGCTAACATATTCCCTAAAGGAGAAGTAGGAAGCCACATCTTCCATTCCTGAAATTCCCTTTTCCTGGGCTTAGACATCTCTCTTCAGGAGTGAGCCCAGAGCTGTTGGCCATAAAGAGAGGAATATATCTCTACAACTCTCTCTCTCAATTATATCTCTCTGTAGCTGTATCTCCCTCTACAACTAAGCCCTCAGCTGAGGTAGATTGTAACAGAAACCTGTCTACAGCATTCCTTTAATGTGGAAGTGGTTCCAGCTCCATCTGCAAGCTTTTGCAAAACCAAACTATGAGCAGACTTAGCTTGATCAGCAGATAGAAACCATGAGTATTAACATAAAAAGACAGTAAAAGCCATTGCCTATGCCAGATACCTAAAAAGTGCAGCAACAAGTAAGCTGGAGGGCTGTAATGTCTACAGTCTACTACAGGTGTAGGATAACAGCAACACTGGGACTTCAGCCCACTAGCTAGTTGCAAAGGCATCTGAATTGTCATCATCCCTTTGTTTCTGACATCAAGGAACATATTCCTACATCCATGTGGTACCAAACTACTCATCTAATTCCTCAATGTTAGCCAGATACTGTAAATAAGTAGATTAGTTACAATCTGGCAATGGAAACAGCATTTTGATTGCTGTATTACAAGCATTTTCCTTGATGCATTTCAAACATTTTGATTGCTGCATTTCAAGCATTTTGATTGATGCATTTCAAGCTTCTGTTTTTGGAGGCACAATTTGAAATGTTAATCCAGAGGAAGGGATTGAAGCCAGGCTTTCCCTGGAGCACAAGAGGAACCTAACCCCTAACCTAATCTCCAAATAGCCACGTGTGTTGCAACTTCTTGCATGGAAGTTGCTCTGTTTCCGTTACCATTTCTCCAAAGCCATAGTATACAGTTAGGAAAATAAGGGTGTCTTTTCCTGGCTAGGAATACTACTAAGCATTCTGGAATTTCAGTTAGACATTACAGTAATTTCTGCCTTTCCTGTGGAGATAAAAGCTTTTTGACTTGCCTCAGTTCCCAGTTGGATTCTGAGCAGTAGAGGACACTAAATATCTGCTGTATTGGGAGCTCTGCCATCACCCAAATCATCAACTTGCCTCTCTTCATTCATTTCATTCTTCTTTTCATAATGCTGCAAAGTTGACNGGACTGGAGAAAAGAAAAACTCTGTGGCTCCAGATTGTAAGACACAAGGAGAATCCTTTCCTGCAGCCCACAGGGTTCAGTTGACTATTTCATCTCCATCTGCAGCTGTTGACTGACATTTCTGATCCTATCCAAGTAATTCCCCGTCACAAACAGAAAGAGTAAAACTACTCTTTGTTATTTTTTTACATTATGACTTTGGATACAAAAGAAATGCTCACCAGAGCTGACCAACCATTTATTGCCCTTGTGTAGAAAGACAGCTGCAGAGCCATTCCCCTGTACAGTGAACACAAATAAATTGTTTGCACACCTCTGGGTAGCAGGATTTGTATTTTAGAGTCTGTTGTTTAAACCTGATGGGTTTTTAACTCCTTTGATGCTGTTTTGTATGTACTTGATGATATTGTTCCCTAGGGAGGAGCTGCTATCACATAGTGCCTTGGTGTCTATGTACAGGAAGATTTTAACCTCAAATTGTTATTAAACCACAGAAAGTCCATCCTTTAGAGAGAAAAAAAATCATCATCCTTAAATAAGGACAAATTCATTACTAAGACTATGTCTTTTGCTAAGCTTGCTACATCAGCACTGGTGGACAAGCAAAGAAACCCAACAACTTGGTTATGATGCCAGATTCCCACAACTGAGTTGAGAAGGAGCCCTCAGCATCCTTTCTCAGTGTGGGAAAGCCCTGGGCTGGCTTTGTCCTGTATCCAGAAGTCTAATGTACAGTCCTGAGCTTGTCCTTCACTAGCAGGATGGAGCCCTCAGCAGTGAGTGCAAACAAGAAGAGCTTCTGTAGGAAAAGGAAGAGATGTGCTCAAGCTGAGCTTTGGGGTCAAAGGAGGCAACAGAATCAACATCTCCCATGTTCTTTAGAGAGTACTAAGATGGCTAACACATTCCCTAAAGGAGAAGTAGGAAGCCACATCTTCCATTCCTGAAATTCCCTTTTCCTGGGCTTAGACATCTCTCTTCAGGAGTGAGCCCAGAGCTGTTGGCCATAAAGAGAGGAATATATCTCTACAACTCTCTCTCTCTCAATTATATCTCTCTGTAGCTGTATCTCCCTCTACAACTAAGCCCTCAGCTGAGGTAGATTGTAACAGAAACCTGTCTACAGCATTCCTTTAATGTGGAAGTGGTTCCAGCTCCATCTGCAAGCTTTTGCAAAACCAAACTATGAGCAGACTTAGCTTGATCAGCAGATAGAAAGCATGAGTATTAACATAAAAAGACAGTAAAAGCCATTGCCTATGCCAGATACCTAAAAAGTGCAGCAACAAGTAAGCTGGAGGGCTGTAATGTCTACAGTCTACTACAGGTGTAGGATAACAGCAACACTGGGACTTCAGCCCACTAGCTAGTTGCAAAGGCATCTGAATTGTCATCATCCCTTTGTTTCTGACATCAAGGAACATATTCCTACATCCATGTGGTACCAAACTACTCATCTAATTCCTCAATGTTAGCCAGATACTGTAAATAAGTACATTAGTTACAATCTGGCAATGGAAACATAGCATTTTGATTGCTGCATTTCAAGCATTTTGATTGATGCATTTCAAGCATTTTGATTGATGCATTTCAAGCATTTTGATTGATGCATTTCAAGCTTCTGTTTTTGGAGGCACAATTTGAAATGTTAATCCAGAGGAAGGGATTGAAGCCAGGCTTTCCCTGGAGCACAAGAGGAACCTAACCCCTAACCTAAACTCCAAATAGCCACTTGTGTTGCAACTTCTTGCATGGAAGTTGCTCTGTTTCCGTTACCATTTCTCCAAAGCGATAGTATACAGTTAGGAAAATAAGGGTGTCTTTCCCTGGCTAGGAATACTACTAAGCATTCTGGAATTTCAGTTAGACATTACAGTAATTTCTGCCTTTCCTGTGGAGATAAAAGCTTTTTGACTTGCCTCAGTTCCCAGTTGGATTCTGAGCAGTAGAGGACACTAAATATCTGCTGTATTGGGAGCTCTGCCATCACCCAAATCATCAACTTGCCTCTCTTCATTCATTTCATTCTTCTTTTCATAATGCTGCAAAGTTGACACTGAAAATAGAGTTGCATTCTAGAAGTTGTGCAGGTTGTTTTTTTGAAGCACCTTCTTGTCACTGAAGAACCAAGTTTATCCTCAGATTAAATGATGATTTTGATCTCTCCCTGGGGATCTTCCCTGACCTCTTTAATATCTCAAAATTCTTGTTTCTACTTGACTCAAACTTCAGTAAATAGCTAGAGAGTAACAGAAAATTATGGCACAGGAAAGCGAGAATCCACACTTCTCTAGTTTATCTTCCAAAGTGTTATCCAGCTTGAGAAGAAAAGAAGGAAAACAACACTACTCAACATAATGAATTGTATTTTGGGCATAGTTTTTTTCTCCCTTAAAAAGAAAAATTTAAAGCAGTTCTTCTAATTGGTTAAGATTGTTACACAGTGGAAAAGTAAATAGATCAGAATGGTAGTAAAACTTCATGGGTGATTGCCCAAACACAACTCTCCTTGTTCCCAGTTCACAGTCCTTCAGTATTGACATTTCTCTCTTTATAGAGCTTTATGCAAAAGGCAAGTGCAAGAATTACCTGAAAACTTGAGTTCCTGAATAAACTTTATACCTTTGGAAAAGTCTGCTTCTCCTTTTGTGTGGAAACACTGCTTCAAGGAAAGGTTTCATTTTCAAGACATTCTATTTCACAGAGCCATAGAATGTCAGGGGTTGGAAAGGACCTAGAAAGCTCATCTAGTGCAACCCCCCTGCCAGAGCAGGAGCACCTAGACCAGCTCACACAGCAATGTGTCCAGGCAGCTCTGCAATGGCTCCAGACAAGGAGACTCCACAGGCTCCTGGGCAGCCTGGGCCAGTGCTCTGGCACCTGAACTGCAAACAAGTTCCTCCTCAGCTTAATACTAAACCTCCTGTGCTCCAACTTGCTTCCATTCCCTCTTGTCCTCCCATTGGATGCCATGGAGCAGAGCCTGGCTCTCTCCTCCTCACACTCACCCTTCCCATATTTCTAAGCATTGCTGAGGTCTCCTCTCAGTCTCCTCTTGTCCAGGCTGCAGAGACCCAGCTCTCTCAGCCTGTCCTCCTAGGGCACATGCTCCACTCCTTTCAGGATCTTGCTGGCCCTGTGCTGGACTCTCTCCAGCAGCTCCCTAGCCTTCTGGAGCTGAGGGGCCCACAACTGGACACAGCATTCCAGGGGAGGCCTCCCCAGGGCACAGGAGAGGGGAGAAGAACCTCTCTGGCTCTGCTGGCCACGCTCCTCTTCATGCATCCTAGGATGCCATTGGCCTCTTGGCCACAAGGGCACATTGCTGCCTCATGGGCATCCTCCTAGCCACCAGCACTCCGAGAGCTTTTTCCCCAGGGCTCTTCTCCAACACATCAGTTCCCAGTCTGGACTGATCCATGGGCTTGTTCTTTCCCACATGCAGTACTGCACACTTCCCCTTGTTAAATGTCATTCAGTCTCTCCCTGCCCATGTCTCTAGCCTGTCCAGGTCACTCTGGATGGCAGCACAGCTCCTGGGGTGCCAGCCACTGCTCCAAGCTTGGGATCATATAATTTCAAAGAGTTTAAGTGAAATGTACATTACATTAATATGTTTGCATGCTTCTGGTTTAGCTCCATTTAGTGCTCCAGTGGGAGATGTCCCAGCCCATGGCAGGGGAGTTGGAACTAGATGAGCTTTAGGGTCCCTTCCAACCCTGATTCATTTATACTGAAAACCAGGAGAACTATTTCCTTCTGTTAGCATTTTTCTTACTTTGGATACTAGTGATCTGACTTAATGCACAAAGTAAGAGCCACAAAGGCATCTCTCTTAAAAAAACAGAGGATAAACTAAACTGATGTATTTCATGGCACACCAGGATTTGTCGTTTACTTCCATGCTATTTATTGCCAAAAAAAAAAAAAAAAAGCAAAATATACAATTCCTTTGAGAAAACTGCAAACATTTGTCATTGCAAGAAAAAAACAACATTTTTCCTTAGACTTAGTATTTTACTAGTTGTACAGTTACTCAGAATGAAAAGAGATTGTGTATTTTACCTAGGCAGAAGAAAGCTTGACTAGGTAAATCTAGCTACTTTATAAAAGCAAAACATCCCAGACTGAAAAAATATGTTTGCACTTTTCTTTATTAAAACGATGGCACTTCATATTTAATAACAGAAATAATACTAGGGCTTCCCAACCAGGAGCAGTATTGTTTTCCAAACATCACATTGCTTCCCACTACAGTTTGTTGGCAGAAGAGAACAAGCCCTTTAGAATTTGCACATGACTGAAGAAGCCTTCACTATGATTGGTTTGGTTTGGTTTGGTTTGGTTTGGGGTTGGTTTTTTGTGGATTTTAACACTATCCCAGCTGTATCAACCCTGCAAGCTCACTGCTCTTTATTTGCCTTTGTATTCCTTAAGTTAAATTACACTTGCACTGTTCTGTCAAGTAAACAATTGTACTAGGAAAATGTTTAACATTGATGTTCAGTGTGGCTAATCCAGCAAAAAAGAGAAATTCCTTCCATTTTAGCAGTTTCCTTCCATTTTAGCAGTTTCCTTCCATTTTAGCAGTTTCCTTCCACTTAAGCAGTTTCCTTCCATATTTTTTTTTTATTCTTTTTCATATTTTTATTACAAACAGCTAAGGTTGAACACATTGCATGACATTACCAAAAAAGTATTACAAACTAGGAAAGAAAAGATTGTGAACTAAAAACAAAATCAAACTTCTCTAGGGCTGTAGTGAACCAAAATTCAAAAGACCATTACATTGCAGCACCTTGAAAGATGTAATAAAAAGCAGTGCTCAGTGCACACCAGAAATGGGTTACTGAATTGTACCATTATCAATGTTTGCTTGTGGAAAAATATATATATATATGTACACACACACACACAGAGAGAAAAAAAAAACAAACCTCAAGTATTTAGACATCCAGAAATAAAGTTTTGGTGTTCCAAAAAAAAAAAACCAAACAAACATAAACCACCATATAATTGATCAATTTTATATCATCCACGTGCATTTTTTTTCATTAAACTAAAGATGACAGGCTCTAGGGAAAAAAGAAATCAAAAGCAAATTAAATAATTCTTTTACAACAAAGGAAATGCAATCAATGCATGACATGAAGTTGCATGTGAAATCAAGTATCATTATTCAGCATTAAAATAAATGGAAGAGTTCACAGGGACTAAACTATCCTTTCCATGTTCACAATGGGATGCTTGCAGCAAATTTATCATCAGATCCAGCTGATAAGAGGATTACTAGGAGTGACACAGATGTCCACAGAACACAAAAAGAATACTGAAATGCTTTGGAGCAATACCTCCAAAGTTCTTTTAATTGCCATCCCACCTCCCACTTCATTGTATGTCCAGTCTTAAGATGAGTACATTGAAAAATGACATTACAGTCTTGGAAACATTCTAGTCAATGACGTAGAATCTAGGAAGGAGTTCTAATGACAAGCTTCATCTAACAGAAAGCTAAGCTTTGGTTATATAAAGTGCAAGTTCAAGAATATGCCAATCCATCAGAATAGTGTACATACAGCTCAGTTTCCTGGCAAAGTTTAAAAAGTCTCCATGTTTTACAGTTTGCTTAGACAGCAGGCTCAGTTTTAAAAAAAAAATCCCATTTTAATAAACTTCAGTACCTTCCCCCTTTGTGCAACTACATCTCTAAACTGCTTGGCAATGGGGCACATCTTGCATGATTGCAGCTGGATCCCAGCACATGAGTTACCCAAGTCCTTGACCAAACACTTCCCTGGATCCCAGCACATGAGTTACCCAAGTCCTTGACCAAACACTTCCCTGGATCCCAGCACATGAGTTACCCAAGTCCTTGACCAAACACTTCCCTGGATCCCAGCACATGAGTTACCCAAGTCCTTGACCAAACACTTCCCTGACCTCTTTTACAGTTTTTGTTGGATAAAGTTTTCAAGTTTGATGATGATACAAGCAGTACATTCCATCACTCTCATAGCAACTTCTGAAGTAAACCTATCATTGGGAATCTGGGGGAAAGGAAGTAAGTCAGGATACCTAGTTTTTAAGCTATCTACTCCGTAAGCTTCCAATGTCTGAACATCATTTGTAAGGCCTTCAAGTTGCTGACTGTATTCCTCTATCTTCTGTGCAAGGGCTGCTGGTTTTACATCTTTGTCTGATTTTCCCTTCACGGCGTAGTCAGCTGCAATCAAGGCTAGTTTAGTAGAAAGGTAGCATTTAAAGCACACCCATTCATTGGCATTTTTATGCAGGTCATTTCTGGCAGCTGAGAAGTTTGCTCTGGCCTGTCGAAGCCAGCGACGTGCCTCTACAGGATTGCCAACAGACCTGAAGGTAGGTGGGACAAAGAAACGTTGTGAGGGAGATGGCCCCGTGGAGGATGGACACTTTTCTTTGTACTGCTGCCTTTCAGATTTGTGGCTCGTTGCTTCTTGATTCCATGAAGTATAAAATCTTTGAAAGGAAAATTTATCGGACTGAAAGCGAGAAGCAGAGGATGAAAATGGTCTTCTGGAGGCTCTGTCCATATTTTGATCCATAAAGGCCTGCTTTTCTAGCCTGTTAATCTCATTCTGTAAATGCTTGAAAACTTCATTAGCTATGTCAAGATTCTCTGCATTTTTATCCGGATGCCATTTCAGATACAGCCTCCTAATAATCTTTTTTCTTTCAGATTCTGGAAGCTTCCAAGCTTGTTCAATCACAGATGTCACTTCTCTTAGTATTTCTGGCAATGAGTTTGACTTCATCTTTTTTGGAGAGTGATGTTTTGAGGACATTGTTTTGTGGCTCTCTCTACCAGTGAAGAGAGGTGGAATTGTCCTTGGGCCATGGGCTGGAAATTCAGTAGGACTGGTTGGGGTAGAAGGTGTGCTATCTCTGCTTTGAGAGCTTTCCTCTGGTCTTGAAAACTTGTACAAGTCAAGAGAACTCACAATTTTATACTCACTATATCCAATATCAATCTGGTATATCTTCCCTAGAAAACTGGGACTCTCATCATCTTCTCTTTCTACTTCTTGTACAATGATTGCATAGGTGTAGGTTGGTTGATATGATCCATATATATCACCACCTTCAGCATCAACAAGGTAACCGACATATTCACCAGGATAAAATACATTCATTGGATCCATAAGAAGTGTATAGTGAATTTCAGCTGGTATAGGAGTGCCAGGTGTTGGGAGTTCAAGTTTGGATGGCTCAGAAGAGTCATACTTCACTCCTAAACTGTCAAGCTTCTCCCCAATCCGGTAAATATCATTACAACCCAGCATGGCAATCAAATAGGAGGTATCAGAAATCAAGTTGTCAGTTGCAGATTTTAAGGTCATTGCTAATGCTAAGAGGAAATTGATGTCTTTGCTGTCAGAATGCTGTATGTAAAGGAGGATTACTGCATTTCCATATCTCTTCAGGAAGGCAAATGTTTCACTTTTGCTGTGGGGAATAGGAGCAAAACCTTTAACTCTTAATGTTGTTTGCAGCTTCTCAAAACAGGAAACTTTCAAGCCTTCTCGCAAAGCTTTGCAAAGTCTTACTGCTTTTTCTTCATTGGCTAAAAAAGCATTGTCATTTTCATGCTTCATAATCCTAATGAGTCCTGTGATGAATTGGTCAGAAGACAACAGCAACTGCAACCTTCCCTGCAGAGAACATAATGCTCCAAACTGACAAATTTTGGGAGACTCTTCATCCAACTGTTCTTCAAGAATACTGCTCAGTAAGCGAGGCCTCAGTTTCTGAGGGAATAACATTATCAGTTTAGTGTGAAAACCATGGTCTTTGCCTAAATAACACTGGCTAAGATCAACAAGCATTTGCACACCAATGTTACCTTGGATTCTGCTTTTGTAGTGGGGTGCATCATCAAAAACTAAGATACTAGACTTTACCAACCTACCATCTTGACTGGGAAGGTAAAGGGCAAAATCTCTCATATTCTCCAGATCATTCCTAACCTTGACAGAATCATTCTGGAGACTTTTGAATAGGCCAGAAACAACTCTTTTAACTGTACGCATTTCATTAGGATCCAATTGCTTTCCTTCCGAGTTCTTGAAGATGCGACCTAGAACTTCAACATACTGCTTTGTTGAAATGATATCTTCAGTCCCCAAATGTTTAAACAACTGATGGAAAGTACCAAGTTCTAAAGGAAGTTTGTAAAGATAAGGTTTAAAATCAGATTCATACTCAAGGTTTATTACCACCTCTTCAGGCTTCAGGAGCTTCCAACCTTCTTCCACCATTACAAAAGAAACTCCTCGAAGCTGAAAGCGGAATTCCCTTTTCTCTGTACTAAGAAATTCATAGATGCTTCTTAGGACCTTGACCCTAGTTTTCACCATATCGTCATCCAAAGTTGTTATATTGCATATGTTCCTGCAGTTATTGATAACTTTGTCCAGGGGAGGGTCCAAATTAACATTCAGCATAGTTAGAACTTGCTCCAGTTGTTCTTGTGCACCAAGGCTACTTCCCTCTTGCTCTTTGATGCTTAAAGGCGTTGCTTTCTCAGGAAGAATGGGACAGGAAGTCCACAGCAACTGCAAGACATCAGTCTGTTTGAATTTAGGATTGACTTGTGCCCCATTGAATCGTATAAGAGGAAGTGTCCCATTGACTTCTTGATACTGAGGATGAAATCTAACAAATTCTGCTGGAGCTCGCTCAGGGCAGAGAAAAGGAATTAATGACAGTTCTTTCAGAAAATTTCCTGACAAAAGGTCAGTTCTTTCTTGAAATATGTGATGGAGGAGGACATCAACAGTATTCTGCAGTGTTTCTTTAGACCAGCTTTCTGTATTGGCTCGCATGCTGATCTCCTTAGCAAACTGTAGTAACTGTTGCTGTGAAATGATGAATTTCAAGCCAATATGTCGTAGAAAAGTTACCCAAGAGGGAAGGAATGCAGCCTGATTTTTTGGTTTTGTAAGTTGCTCTAGCTTCTTAAAAAATTCTTGAGGTATAAAGAATTTTTCATGAAGCATAACTTCAAAGACTTTTACAGTCCTGTCATAAAAGTATTTTGCAGGTTTTAATCTATTGCTGACATCGTGAATGATTAAAATGCTTTCAAGCTTTTCAAACAGCTGTTCTTTCATTTCTGAAGCTTCCTCAATGGCAGTTAGCCTATTCTTTAAGTAGATCAAGTGTTCCAATTTTGCATCATAAGACAGACTTTCAATTTTTGGCAAAAGATGTTTCAGGTACACTTCGAGATCATCCACAGAGACACAGCCAAGCACAGTATACAAATCTTTCAAATGAATCTTCTCTTCCAGAAAAGCTGATGAAGTTGACTGTGTCCATCTGTCTACTTCTACTGATGGGATGCTCTTGGTGAGGACATAACACGTCCCATATTTTGAAATGCTGACGTATCGGCCGCTGATCGATTTATAACATGGAAGGGACTTCAAAATTTTAAGGTCATCCTGAGAGGTCAAATGACACAAATTGCAATTGAAGTACATTAAGAGAGCCTCAAAGTCACTTTCTGCTAACTTTTCCGTCCTAAAAGTTGATGTCTGTACCATATATTGTATGGCTTTCAGAATGCTTGAAGGGTTATCTATATTTGCTGTACGTCCTGACAACAAAGGCACTAAAGCACTGTCTTTGGAGCAGATTTTGTTCAATGCTAGCTGAATACAGCCTGTTTTCATTAGAGCATGAAAGACTTTATCACTCTGAGCATTTGGGAAAACAGCTATATGCATAATGCTGAGGGGGAGCAGAACATCACACTCTGGAACAACAAGATGATTAGCTGAAACAGTAAACCTTACACCTGGAAGTAAAGTCCAGTCCTTCAAAGTTTCAACAACATCATCGAATTTTGCCTGTGCATCTTCTTGCTCTTCCTTAATATTTATAGACTCGCTGATAAAATGCCAAGCGTTTTTAAGCCAAGATTCACTTGCAAAGTTTTCCTTCCATTTCATACAATTTCTAGTTTTATATTCTCTGGGCAGCACAGATGATAACAATTCAGCAAAACTTCTGATATCAAAGACTTTGGCTACTTCACTGCTAAGTAAAATATTGTTGTATCTCAAGTACAATGTGTTCATAAAGAGATCCTTGCGAGATGGAATCAGTTCATGGTATGTTGTTAGGAACTTTGGTCTCTTGGAGTCAAAAATTTGCAAAACATTGTCAAGAGTAATAAGGAGTGGCAAGCCTTCAATCTGAATTTCATTCTCTTCTGCATCTTTAAAACAGTAGTCAACCAGAAGTTTGAGGCTATGGAAGAGTTTCAAATTGGTCTGCTGAAGACGACAGGGTAGCTTTCCAATGTGGCAATTGGAGTCTGGAAAAGAAAATGTCATCAAAAACAATCTGACATCAGCAGGTGTCACATAGGTGACAGGAATATCTGCATCTACCAAACAGTGGTAAAGATTTGCCGTTTCTTCACAGTTATAGACCAAATTAAATCCAATTTCTAAGAGTAAATGCTTGAGCCTGTACACGTTTTCAGCCACCGTCTTCCGCGTCGTGATGTTGTATTCTGTATTTTTGAGATGCTGCAATTCATCTTGCAGTAAATTGTCAAAGAATGGTCTGCCTTTGTTGGCAGTAGACATGTTCACCCATGTGATGATAACAGCAGAATGCAAATCAGAACCATCAACATTCGGAGCTCGCATCACAGGTAAAAGACGCTTCAAATCTTCATAAATGCAACTGTAAACTGCTTTCACTAAGCAATACCAATCTGGCTGAATATCAAGTCTATTCACTGGAAAAAAGGATAAAAATTTCTTTAAAGTGTCTTTCACCACATGGATAGGTGTGTTTTGCAGCACAGATACTGTAGGATCAGTGCCTGGAAAATAGCGTTTCTTCAGCTGAATCAGCAGTTCAACATAGGCTGGTGCTATCAGCGCTGTCATTAGGCTACTATTCCAGTCACTTCTTACTCCAACACCATTATCATCACGCCAGAGATTTCTTCTTGCAGAATCCAGAGCAAAGTGTCCATTCACATGAAAAGGTAACCCCGTTTCTAATGATAATGGTAAGAAACAGAATGCTCTGTGGGGTTTTTTGTAGTTGTGAGTAATGCAAGCTGCTACCCCACCCCGTGGAAAAAGAGTAATGTCTTCATTCTTGTGGGCTGAAACCACACTTTTGGATACCTTTTCCATGGCAGAAAAGCCTGACCTGTTACAGATCAACCAAGTTGTAAGATTTCCTTCAGAGTCTTCAGTGTCCATGGTGTAAGTAATCTGCTGCACAGGTATTTCACTTAGCTGCTTTTTTTTGGTTACACTGTCAATTACAGATGCATGGAATTGCTTTCGTTTCAGTCTGTCTCCATCAGTGATCTTGCCTTGTACAGAATACAACACATTCAGTGCTCCTGTTGTTTTTTCTATCTCACAAATAGAAATTTTTTCCATGTGGTTCAAAAACATCAAGAGTTCTGCTCCATCTGTCCGCAGCTTATCTAAAAGATTTTGGACCATTCTGTCTGAGCACGGAACTGAGGAGATTTCTGATACTTTTGCCATTTCTCCATTTCGAAGAGGAAACCTAAACATTGTGCAATTGTCCAGTTTAAAGTGATCTCCTAAGTAGAGGTCCAGGACATCTGAGAACTGTGTTCTGAAATCTGCATCTAAATCTCTAAACATGCGGCCAGGACTTGTTGATGTTGAACCTGGTGCATATCTAGCATGAGGATCAAAAATACAAAGTATATCGTTGCCAGAGATGAAAGAAGGGCAATCAGTAATATGATAAACAGAATTGAAACCTATACCATATTGTCCAGTTTTACAGGGATTTCCTACTTTTGTACCCTTTCCAAGGTTCTGAATTCCTCGAATATCATCTTCTGTAAAAGGCTGATTGTTGTAAACACACAATGCTGGTCCTTGAAGAGGTGCCCATTTCTCATCGAATATTCTATCAGCTGGATGCTGTCTAGGATCAAACACAAAACAGATCTCTGTAGCTTTTGCATCATCTGCATTCTGAAGGAGCTCTTTCAGCATTTCTCTTTCTGAAGGGTAGGCATTAAGAATGCTTTTAATTCTACTTGTCAATTTTTCTTTCTGGCCAAATTCTGTTCCAAGGGTAGTAAAACAGATATTGGATGCATATCTTTCTAAAGCTTTATGGCGTTTGGGTATTGCTCCCAGCTTTACTGCAACTTCACGTGGAATATCACCATGACAATATTTAACAGTTGTGTCTTTAACTTTAATCCACGGACAGTCATTGTAACACAAAGATTTTGCAGGCAGAAGTGCAAGATGAGTGTCAGGTAATAAAATCTCACCATACTTTTTCTCACAAAATTCCTGCTTCTTCTCTCTAATGAGGCCCCATATTCCTTCACTAATAATTCTCCTGCAAAGCTGGAAGTTGTCTTCTGTTAGTGATTTGGTGCCTCTTTCCTGGTTGATTAGTTGCAGAACTGCAGCAAACTCTTCCACTGCAAAAGCCTGTCTGACACCCACACTTTCAAAGAGTTCACGGAAACTGTTTTTATATTTATTAGGCAACTGATAGAGATAGGGTGCTGCTTCAAAATTCAAATGAAAAGACACTTTGGTTGGATCAACGTACACATTTTCAACCAGAATAAAACTGCAGTTTGTCAGTTGTTCAATTATCATAGCTTTTGTTGACTCATTCTGTAGCATTGCTTCATGGAGATATTTGTAACAAGCATTCGTGATATTTTCTTGGTATAACGTGATTCCATCAAAGGATTTTGCCACTTCTTCTAACTGATTTATGACTAAATTAATGGCCGGTTTCTTCAGCAAACCCAAAAATTCTTTGACAGCTAATGACAAAGCACCACAACCTTTAAAGGAGTGGGAATTTTCATTAAGGATTGGTTGTATTAGGCAAACTGTATCTTGATGATCTGCTGTGAAAAGATCAGTTGCTGAAAACATGGCTTCAGGCTGAAAGTCACTGCCTTTCCAGTGCAGGGAGAAGCCTGCTGGTTTGCTAAGGAAAGGAAGGAAAGGGATGGTTTGACATTTTGCAGCAAATTCTTTAGCTCTAGGGTCTCTAGATTTCAGTTTTTCATCAATAAGACTCAATATAATACTGCTTCTGAGACAAGCTGCAGCATGATCAATCTTGTTAATTTCAGCTACTGACTCTGCACGTTCTATCAGATCTTCCCATAAAATATCATCTTTAGCCATTCCCAACTGAACAAGTTTAACCAAAATAACTGGGTTAAGGTAATTCTGAGTCGTACCGTAAGGAAATCTTCCATCTTCAGCATCGTATAACTTTGCAACTCTTCCCTCAGGATGTATTAGCCTTGATGGTGTCACTAGTGGATGTCCATCCAAAGAAGAAGGAATGCATGGAGTAACGCAAAGAATTGCTGAGAACTCCTCAACTTTTTCATTGAGAACATAACGCATCAATGGATCACGTAGCTCTGCATCAATCTCCTCAACATTAGGGAAAAATACCTCAGAAAAGAACTGTTTCTCAGAGAAAGTGTTCTCCAGTAATATGTACTTGCATCCTGCTTCTTCAAATCCTGTCTTGACCCAGGATGGGAGATCTACAGCACACAGATTTTTGGAACCAGTTTTTTTAAGGTACTTGAGAAAGATCTTAAAGGCTGACGGTCCAACATCTGGTCGTTTCAGTATAGAGTCATCTAGAAACCTTACATTCTTCATGGAAACCCAAGAGAAACCATCAGAAAACACTTTGATCCCTTCTTTGCTTTTCATATGAGCTATGTCTTCGTAAAAACCTTGACAAATAACAGAAAAATCATCATGAACTGAATCGGGATCTGGCCACACTGCACAGTAACTGTAGTCAACTAGCTCCCCGTTGATTGCCATGTCACGTAGAACACAAAGTGCTTCTATGTAGGCTTTAACAATAACATGCCTCATGAACACTGTATTCCACCTGCCTTTTGTGTCTGTCTTCCAGATCTCTTTTCGATTTGAAGTAACTGCAAAGCAGCCATTGATATGAAGAGGTAAGCCTGTTTTTATTCGTAGAGGTAAATAGCAGAATACTTCACCGATGGTGTTGCAATTGGCTTTCACAATCCACTTTTGATCCTGGGTTTCAGACAGCAACACTCCTACCCCACCACAGGGAACAAGACCTAATCTTCGTCCACTTTCATGTAATGAAAATTTTAAAGCATCCCCAATGTCCATGCAAGAGCATAGAAGCCATGTTGTTGAATCTACTGTTTTCTGTGGCAATTCATCAGCTGATCTTTTTGTCTGTCCTGATTTAGCCATTTCAAACAAAGAAGCTGGGTCCTCTTCTGTCCCTCTGAAAAGCGGAGACTGTAAATCAGCGATCCGCCTAAAGACGTGGTGAAATTCTTCTACTACTATCTGTAAGATACACGAAGACTTTGGTGTTTCAGTGGGAAGCTTTTTATTACTGCTGCTGCAGACCTTCATGAGTTTAGCAGCTTCCTTTAAAACACTTATATTTGGTGCAGTCAAGGCTTTGGAAGAACACAGATTTTTCTTGATCGTGACAACATCTTGTGCCAAGCTGGGATCATCTGCCTCGATTTTCAAGTATTTCAAAACCATTGAATTGACACTCTGAGCAAATATTATCAATCTATGACCACAAATGCTAAATTCATCCACAAGAGAGTAAATGTCTGCTGTGTTGTAACTTGTACTGCTGACTTCACTCACTTTAGCTTCCTGCTGAGTTCTAAAGGACAGCCTGAAAAGAGTTCCTTTGTAGCTGTAAGGAGACTCTACAGTCAGTGGCAGCTGGCAACCAAAAACTCCTATAAATGGCTTAAATTGATTGGGAAATTTTCGTAGCCTCTTCTGTTGTTTACTCCAGTTGATTTTGATCCCGGGGTTAGATTTATCTCTAATATGCTTACTGATATGGTTAACATTTGGATCAAACATAATCATGAACTCCCGGCTCAAAATAATGGGAACGTCAGTGATATGATAAACAGAATTGAACCCCAGTCCAAATTTTCCTACTTTGTCAACTTCACTCCTTTTTAAGGACTCTCCTAATCGAGTTATGTTTAAGAAATCAGAGTCAGAAAATTCAGAATTGTTAAAGGACCACAAAGCTGGACCATGACACGCTGCCATTCCTGGATCCAGAAGATTCTCTCTTATATCCATGTTTCTTCTCATATCGATCAGGAAATTACATTCCGTTGCATTAGCATCATCAGCATTTTGAAGAAGCTCTTTAAAGATATCTGAAATGGAAGGATATTCTTCCAAAATGTTTTTAATTCTTACAGTCAGAGGCTCTCTTTGCCCAGATTGCTCAAATCCCATATTTTCTGGATTAATCAATCGTGTGCTAAGGCATGGGACATTTAACCACTCAGCAGTTTTCATTGGGATGTCTTCATGCACCAAAATGATCGGTTCCACAGAATCCTCAAGCAAATCATTTAAGTCATCAACTTTGATATCACAGTAACAGCACTCATGAATTGGCCTCATGGCGAGTTTGTAAGGAATTTTGCCACTGTAGAGTGGCATGGGTGTCTGCAGACTTGCAGGAATCTGATTGCTGTACAGCCATCTTATGATGCTCAACATGATGTGAAGATTTTGTTTGCTGCCTTGTTCTGAGAGAGATTGCTCGCTTTTTAGATATATTTTCTGAATGACCATAGAAACATGGTCTGGTGTTAACTGCTCAATGGAACCACAACATTTAAACAACTGGTGGAACCTCGCCATCGTTTTTGGCACATAATGGAGGTAAGGTTGGAGATCAAGATCAGGTACTGACTTTATTACTGCTTGTGTGAGGGAACAAAAGGTTTTACCTGTCCAAACCCAGGGAAATTTCAAGGCTTTAAAAGCCTCTTTGCCTTCTTCTAGATGATCATGCATAAATCCATAAATCTCCAGCAAGATATGCTGAAATTGATAGTAGTCCTCATCACTGAAGGTTTTAGAACTGTGCCAATCAACAACCACCTTGAAATGCTTTAAGACTGCTTTTATGCTGGGCTTGCTGGAGATGTCAAGTGCTTTTTCTATATCCAACTGCACATTTTCCACAAGAGGAACTGAGGAACCAACTAAAATTGCATGGGATATATCACACATTTCTGGTGGTGAACACAGACTGCAATGATCTCCTTTCCAAACTAAGGATCCTGGATAATTTGGAGGTCTTTCCTTACATGCAGGAATCCATTTGAATTTTTTCAGTGCAGCTTTTGTGTCAGAGGAGTGGAGCAGTGCATTATTTTTGTTCAAAATCATCAAGAGAGTTCTAGCTTTTCTTAACAGTAAATCATGATTTGAGTCAGAGTTAGCATGCAAACCTTCAATTTTGTTTGCCACTCTCATAACATCACTTTCCTCCAGATTGGCCTCATTTTTTAAGCCTATCTGTCTCAGAGAATGAAGACTATCTGAAGATGTAAAAATAACAGGGGGGAAGCAAATTTCCTCCTCAGCATAAAACAAATTTTGCAGAAGTTCTACCTCAGGATCAAAGAGTTCATTTGCTGACACTATCTTTTCCCCTGAAATCTTAATAAACTTGAGTGATGTCAGCCAATCTATCACATCTATATTCTCATTTTTCAGAAAAGTCAGATTTTCAAGAACCCACTGCATGATCTGGGTTATTTCATCATATGAATAAAAATCACTTTTTATGTCTTGTATAACAAACTTCAAGCAATCTGTGCTCTTTAGCTGCTCTATTTTCAGCAGGTTAGCTAAGCGAATAGTAGCTTCATCACTGCTGTCAATTATTGGGACAGAAAATCTTAGACCAGGAGGAATTTTGGCAGTGTGGTGTAATACCTTACTACCTTTCAGCCCAGTAAAAACAGGAGCATTTTCAGCAGGTGACTTGTCAATTTTTTTAAATATTAGCAATTCCTGAATGATTTTTCTCTCTTTTTCACTTGCATCAGTTAAACTAGCTAAGAATCCCCTCAGAGCATCTTTATGTGTGGAGGGGAAGGATGCAACCTGATTGCATAGTTTCTGTAAGGACATTTTTTCCATGATTTGTAAAACAGCACTTGGTAATGGTGGATGCACATATTTCTTGATAAGTGGATGTTGAATAGAAATATCCAGCTTCTTAAGTACAACTCCACCAACTTTCTGAATAATATCAGCTAAATATTCTGGGAGTTGAGTCTCAGATTCATCTTCCAAAATGATAGGTGAAGGATTCCTAAATCTCACCAGTTCCACTGATGTTTCGTTTTCTTCCAGCAGTGTCTTGGGGATAAGTGGCATGTCATCAAACACACTCAAGTCATCAGAAAAATGTATATATAGGTTCTTCCATACCATCTTAAGCCAGGAAAGTGAGGGGTGATTTTTGTCTTCCAAAGCAGGATACCACTGGACCACCATGTCTCTGCCTGGCCACACGCTATTCAGAACTTCTTTAATGAGCCGGGCAAACCTGTCTGGGTTCAGAAGCTGCAGCTGAGTGCATGGCCTTCCTGAAATTACACCAAAAGGGTAAATCATGAAAATCAGAGCACAGCTACACAACAAAGTGGGTTTGATTGTTGGGGAGGAGGGGAAAGAAAAAGAAAACAAAAGTCTTCAGTTGTGCCTTGCCTTTTCTTGTCGCGAAAAAAAAAACACCCGTTAAATAAAATTGCAGCTAGCAGCTCTTCTTGCTTTTAGCAGTTAATGAAAAGCAAATACATTCCAGATTAGTATAGAATAAAAACCAATGGAAAATTATCATGGTGTTACTGTGTTTGTTAGTTTGACAAGAGTTCTCCGGCATACAGAGCAACGATGGATTCACAATCAAGACAAGAGTTCTCAGGCGTACAGAGCAACGATGGATTCACACTCAAAGTAGAACTTTCAAACTCGTTTGTTTCCTTGATTCTTTACACTAATTATTTTCCTAGTAGTAAATAAGAATCTAATCCATTGTTTGGCTATAGCTGCAAAGATTCAAATAGATTTGGAAGAGTATTTATTAGATAGAGCAAAGAGCAGCTCAGGTGCAGATGATTGCACACTGAAGCTGACAAACAACAACTCTGCTGTGCAAGGAATGCTGAAACTAAGTTTACATCTATATGCTTTTATTCTAATTATTGAGGACCTCACTAAAAACCAAATGGGTTAACACTCATCTCTTATTTATCATTAAGACAGTTTATCCTTAAAAATGATAGACTGTCTGGGAGTAAGAAGACAGTACAGAATATAAAAACACCACTACTTCCCAATGACAGAAATGGAAGACATCTATTTGAATTTCAGGTCTTTCTTCCATCTAGATAGCATTGTTATTCCCTTAAAAGGAAGAGTCCAATTTCCTTCAGAAAACTCTTTTTTCCTTTCGACTCATGCCTTCAGAGCTCTGCATTCTGTTAGTTCTCTTGAACTGAAAACACAAGTTTTTCTTCATCAATAGGCATTTTTCCCTCAGCTGTATTTAGAACTCTTTGTCTTTGGCAGCTCTATTTGGCAAGTTTTGTTTTACAAGAAAGCTGAGGTAATAAGAATCACCAAATTCACACAAATATCAAGCTTCAGTCCACACCAGTACATCTTCAGTTAATAACCATACCTGAAAATCCCCAGAGAAGCTGTTGGGCTAGAATATAACCAAATCCATTTTTAGAAAACATACTATGAGTTACACATTAACACACTACCTGAGCAGTTAGGAATAGAAAAATCCATGTTTTAGAAGAGAAAAATACAAGATCTGGTTGTATTTGTCCAACACAAGAAAAAAAAGTTGCATCCCATCTTCTCAATGAAATAATACAAGAAAATTTCTATTTCTGCAATTGTATCAGGAATCTCTCTCTCCTCTCATGACAATGGGGAATGGCTTTAAACTGAAAGAGGGGAGATTTAGATTAGATGCAAGGAAGAAATTTTTCACTATGAGGATGGTGAGACACTGGAAGAAAAGTTATGGATGTCCCATCCCTGGAAGTGTACAAGGAGAGATTGGATGGGGCTTTGAGCAACTTGGTCTAATGGAAGGTATCCCTGCCCATGGCAGGGGAGTTGGAATTCCATGATCTTCAAGGTTCCTTCCAACACAAACCATTCTATGATTCCATGAGTCTATGAATTTCGACAGCTATGCAAGTGAAATTCTTGACAGGTAAGGTTTCAAAACCTGCCCAAATCCTCTCATTATTATTTATATACTGTTTATTTGTAAGAATGTACAACTTTATTTCTGCCCCTTGAATACAAGCTGTACCAAGTGAATATCTATTGTTTTGGTGTAAACTTTCGTTCTTCTTTCCTTGCCTTTGCCTTCATGTTCATTTCTCATTTTCATTTGTGCCACTCCTGATTCAAACAATAAAGCCTGTTGGATTTTAAATATTATTTTGGATGACCAACCTAATTCTGTGAACTCAAGTTCAAAAGAGATATTACTTTAACCTTGAGTTTAGAACTAGTTTGTTCAAGCATTAGAAAGCTGTTTCATGAGATGAGAACACAAAAGACACATTACCTCGGCTTTGGGCAGCTTCTTTCAAAGCAGCTAGAACTTCAGGCTTCAGGTCCTCAGAAAGTATCCTTCCTTCCAGGCCAGGAAAGAGTGATCTAGCACACCATAACACACACACACAAAAAAGAGGAAAAAACAACAACAAAAACCACTTTAGCAAACCTCTAATTTATTTCTATTGCTGCACAGACATCACCAGCATAGTAATCCTCATGCTAACAGAGTCACATGCAAAGCAATAGCTTCCATATGCAGAACAAAGCTTCCAGTGAACATTTTCTTGTCAATGAGAATATCACACAATTAGAAGCAGAAAGGAGGAAGAAACTTGCTTTTCAAACCACTCGTTTCTAAGCAAGTTTTCTTTCCAGAGAAAAACTGGGATTAGAAAATGATTTACAACTATTTGCACTCTCAGCAAAAAAAGAAGATAAAATAGCATCTTCTATGTCTCTAGAAGATTCCAGTTGAAGGCATAGAAAAAAAAGACAACATTTAATTCCAGGATTTCACACAGGTTTGTGGATTTTAAAACACCTGCAGAGAGTGGTTAAGATTATTGCAGCCAAGAGTTGCTCTCATCTTGCCCTTCCCTTCCTTCATATTAACATTAAAAGCTGTGTTCTTCCAGTTTAATTTTGACAGCAGAGATGTTAATTATATATATCAACCAAACCAACAGAATCTTGTTCTTCCACAGCTATTAACTGAAAGATATTCCTAAGATCTGATTTCAGCTTTGGAAGCAGCCTTCAAATTTGAATATGCAAAGACCCAAACCTTTAAGTTGAAAGTGTTTTAAAACATCTAATAAGTCATTTCTCATTTTTATGACATTAGAATGAAAAATAATGACTGTAGGCAAGAAGAGAGGCAAATGAAGCATTACTAGTACAAAGTTCTGTATTATCATAGCTAAGAAGGAGATTTATTTTGTGTTTCCCAGGGCTCAGAGTATTGGGACTTGTTCTGTTTAATATCTTTATCCATGATCTGGATGAGTGGATTGAGTACATCCTTGGGAAGTTTGCAATTGACACAAAGTTGGGGAATGTTGATTTCATTAGGAATATGGTTCAGGGGTGGATTTGGCAGTGCTAGGTTAACAGTTGCACTTGCTTCTTTTCTGAAACCACTAAGTGTTTAGTACTTAGCCTTTCACTAAAAGTAATAGTGTTTTGTAAAACAAAGCAAACCAAACAAAATCAAACCAGTTTTAATAAAACTAATTAAACCAGGTTTAATAAAAGCTCTTATCATTACTTATTTGAATGTACCTTCTAGCATGCATATTTCCAACCTCCTTATAAATCCCATTTGTAATTCTCAGAAGCAAGCTAACTTGAAACATATCCTGAGGTATTCCCTTAAAGCTTAGATCACAGGAATCTTTATAATGATAAGGAGCTGTCAAACTTTTCAAATGAGACATATGCAGACAAATATGCACATATATACAGAAAACTGAGTTCTATCTCTGCATTTTTGTATTATATTACAGGCTGCTGCATATCATCTTGTTTGCTGTTAAGTAAGTAACAGGCTAAAGTTCTGGTTTAACATTTAAACTAAACAATTAAAACATACCTGGGATATTCTTCTGAGGTGATGTAAACTACATCCTGTTCTGACACAGAGGAGGAAAAAGGAATAAAATTGCCACTCTGTAATGGCAAAAGCTCCAATCCAATCAGTTCACTGTAGACTCCATCAGAAAGCACAAACTGGAGCAGATGAAGCTTCTCTTCAGCAGATCCACTGTGTCCAGATTTCCTTAGGACTTGTCGTACTACAGCAGGAGTCACTTTTTTCACAGCTTTACTAGTAGAAATATGAAGATGCACTGCACTAGCAATATTTGCTGGCACCTTGGCAATCTGCTTCCCTGAATTCTGGAGGTAGTTGAGAACAGCCTGCGTGTACTCCAAATTCTCA
This sequence comes from Bucco capensis, assembly GCA_013396975.1. Taxonomy (NCBI): domain Eukaryota; kingdom Metazoa; phylum Chordata; class Aves; order Piciformes; family Bucconidae; genus Bucco; species Bucco capensis. The sequence goes on along the minus strand of VWZO01010606.1, from coordinate 70,702 downwards.
TCCATTTCAGAAAAGTGCACTTGTTCCACCTTGATCCACTGCTTACTCACTGAGTAAATAACTGAGTGTTGGAGCAGCTCTTTAAAGAGAGGTACTAAAATTGGTTTCCAGGGTACCCTGATTTTCTTCTCATCAGGCCATAACTTGTAAATTCTTTCCGCTGACAACGGAAAATCCGAGTTCTTCTCAGTCTCCATTCGTTTGATAGCTTCCAAAACAAGAGTGGTGTATGCCTTTGGCACTATATTGACCACAAGCAGCTCATTCCACAGAGCTGCTGGATCTCTCCACTGATCCAGCTCTCGCCATTTGATACTCCTCCTGTTGTCTGTGAGACCAAAGAAACCACTAACATGAACAGGGAGTCCAGTTTTGCTTTCTTCACCTGGAGGCAAAGGCAGAAAACAAAATGCTCTTCCTGAAAAGTCTGCTCTAGCTTCTTTTTCCTCCTCATTAGCTGATAAAGACATGGCTATTCCAAGAGTAGGGACGAATTTCAAGTCATCAGCTAAACAATCCAGTTCAGTACACATTCCTCGACCACCTACACAATTACAGACTAACCAAGAGGTTTTCTGTGCGTCCTTCACACTCTCATCTTCTACAACTATATTGACATGGTATGTCACACATGTGATGCTATTGCTTGGAACTCCCTTACAATACTGATTTATTGCTGTTCCTAAGATTTTGATAGAATTGGGCCTTTCGTGTTTCAAGGCCTTGTTCTCCCAAGCGGTTACTCTAAAAATCAGTCTCTCAGTTCCATCAGCTTCCCTAACATGCAAGGAAACATCCTGGACACTCTTCAAGAAGAGCAGTACTGTGTCTGCATCTGCTCGGAAGGATTCAAACAGCTCCAAAACCTTCTGTTTGTCATAAACATTGCTGCTCAGTTGAGAAGGCTGCAGACGAAGCGGGAAACGAAAGAAGGTACCAGGAAAGTTTCCATTCTTAAAGGTTTCCTTAGTGCTGCCAAACACACCAATGAATGGTGCAAACTGGTCTGTAAGTTCATTGATTTCCTTGCTATCTTCTTTTAGATTCCAACACTGGCCTGATTCATGAGGTCCAAAAAGGGTTTGATGGGGATCAAGCATTCCAATCTGGTCACCACTGAAAATACTTGGGACATCTGCATACACGTAAAAAAAACCCAAACTATTAATGATACAACATAAATCAACATATTTTTAGAGTCTTCATGAGTAAGTTTTCAAAGAACAAATATTATAAAACTCTGATGAACCAAGTCTAATGCCCAGAGGAGTGGTCGAGTCATCATCCCTGGAGCTATCTGAAGGATATGGAGATGTGGCACTTAGGGACAGGATTTAGTGATGGACTTGGTAGTGTTAGGTTAATGGTTGGACTCAATGATCTTAAAAGTCTTTTCCAACCTAAACAATTCTATGATTCTGATAACATTTAATTCAGTTCTTATTGACAGGAAGAGACAAGCATACTCCAGTTCTGTCATTAAATATATAAACAGTCATTCAACTCTTTGATTTATAGCAAACAGTGAGCAACAGAAAGTATTTTTTTGTTCACCTATATACTTTCATGTATACCTTATTGGGTTTTAGAATAATGTGAATACTTCTTAAGGAAATTTAGCCAGGGATCTAATTTAACAATGCACCATAGAGAAAATATTAAATGTTTGCTGAATATCTAAAAGAATGAAACCATTTAAAAATCCAACATTTTTCATTTTAATATATCTACTGAGTACCTGTTATATGATAAACTGAATTAAAGCCAATTCCAAATCTTCCAACTTTCAGGGGATCATCTTTCTTCCTGCTTCTTGCTATTTCTTGTATACCATGCCAATCCTCAGGGGTGAAAATTGCATCATTGTATGCATAAAATGCTGGTCCTATAATAAATAGGCAAGTGTTACAAAGGTAACAGGAGGAAACTATTTACTATTAAAGCTTTCTAGTAAATTAACCTACAGAACTGAGGAATTATTCCTTCAAAGCATGCATGGGAAGCTATGACCCAAACTGCCATCACATTAGGCTTAGTGATGAAAAAGAGGTATGGACTAGCAGCAAAAGCAGAAGCAAGGAGATGGATTTAACTGAACAGAAAGCACAAAACAACAAAACTCCTGTAAGAAGTGTCCTGTGGCACAAAGCTTAAACTCATTCTGTTCAGTCTATTAAAGAGCTGTCTGAAAGATGTACTAATCAATAGCTATGAACACATAGCAAGCTATAACAATAGCCTGTGTCTAGGAAGTAAGGGACACAAATTCAAATTAGAAGACATAATGAGGCTGATGAATAACCAGAAAACAAAGCTAGATGCAGAAAGTAGTGGAACATCCATCACTGAAGCCTTCAAATCACAACTAAATGCCTTTTGGGATGATTATGCAAACCAATTTGCTTGATAAACACATAACTGACCTCTATCATATAAAGCTGATGATATAAAAGCCTTAAAGTTACTCGAAACTACATTTGCAGTAAACAGTCAGCATGAAGTGTGGTATAAGGGTGAGAGAATAAGAGATGGGGAAGGAAACAACTGCCTGGAGAATGGTGAACTATAATGGGCTAGGGTCATATTTACATCAAGAACTGGAGATAACTCTCCAAAGGCAGAGGTTAATATGCAGAAAATCTGCAATATCCCAAGCATTCTTTTATCCTAGCTCTTACTTATTACATCTTGTTTTCTTGCTCTACTAAAAAAATCCATTCTTGTGTTTTGGAATATCAAGGGAAACAAGGCTAATGGATAAAGGATAATGGCCAAAATTAATAAGTATTATATTTACCCTGATACTGTGCCATGTCCTTTGACCACAGAGTTTCTGTCCCATACTGAGTTTCATCATATAAAAACCTAACTTCTGTGGCACCAGCATCTTCTGCATTCTGTATCAGTTCCTGAGGCAGAAAAAAAACAACCCAAAAAACAAACCCACAAAGTAGAATGCAGTAATGTTGTCTCAAGTGTCATTGTCTTCATACTTTTCAACCAAAATTATTTTATCCAGCATACCCAAATGAAAATAGACACCATTTTAAAAGGAATAGTCACACATAAATGTCATAGAAGTCAATCTTCTTTACATCTACTCAAGCCTGTTTGACATTTCAGAGTAGGAACCAATTGTTCAAGAGCCTTAGTGTTCACTTAGAATCATGTCTCTGATTTTATTCCAACACCTGCATTTTATCTCTGTTTCTGTATAAAATACAATGGCATCTGTGGCAAGCACACTCAGAGACATTAAACACAAAATAAACCCCACAACTAACTTTGCCTTATCCATAGAAATGGAAACGTATCTCTTTTACTGGAATAAACATCTCATGAGGTACAACAACTGCAAGATATGCTGGAAAGTACTAAACTAATGGTATTATATCATGCATACTGCTAAAAATACCATTTATGGTATACCTTAAGAATCTGTCCTCCTTCTGGGTATCTTCTTAAAATATCCTTCAGAAAATCAACAAGTGGTGGAGTTGTTTGTCCAAAACGACCTAAAAACAAAGCAACCAAGCAATAATCTGTGTATTGTGCTACCATGCACTGCATTTCAGACAAAACCAACCCAAATCCAACATCAAACCAAACAAAAAAAACAAAGAGCCCCACTCACTAAACACCTCCTGTGAATTTAATAGATTTCCAAAACTAACATTAGACATCTATTATATATATATAATAAATTTTAAACATAATATATATATAATAAATTATATATATAATAAATTATATACATAATATATATATATTATGGAATAAGACATTATAATAATATAATAATACATTATACAAAA
>VWZO01010606.1:51228-66702 GCA_013396975.1 Bucco capensis | reverse complement strand
TAACTCTTTAAGAGCAGAGCTGCTCTATGTATCACATGTAATATACATATAATTATATATATATAATATATATAATATATAATAATTATAATATTAATATTGTGATATATGTTATATAATAAATTATATATTATATATATAAATATATATAATGGAATAATACATTATACAAAAAAAAGAAAACCACAGAATTCTAACTGTTTAAGAGCAGAGCTGCTCTATACATGTCACAAAAATTACTCTGTCTAGACAGCATGACTTAGTGCATCCTATCACAGACTGAAGAATTAGAGCTGGTCATATTTAACACAACACTGATTGCACAGATATGCAGGAGAAACCTCTTCACAACCAAAGCAATCAAGCATTGGAACAGGAGCTCTGAGAGCCTGGGCAGTTTCTGTCCTTGGGAGGCTTTCCAAACTCAACCAGATCAAGCCTTGAGCAACTTGGTATGAGCTCAGAGCTGAGCCTGCTTTGAGCAGAAGGTTGGAGTGCAGAGCTCCTGATGGCCCTCTCAACAGGAATTATTCTGTCATCACATGAAAAGATGATGGATTATTTAACAGACACCAGTGATGAATGAACAAACACCTGAGGGATCTTCAGCAATCCATGTGCTTGGCTCTACTTCCCATGCACTTCCTTCAGCTGGAAATGAAGAGCATTGCTTCATTCATCTGCTGTAAGGAAAAACCTCAGAACAGAAAGTCTTAAACTGAACACAAAAGGCTGACACTAAAGCCTTCAGGCTTTTGTCCTGGAGTAGAATGAAAAGAACAAGTGAAGGGATACCTAGAACTTGGAAGAAAAAAAATTGCTTCCCATTTAAAGAGCAGAATAATCTCAATTAACTCCAGATTGTGTTAGAAAATGCTCTGATCTTTCAGATGAGAAACAGAGACAACTCCTTTTCATACCTCCTCCTTTCAATCCTTTTGACTGAAGCTCTAGAAAAACTTGATGTTGAGACTTCTGAAGATCCACAATCTTGATACCATCAGGTAACTGAAATAAAAAATAAGACAGATCTTGATCAGAACATTCTGCAGCATAAATCATTAACTGTAGTAGCTTCATTTCCCACATATTCATTCTATGAAGTCTGGTTTTCTCTGAAGGTATACAACATTCAGCATTGAGTTTGAGCAGCTCTTTCAGTCCCTGAGGTTTAGGATGACTTCCTTTGCCTGATGATACTTCTCAGATGAAGTACCAGTTTGCTAGTAAAAGGACCAAAAAAAAATGTCCACAAAGAGGTCAGGTAGAAAAAAAATGCCTACAGAAGCATACTTAAAGCAAGCCATCTTCTTGCATTAAAACATTCCATGTTCTGGGAACTTCTGGAAGCATGCAACTAAAGCAGTTCTTGTTCAGAGGTGCATGCTCCTCAAGAAAATAAACATATACAGGAAGTAAATGGTCTATGTACTCCAAAAAGTACATATGAAGATGCAATTTCATAGGAGGTTTAAACAATGCAGTAGCAGCTCAAAACAGCTAGTAATACAGAAAGTGTAGATACAAAAGCAGGCCACAGAAACACCTCTGGAGAATCTGATAGCCTTATCTCCCCATTACTTCTACATGCAGACCTATGGAATCACTGGGGGCATCACAGAGAAAGTGGGCAAACTGCTTTAGGTCCTCCTGCTCTAGCTACTCCTGCTCTAGGTTCTCCTGCTCCAGGTTCTCCTGCTCCAGGTTATTCTGCTCTGGCTTCTCCTGCTCTAGCTTCTCCTGCTCTAGCTTCTCCAGCTCTAGGTTCTCGTGCTCCAGGTTCTTCTGCTCTAGCTTCACCTGCTCTAGCTTCTCCAGCTCCAGGTTCTCCAGCTCCAGGTTCTCCTGCTCCAGGTTCTCCTGCTCCAGGTTCTCCAGCTCTAGCTTCTCCAGCTCTAGCTTCTCCTGCTCTAGCTTCTCCTGCTCTAGCTTCTGCTCCAGGTTCTCCTGCTCTAGCTTCTCCTGCTCTAGCTCCTGCTCTAGCTTCTCCTGCTCTAGCTTCTCCAGCTCTATCTTCTTCAGCTCTAGCTTCTCCAGCTCTAGCTTCTCCAGCTCTAGCTTCTGCTCTAGCTTCTCCAGCTCTAGCTTCTCCTGCTCCATGTTCTCCTGCTCTAGCTTCTCCTGCTCTAGCTTCTCCTGCTCTAGCTTCTCCTGTTCTTGCAGGGGAGTTGGGCTAGATGATCTCTAGAGATCCCTTCCAACCTCTAACATTCTGTGATTTTGAAAGCAGCAAATTCCTTAGCAGACATTGGGAAAACTATTTCTCAATCAGAGCATGCCAACAGTTTTGTTGCAATTCTAGTTTCACATGATCTGTGTCCCCCAGTCACATAAAATGTGATGCTAAAATAGTCACCTGTGACATGAGATTACCCTACATACCATGATAACAAATGTAGAAGTTGCTGAGTGCTAATTAGAAACTTAACCAATTCAAATTAGTTTCCATTTATAGAAAATTATATTAAAATGTCATTATAAGAAATGCTATTAGGCTTAGTTTAGAGCAAAGTTCAGGACTACTTCCTCACTTCAATGGGTAAAAACAAGTCACTAGAAAGAAGTTGGTGCTTATGCAGACACAGATGCTTACAATCTAACTACATTTCATAAGCCAAAGGTGCATAGTTTAAAAACATTAAAAAGAAAGAAAATGCTATTCCTTTTTACTTCCACCAGTTTTCAATAGTACTTGGAATAACAGGGCATTTCTTTCAGTCTCTACAGAAATGATAGACTTGAGCTGATCTTGTCTCAAGATGTAAAAATGCTTACACTGGGTATATCACCTACTCAGGAATCACTAAACTAAAAACAATGCCCAGAATGCTGTAACCCATCACCAAATATTAAAGGGAGAGAATAACTGATTTTTTTTCCTGTACCCAAAACACCAGCAGAAATTATAGGTACAAACTAATAGTTTAACTATGAGAGAAAGAGATCCTAGATGTGTAAATTGCACATAGCAGATTTAATGGGAAAAAAAAAAAATTACTGATGAACGCTCTAGCAACAGAGTAAATTAAAAAAGAATTTGATCCCCCCAAAAACAGGAGTTCCAAAGTTTAGAAGGGATTTTCAAAATTGCTGCAGTTGAGAATAAACATTCCCATATGTATTCCAGTTTCACATTAAAAATAACAAAAAATAAGACTAGGTATTACAGTCTGCTTACTGACTGCTCCCTGCCAAAAGAGACTTTCCTATGCCAGAGGGAGTGCTGCATGGATCTTTGCTTCCAGATTGATTTTATAAAGTGATACAAAGATCTCCTTCCTCCCCAGACAGGAAGGTCTGGAAAGAACAAAGACAAGGCCACACAAAACCAGGCAACAACATGAAAGATAAATCATGAGTGCTTTGTTTCAGATCTGAGCCCTCAAACACTACTTGTGTTCTCCCCAGGTAGGTTCTTAAAATCTTCTTGAACAATACAACAGCTAACATCTAGTCCTTTCCTAGTATCACAGAATGGTTTGGATTGGAAGGAAGCTTTAAAGATCAGCTAGTTCAACCCTCCCTGCCACAGGCTGGGACATCTTTTACTTGATTAGGTCACTCAAACTTCTATCCACCCTAACTTTGAACATTTCCAATAATGAGGCATCCACAACATCTCTGGGCAACCTGTTCCTGTGTCTCACCACCCTCTTGTAAAAGATTTCTTCCTTATGACCAATTTAAATTCACCCTCTTTCAGTTTAAAACCACTGTCCCTTGCACTGTCACTACAGGCCTTGGTACAGTGTTGCTCTGTTTTTTTATACACCCCCTTTATATCTTGAAAGGCCACAATAAGGTTTCCTTAGAGACTTCTTTATCCATTTGCAAGTCCCCTTGCCCTATTTAACACCTATTTCCAACCTCCTCTCTCTCCCTTTCTTGCCTCTACTCATCCCATGCCACCAATATCTCCAGATTCCTGTTTCCTTGAAGCATGCCAAGCAGTACTGCAGAAGTGACCCCAGGCTGATGTCCTCACAGAACAAGGTCATTCATTCATTTGACTCTCTCTCCTGTCTCCAGACCTCAATTTGTAACTTGTAAGAGCTTCCTGTCAGGGTGATGTCAACTGTGCTGTTGAACCTGACCAGCAGCTACAAGATCAATTAAAGACTGAAAGGAAGCCAGAACGAGCACATCAGTACTCAGGTTAACCTTCTGCTCCCCCTCCAAAGAAATATGGACACAGCACATAGATGATGCCAGAAAAAAAAAACAACAAAGGACAAAAAACCCCTGAATGATCAAAGCTGGCACCATCAAAACAAGCACGAGGCTCAGCTGCTTGTCCAAACGACCTCCTTGCTCCCCCGAGAGACTCAAGCACGCTGTGCAAGTCCCCCAAAGCTGTCAGGCGAGTGTGGGTCCTTCCAGCACCAGGGCGGTGTGGGAAGCCAGCAGAGATGCGGAGGTTCCCCCGCCGCCCGCCCGGCCGCGCCCCTCACCTCTCTGCCGCGGTGCCACAGCCGCTGCTCGGCGCGGGGGAAGCCAGCTTCCGCGTCAATCCGCGCCTTCACGTCCCCCACCGCGGCGGAGGGCGGCAGCTCGAAGGTCCTGCAGCCCAGGCAGTCATGGAGGACGGTCACCCGGGCCAGCCTGCGACAACGACAGACACTAGCTTGAGGACAGTCACGCAGCGCTCTCTGTCCCGGCCGCCCGCTCATTCGCCCTCCCCCTCGGGCACTCTGGAGGCCTGAGACAGACGCTGCAGTCCTCACGGGTACAGGGATGGGAGGGGGGCCTGCCCACTTCTCCGGGGTGGAGGGAGCTGCTCCCGCAGCGCTGCACGCCCGCGGCCTCCCCTCCCCTCCCATCCCATCCCGTCTCACCACCACTCACATGCCCGCCGCCACACACAAAGGACCGCTAGCTGCTGCCGCCGCAGCTCCGCACACGGGGAAGGGGTGGAGCTGCCCAGAGCGGCGAGCGGGAGGGGTTCGCCCTGAGCTCTGCGCCACGGAGGAAGAGGGAGGAGGAAGCGGGGAGCGGGTGGAGAAGCGCCTCTGAAAGTAGCGGCGGCTGCAGGGGTGAGTCGCGCCCAGCGCGGCCTCTCCGCGGCTTCCCCGCCGAGGATGGAGATGCGGTTGCGGCACGGCGCAGCACGGCTCTGCCTCCGCGCAGGGAGGTGCCGCAGACAGCGTGTCCCGGATCCCGGGAGGCTTTCCGCCGCACTTGTGCCCGTTTCACGGGACTCGTCGCTCCTGCTGCCTGCCAGAATGCTCGGGTGATCCAGCCCAGTCACTTCGGGCGAGGGGAAGGATGCAGCTTCGCATGGCCCGCGGTCCACGTATGGCATGAGGCTGCCGAAGGTGTGAGTAACGCCGAGATGCAGAGAGGTTAGCGCAGCTCGTTGCGCACAGCGCTGTTCCGCAGAGCGCCCAGCATTCGGGCATCATCACCACACGGAGCACACCGTTACAGCTGATAGAGCTCCTGTTTCTCAAGGGCGCGGAACACAAAAGGAAACATCGATTTTCTGCACTTGTGTCAATCGCTTGATTTATCATGAACATTTATTGGTATGGATCTACTTTATCTTGTAGGGTGTATGGTATATCCCTATGGCATTCAAGACTTAGGGAAAGTGATCTCTCTCCTGAAATCAGAGCTTTAGTCTCTCTATGATCCTAGTGAGCTAAGGGGACCTTAAGAAACTTGTGGAGGGGAGCAAAAGAAGCCTCCCAAGTTCATTGTGTGCAAAGTTCTGCACCTGGTCCTTGGGCTATGCATCAGTGATGGGCTGAATAGCAGCCCTGCTTCAAAGGACTTGGGGGTATCAGGCTGAATATGAAGCAAAATTATGCTCTCTCTAGAAGGAGCACGACCAGCAGATCAAGAGAAGTGCATCTCTGCTCAGTGCTGATGAGGCTAGATCTAGGATATTGTGACCAGAATGTGATGTTTTGGGCTTTCATATTTCTAGATCCCAGCAGAGAATTACTAACACAGTCAAGAGCCCAAAGCACATGACCTACAAGAAGAAGATGGGTAGTTCGGCTTGTTTATTCTGATGAGGAAAAGATTAAGTTGCAACATAGTAACATCACGCAGCTACCTAAAGGTCAATTTCAAAGGCAACTCAGTAATACAAAGTAACAAAAGGCAATCAATGACAACAAACTGCAGCTTGCGAGGTTCACAACGGACAGCAGGAAATAAAACTGTCATTAGCCAAGTAGCACAGCACTGGCATGGCTAGTCTAGGGACACGCTACACATTGGAATATTTTGAAGGCTTTGAGCAGGAAGATGAACTACAGACCTCTAGCCAACAATTTCATTTCAACCCAGCAAGTCCTCAGCTCCAGTCCCTGACTAAACTAAACACTGATGACTTTACTCAGGGACAGGGACTTAAAACTGCTATCTGGCAGCAACAGATAGCAGAGTTTCCATGGAAGGAGTGTCCTGGTTTTGGCTGGGATAGAGTTAATTTTCTTCTTAGTGGCTGGTACAGTGTGTGTTTTGGGTTTAGGATCTGAATAATGGATATAGCAGACTGATGTTTTAGTTGTTGCTGAGCAGTGCTTACATTAAATCAAGGACTTTTGAGCTTCTCCTACTGCCCTGCTAGGGAGGGGGCTAGGGGTGAATGAGAAGCTGAGCCACATCTAGGGGCACAGGCAATCCTGCTGCCAGGGATTGGCTGAAGTTCCCCAACTCATGGCACATCATGGCACATTGCAAGTCAATACTCCCAAATTATGTCCTGTGATGATTTAACATTAATACTGAAGGAAAAAACCCTCTTTGTGCCACAGGTTCTGTCTAGTATGTGACCTCTGTAGTAGAGGAGAAGGAGCTGGGAAGAACCTGTGCTGCAGGGACAACTCTCCACAGATAGAATGGACATTTTGTTTTAGGGCCAAAGACTGTTAAGTTTTTTAGACATGAGTTATGCTATGCCACTTACCCTTAGAGTTCTGGCCTTTTTCCTGGGTCCCCATCCCATTTTATTTGCTATTGAGGATAATAAGGAGACTCCCACTGATTTATGTGATGCTAAAATTTCTAATTACCAATTTCATGAGATAGATTCCTAGCAAGAGAAGGCATTGATTTCAGTTACAAAGCTAAGGAAAATGAATACTGATACTAATACCAGATCCAAAAAATGGGAGAAAACAAGCTCTTCTCAATACCCATTAAAAGTGCAGTGCTGGCAGGCAAATAGCAGTGACTGACCAACTCCATCTAGGTACAGCACACATCAAAAATGAACCCAGAACTTTCTGTGACACAGTAAGCACTTACCTTCATTGTTAAATAGATTTCTTAGGTGCTTCTAACAGCACAATGTAAGTAATTTGCTGAAACTCTTTTGCTATAGATTGGTACAGTGAGTTTAAATCAAGTCTCTTACTCTGTATTCCACATGTGACACCGTTACAGGCAGCTTCTAAGCAACATAGTTGTATGATCATGACTTAATCAAATATTAAAGAACTGGAGAAAAATATTATCTTTTTCCTTTTGCAAGCTGATGTGCTTCTAAATGTCAAATATCAAAAGAACAGGATACTTTTGAAATACTCCTAAAAAGAAACAAAAGGTTGAAGGGCATAGAGGCAAGGAAAGCCACTTATTGCCATGGGATCATTTTGATGCCTCAGTTATTTGCTTGTGTGTTCAAGCCAGTTGCTTGATGGCATTAAGAAAATAGTAAAGTACTTAAAAGGCTTGTTTCAGTTTATTCTATAAAGAGCTGAGCAAGAAGGCACAAATAAATGATAACATTTCAGCATCTTCACAAATGCTGAAGTAAACTTTCCTCCTCTATCTACCTGTAGGAAAACTCCTTTCAAGTAACTCCTCATAGAGAGCACTAACCTTAAACTATTAACCATTATCCTACTGATCTAAATTGCTAAGAATCACAGAGTTTTCTATTCCAGATGCTACCAATAACAAACTCTCAGTACAAAATGCTTGGTTTAATCTTGTGCAAGATTAAACCAAAACAGTGATCAAAATTAACTGCTCAGTTTCTGTGTAGAGAATTGCATTAGGAGGCACTACAATGTTGCACAACTGCTGTTGGCATCCAGGTTTTTCAGGAGCAAAATGTTAAATTACTACCTTCAGACATATTTCTTATTTTCTTTCCAGAGTACTTCATGGAAGTATTCTCTTTCTACATAACTGAGGAAAACCCACTGCAGAATTAAAATGAGATCAGTGGCCCCAAATGGCATTGCACATTTTAAGGAGTGTTTCTCCATCGTTATTATTCCTGACTGCTGCAACTAATCATGCTCCAAAATTTCATGTTTTCTAGACATCAGTGGAGGAAATAGAATATGGAGTATATACAGTATATGGAGAAAATTAGAGTATCAAAGAGAATGAAATACAAGACATGCAATTTCCTTAAATTATGTAAAGCTACAACTTGAAGCAATAATCTGTAGAGCAGAGTAGCTGATGCTCAGCAATATCCTTTCAGACACAGCTCTGTGTCACTTCTGCCTCCTTCATACCAGGCTTTCAACCAGAAATACAAGCAACAACTCATCCTTCAGACAACAGAAGGCTTAGTGAGAGAAAGGGAGGAAATGGGGAAGGAATGACACTAGGCATCCTCTTGCAGGAAAACAGAGAGAAGTGAAAGGGATTCCTGAGTTACGTGGCAAATCCAGTCACACAACTCTAATAGCTACCAGTAAATACTGCTCCAAACACTAGCACACACAGGACATGCAGAATCGTTCTGTGGCAATGAGAGGCTGTGTTTTCATGTCCTGCTCTACTCAAAGGAGCATGGAATAAGACAGTAAGTATTTCCACCCTCCTATATATATATATATATATTTATATATATAGAAAAAAAAATATTTTATATATATAATATAAAATATAAATATATATATATATATATTATATATATATAGAAATATATTATATTTATATATAGAAATANTTTCTCAGCTAATTGCCCAGATGGCATTACCCAATGAGTACATATATATGATATATATATGAATATATATATATGAGATTTATATATATATAGCATTTATATATATATATACACACACACATTTATATATATATATATAACATTTACCTCTTCTTTATAAATATATATATATATACACACACATTTATATATATACATATATATATATATATACACATTTTTTAATATATATATATATATATATTGCATTTACCTCTTTCCATTTTCCTAGTGGATTTTCTCAGCTAATTGCCCAGATGGCATTACCCAATGAAACAAATCCTTACTATTTTAATTGTTGAAGATAACTTGACTCATTTTGTCAGAGCAGAGGCACAAAGCACAAGACAAGAGTGATGTCTGCAGCATGGAAGGTGTGCTAACCTTGAGAGCCTGTGCTGCCAGCAAGGATAAGACATAGAGACATCCTAACTACTTCAAAGAAGTAGTTCCACTAGTTAGAACTTCCACTAGTTGGAGGCAGGGAGCTTTAGCAAATGCCACCATTGTTTCCATCTCTGTCATTGTGACCCCTTGGCATGCACATGTAAATTGAAAGTTAGACTATGAATCCAATACTTACAGGATTGATTCCTTTTTTTCCAGCACATCTCAATTTCACAAAGACAATTCCTGAGTAAATGCATCAGAAAGCAGAACCTCCTACCTGTGTATGAATTTTTCCCTTTAGAAGTAGCAGTTTGGTACAAACACAAGGCAAGTTTCAGATTCAGTCTTTAACTTACTGGCCATGGAGGTTTGAGCAAGAGCATGTCAGCCTAACAGAAAATTCTTGGAGGTTTTTTTTTACCTGTTCTTAGCTTTGATCTCCATTGTCTCTTTTTCTTTGATATCTTCCCAATAGGAACATGAAGCAGGTGTTGGATTTATAAATTAGCAAATTATTTTCTAATCTTCTTAGCTTGTTGGCTCATCATCTCTTCAGTGGATACTAGAAAACCCAAGCATGTGGAACTCAATTCAGTGTTCATTCCATCCCTGAGCTACCAAAAATGTCTATGTGCCTCACCATCTGCTACTTCTCCACTTTTCTATTAAAGCCACTTGCTTGATCATCCACACGAGTTCATTCTTTTATAATCAGGAACTGAGTTAATAAGACAGAAAGCAAGGAGATCTTGTTTAGCTTCTTTAACTGAATTCAGGCTGTATTCTTGTGCATTTATTTCTGTTTCTCTTCCGGAGAAAGATGGAACTATGGAAGTTGATGTTTCTGCTTTGTCTTCCTTTGTTCTGGAAGCAAGCCCAGTTGGAAGAGTGTTTGTGAGGCCCAAAGCCTGAGATATTCTCCCTCACACTTGCTTGAAGACACTTTTTAATATCAGCTGAGTTCTGGAAGAAAAGACACAAGAGAAAAGAGATAGGCTGTTAATTACAAACCAGAATTGAACTGAAGGGTATGGAAAAGTCATTTCCTCTGAAGGCATAATTGAGGTTACTAGTATTAACTGAGTCATGTGCTATTTATAAACTGCCTTGTGTGTCACAGGAGTTGTGTGTTACATGGAGAAATGAATAAGAGCAGTGAGGTTTCCTGCTTCTCCTCCAGTACAAAAAATCAGTACAATAATCAACATTTATCTGTAAGGCTGCTGGATAAAAGGGCAAGGTTTCAATTTCTCCCCTTGCATCAGGATCTGCTTAAAAGATAAAAAAGGCCCTAGGATATCTATTACAGCCTTGACATACAATGATGCTATCAAAGAAAATAACAGGCTGGGCAAAACATTTATAGAGAGGGATTTTGCCCTTCTATTCAAATGGTTTGCAGCTAGGGCAAGAGATTAACTAGCTTGCAATGGCTTTCCATAGGGAGGATTCAAAGTCTTCCCAACTAATCCCAGCTATATAGGTCAACCTCTACCCTATGCTGCACATACTTTTGGTAACTCTTTCCTTCAAGCTGACACACAGATTTTTTTGTAGCACCAGAGTAGTGTACAATGGAGGCAAGGCAAGTGCTGCCAAGGAGCAGAAAACCTTTTGCTCAATACACTTGTTCATTTCTTACCCAAAGATTTTATGTTTGAGAGAACTGGGAGAACAACAGTGATGTTCCATTGTCTTTCTGCATCTGTGCAAAAATAGATCCTTCTCTGGGCCTCTGGCAGTGCTGGCAAGTCTTTTTCCTAATGTGCAGTTGTGTTATGTCTCTCTTCAAACAGTAACACACACACATTCTTCCCTGACCCAGAAAGGGAAACAACTGTGGCTAAATTCCAAATGGCTAATTAGTTTACTACGTAAGAATGCTGTTGAAAAACAAATGGTATGAAAGGAAGGAGGCTAGAATTTGTGGCTGGAATTAGTTTTATTCTTTTAGGAATTTACCTACTTAGTAAGTAAATGAAATATCCAAGTATCTAGACTGAAGATGAATTCTGAATGCATGTTTACCTTGAAAAGCATCATGGAGAATTTAACTTAGCATGATGTGCTACTAAATGGCTTCAACATCAATTTGTCTTTCTACAGATACTGAGATGTATATCTAGCAAAAAATCTAAAGAAAGATATTTAAGTCATACTTAAGTAATACAGACTGTAGCAAACCCAGCCCCTTGTTTCCAAAGAATTGATCTGTTGTTTGATTTTGCTACTCACAAACCCTAGGAAAAAGAATCTCTTGCATTTTGGACAGTGACATCTTGTTCAAAAAATGGCTAAGTCCAAAGCACCTAAGCAACCTAAAAAATGACTAATTTAATAACTAGTTTGCTTAGCAGAAGAGCAAGTTCTACCACACCATGAAGTGACAGCTCTACACTGGGAAATCGTTCTGATAGTCCTCGAAGGAGCTTGGTCTTGCCAGCATGGATGTGACCAAATGGTGTTATCAGTTTGCTAGCAGATCACATTACAGTCCTAGAAAGATTTGGATGCAGTCATCTCTATGTTGTGTCCCATGGTAAGAAAGAGAGCCAACTTGGCTGTCAGACACCAACTAGAGACTGATCCTGGAACATTAACTTCTAAATCTCACCCTTCTTCAGTGCCTGAGGTAGTCATACAGGTTATCTTAGAGCTTTCATCTTCTCTTCTTCAAGCCTATTTTTTCCTAAAAACAGAAGGAAAAGGCTCTTATGGTGACTAGATACTTATACAAGTATGGCTATATTTTGACAGACACAACCAGAAGTATTTTCATCTCTGTGCCATTTGTCAGCCAGAACTGATGACAAATGGTCTGGTATTTTCTGTCTGTGACTAGTAAGCTTTTAAGGAGGGAATTTATCTGTATGAATGTCTTCTTCACAAGGAGGAGGGCCTGACTCTAAATTGGGACACACTAGGCTGAAAATTTCCATCTAGGAATGCCAAATATTGCAAGAAGCAAAGAGATTAACAGAGAGATTTGGCTTGATACATCATGCCAAGAGAGTGAGGAGAAAAAACAACCATAAACCATCTTGTTAAGATCATAAAGCATCTTGTCTGGGAGTTGTTTTATGCTGCTGACGCTGCCCTTGTTGCCCAGACACAAGTAGCTCTGCAGTGTTTAACGTCCTGCTTTGCAGCCACTGCTCAGCTTCTTGGGATGCAAGTTAGATTAAAGAAAACAGAAGTTTTATATCAACCTGCACCTCAGGAAGTTTTTCATCATCCTCATATCATCATTGGTGATTCAGAACTTAAATCAGTCCAACAGTTGAATTCCCTAGGCAGCCTCATCTCCTCGCATGGTNTTGCAGCTTCTACCTGCTGAGGAGTCCTTGTGCTGTGCCTTTTGCAACCGCTCTGGTCTGTCCCAAATTGGCCTTTGCAGCCAGCAGCGCTTGGAAAAAGCGCTTGGGAAGAGCCTGGATGGAGCCCTCCCTGGAGCTGCGTTCATGAAGCCTACCCATGATGATGATGACTATTCTTCTATTGCTTCACAACTTATCCAATTCTAGGCATTTCTTTCCATAGAGGTATTTCAATGCTCTTTTTTCTTCCTAATTAAAACTGCTAAAAAGGTGGCCCAACATTGAAATAAAATGACCACCAAAACACTGACTATGGATATTTCAGCATAGAAAACAGAAATAGCATTATTTACAAACAGCTATATTAAGCAACAGGAGTATCACAAAGCTGTGTTCATGAGTGTTTGCAGAGTGTTTTCAACTGCTTGATTAAACAGCATCTTATGAGTGAAAATGATGTTTAATGAGAAGCTTATAACAGCAAAGCTCTCTCTGCAAGCACTGCAATAGGAAGAAAGAAATGAGAAGTACATTTCAGACTGGAATTGCTAAATCAGTAAATGAAGCTCCACTGAAAGGGTGTTTGGAAGATTTTTGTATATCATAGGGTTGAGGTTGACCAAAAAAGAACATACACTTTGTGAAAATACTACTTTGATTAAGAGGAGTAGCAATAAGCTTTTAAAGTTTTATAAAGCCCCTAAGAAATAAAAGAACAAAGTGAAGAGAGACATGCCAGAAATCAAGCTAAGGGCAAGCAGAAGGCCCTGGGATCAATACACTCAGCTGAGTCCAAGCAATTTTGTTACTCCATTATGTTCCATAAAGCAAGCTGATGCCTTTTCCATCCAGCCATAACACTGATCCATTACAGAAGGAGATGACATGATCCTTCTCATTTATTATTTACAAGACAGGGCACACACAACTTATCATCCTTGACCCAGCTAATGAGAAATTGAAATAAAACAGCTTCTGTAGCATCATAGAAGAGATGAGCAAGCTCTTCCAGGTCTGATGATCCATTTTTCTGCAGCAGGAAAGTGCTCTCTAACACATGCAACCAAACAATTTATTGTGTGTAGCTGTACATGTTCCCAAAGTGATGAGCTTTCCACACCACTACTGCTCTTTGGGGGAGGTCCTTAAGTATGTGTTTAAACATCAAATAACCAAGATGATTCAAAGAGATGTGTTTTTCCCTGACAGAAGTAACTAAAGGAATCAAGAAAGCATTTTAATATCTTCAACTCTTAAATCTAATTTGCTGTAGTGGATCAACACCATGAGGCTGAGATACTGCATGGCACAGGACTGCTAGAGCAACATGAGCCTATGCCAAGGGTCAGGGAAGTGTTTCCAATGGCAGACCAATATGGACATGAAGGTAATGAGGTGTAAATTACTTGTTAGTATCTGGAAAGAGCTTCCATGTCACTCTACAGTGCAAAAATCACCCACCAGTGCACAGCCTGCTCCATCTCTCCTCCGTGGATCAGTCTAGACAGAGTCTGGCTCAGCACATGCTTCTCCTGGTCCCATGCAGGCATGCACTTGGCTGCACTTCTAAGCACAAAGGAGAGAGCTAAGGACCTGAGAGGATTTTTCCTGCCTAGCTCTCTTATTAAGCAGCACAGATATGGCCATGGCCTCCTAATTCACCTTTGGGGAGTAGAAATGAGAGATGCTGCTGGAGGACTGGGGCAGGCCAATGACACTGTTGTAACTGAAAACCTCAGGGCACTTGATCAGAAGTCATAACTCACATAGGAATTGGCCTGGGACAAAGAAAAGGAACAATAAGGAAGGAGAAATTTGAGAAGGAAGAAGAAGGTTAAGAGAGGCCAGTTTATGGGGAAAGTGCAGGTAGCATAAGCACAGTACTGCATTTCCCTTTATCTCTCAGCAAGTTTCCTGACACTAGTGATTTCTTCCATAGTGTGAATGGTTTTGTGGAACACAACTCAGTGACAGCTGCTGCCTGCTTGTAAAGCACAGCAGACCACTTGAAGCTACTATCATGTTCTCCAGGATCTCAGCTTACTTTAGTTAAATGCTGACAATAATTTTGCTGTTAATGCTGCAAAGCTCCACTATGTACCATATACAACTAATGAAGAGGCAGCCAGGTAAATTAGCTTCTCCTAAAACAAGGTACAAGCTGCTCCTTTTCCTTCACTGAAGCTTTAATGCTAGCACTTTAATTACCAGCTTTTGTTATTATTTCCTTCTTCATGGCAGACCAGAGCATTAAAGCTCTGACCTTTACTATTTTCCACCAGCTGTCTTATCTCATATAGGTGGTGATGGGAATATGCAACCAGCTGCATCATTCTCCTATGAGATAAAAGAAGCTATGAGATAAAAGAAGATAAACCTTACTGCTGACAGAGACTGGGGCTCATTCATGCCCTTCTGAGAGGTCACCAGAAGAGCTCAAAACACCTGCCCCTTTGTATCCTGAGTGTAATCATCACCTACCAAAAATGCTGCCCTGTTTTGCTTTCACCTGAGTGGAGACAATTTCTACAGGGAAGTGTAGGGAACCCAAGTCAGATATGGTGATGCAATTTCTGAGCCCTTTCTAATAACTAATGGCGTGAAACAAGGCTGTGTTCTTGCACCAACTCTATTCACAATCTTTTTTAGCATGATGCTCCAAAGGGCCACAGGAGAATTTGATGACCAGGATGGTATCTCCATTAGATATCATACTGATAGAAGCCTATTTAACCTAAGGCATTTGAAGGCCCATACTAAGCCCATCAAGCATCTTGTCCAGGAGCTGCTTTATGCTGCTGA
>VWZO01010606.1:0-35181 GCA_013396975.1 Bucco capensis | reverse complement strand
CGCCCATGGTTTGGAGCAGGCACGCAGGATCACTCTGCAGGAGAAAAGACAGCGGAGAAAGAATCGTGTCTTGCAGCTTCTACCTGCTGAGGAGTCCTTGTGCTGTGCCTTTTGCAACCGCTCTGGTCTGTCCCAAATTGGCCTTTGCAGCCAGCAGCGCTTGGAAAAAGCGCTTGGGAAGAGCGTGGATGGAGCCCTCCCTGGAGCTGTGTTCATGAAGCCTGCCCATGATGATCATCACTATGTGATGATTTTTTCAAGGGTTAAATCTTACCATTAAAAAACAATCATTGTCCTACAACATGACACAACTGTCTCCAAAAATAAAGCAAAAATAATAAGGCAAATCTACCTTTTTGCAATTAAGTATGTATTTTCTTTCAATAGTTGCATTTGTGCAGAAAACATTCATTCTGTTCATGCACAAAAATATCCTCAGCTATACAAAAAGGAACAGGAATCCAAATATAAAACATTCTGTACTAATAATTTGCCTGTGTTTTACTGTGTTTGCAACCTACACTAATCCCTTTTTTTCCTCACTGGTTTCTGTATTATTAATTGCCAGTGCAGCCACTCATTTTCATTACAGAAATCTAAACTGTGAAACAAGAGGAATATAATAGTTAATCAAATACTATACAAATAGAAGCACTTGTATCATGGCCTTAAGGGCATTGGCTGATCTGAGATTGGAGTTTTATCTTGCACATCATAGTAGAGAGTGTAAAATTTTAATATAAATAAGGAGGGAGAGATTTAGGTAAGTGATAGCAAAGCAACTCCAGCAGCATCTCAAGTGTCTAATTTTGCAAATCAGCTGCATATAAGGCCACTCTATTTTTTTATTTCTACACTCTAATCTTACCTAGATGCCTTGCTGATTTACCCAGTTCTAGGTGCTTGTTCCAAGTTGTTTTTTTTGGGGGGGGGATTACATCAAAGTGAGAAACCAAATACAGTTTCTAACAAGTCTAACTCAGCGAGACTGTTTTCAGAGAGACCCTTAGATGGGTTCATTATTTCATCCAAAACACAATTTGCAGCTGCCAGGAGCTGACTGAAGACTTTCCAAATGTTTCCTTTTTGTTTTGGATATTTAGATATCCTTGTTTTTGTAGCTATCTGCCCAACATGCCTTGACAGCTACTTGATCTCGTTTTATCTGATGAGAAAATGTAGAAGAATTTACTGTTATTAATAATAAACTCTCTTAAGTGCTACTTTGCAAACACAGAAGCAAAGCATACTGGCATGAAATGAGCAACATATGATTATGCCCCAACAAGTTTACCATCTAATAGGCAGAGCTTCAGAAAGAGAACAGTCTGAGCTCTTCTCATGCCCCAAATCAGAGAACACAAGTAAGGCAAGAAACCAGGCAACTGCTGTGAGAAAGAAGAGTGGAGATGGAAATTACTGCGAGGAAGGCTTTTTTCTTGTAGAATTGCCTTCATTCCCAGGATAAATTTGATTCCTTAGGACTTGACTCCAGCTGGTTCTGGGGAAGGGAAGATAAAAGAGTTGTGGACTTGGCAGCACACCCTGTGCTCAGCCATAGGCACCTCTCCTCTCAGCTCTTTCAAACCACGCATGCCATTTGACTGTCTGGCTGATCGAGGCTCTGCCTGCTTCTTGACATCATGCTTCCCAGCACCTACTGGGTTGGGAGCATCCTCTGAGGTCTAGCAATACAGGTAGAATAATATAAGGAGTGAAATATTTTCTGGTAAAGAGTAGCCCTGCAAAAGTCAAAAGCAAGCTGCTTGCACCACTCTTCCTACAGCTGTACAGAGGCATGTCTACATAGCTCAGCACAACCTCAGCCTTGAGTCTGAGGTAAAAAATGTTGCTAGGAACAAGTATTAAGTAGCTGACACTAGCTAGCATGTTTGCATGGATGTTATTTTTGAGCTGGTACCTGCCTAGAGGAAAAGATTGCAAGAAAAGGGGCTGCAGGATCTTGTGTTCAAAGCAGCTCCCAGACTTCCACGAAAGGTCTGAGCTGCACTGCTTAGCTCCCTGGGCAGCACTCCAGCCTCCAGCAGGGACTTTTGGGGTGTGTGAAGCCAGGGATCCTCACATCTGAGCAGCTTACCTTGCAGCAAACTTGAAGGTCTAAGTCTGCAAATGCTAAACCTCAGGCTGTACTCCCCTAAACTCTCTGTCCTGTACCTCAAATATTGCTGCAGGAATATTTGTGATCTATGTGCAACGAAATAACTTGTGATTGTAGAGCACATTTCCAAAGGAAGCCATCAGTGCCTAAGTCTTTGTGTTAAGATTACATCTAAACATTTTTTACAGCTCTCAAACCCTTTGAACTTTAAAACTTTACAGTAGTATAATTGATTTTAATCTTTTCTGAGCACTTCTCTGGTATATGAAACTAGATACTCTATATTGTGATTCAGCCCTCAGGCTTTAAAAATTGTACATATCAGTCCTGTGCAAAATAAAATATAAAATCAAACACAATCTCTCTCTAATGATAGTATTAGGCTTCTCAGTTTATGGTTTGATTATTGTGATTACTATACAGTCGCTGTGCTTGAGGTAAAAAGAGCTCACAATTGTGAGAAGAACACTTGTCCCATGGGCCAGACTTGTTGCTTCACTTACTGTCAGTGAAGCAGAGCAGAATACTAGGAATCCAGTCACAGCAATTTGAGATTTTGCCTAAATTTAGCCTGCTGAGGGACCCCTGAAGTCTAGCTCACCTTTGCTGGACAATAACCATCTCTCTTGAGATCCTCTACAATGGCAGGGCTAGCTATGACAAGGGCATAAGTGGTGTGGCTGGAAAGCAAGAAGCTTAGCCCTTTCCCTACTCTTTATTTGGTGGAGGGATGTTAAGGAGCTTCCAGCAAATACTGCTGCTCCACTCATCCAGAAATCCTGAAGGTGGGAAGGCAGTAGGAGGATTCAGGTGAATCCCTCCAGGGCTCACTTGGCCTATGCTAGCACAAGTAGGTGTAATTTCAATCTCATGGGTCAGCAGAGGTGAAGCAAGGAAAGGATGTCTCTTCTGCTTTTAGGGCAGGAAAAAAAACCCACCATAAATTATAAACTGAATGTAATCTCTACAAAAAGCTAGCTCAGATATCTACACCATTGCCATGTTGCAGATCTTAAAAATCTCCTTAAAACTAGTTGGAAATAGAGATAACACAGGACTCCGAAGAAGCAAACCTAGAAAATATGCTGAAAGAGCTTTGAGTTTGTTTGTTTTCTCCACACTGTGGTTGCACCACCAGGTGCCAGTCAAGAGTGGGATGAAAAGACACAAAAATAAAGCTACAGCTGATACACTTGAGGACTTGAGTGCCACTCTAACACGAGACATTGTAGTTCTGACTACAAAGCATCTCACAGGCTTTAGGACACAGAAAACAAACAGTACAAAATACAAACACTAGGAATGCTTAATTTTAACCCTTAGCCTCTTATTTCATTGTTTTGTACTGGACCAGAAACTGCAGCAAAAATTCCTGAGAGTCGAATTCAATCTCCATCTCAGACACACTGCTATTTCTCTGTGTTATATGACACTCTCCAACCTGTCATATACTGCTATCACTCAAAACCATTTATAACTTGTTAACAAGGTGATGAAAGGGAGCTGAATATTTTCCCAGAATGGTGGTTACAGGTTTTAATAAAGATTAATATCTTGATCATTTTATGGACACATTAAATAATGGGGTAAAACTTTGACATCTGGAAACAAGTTCATCTGCTAGCAGGTAGTGCAAAAATCATGTATAAATTATTTTAACCAAGGTTAGGCTGACAACTGACAGCACCAAGAAATGTGTCACAGATTTCTTGATAATTCCATAGCTATAATTATTATCATGAAGAGAATATTGTAGGAGAAACTCAGTGAGGAGACTCAGGCAAGGGAAGAATAAAATACTGTGGTCTTGACAGCTTTCTCCTAGGCAATGTGCACTGCTTTGCTTCTGAAGGGGAATCCAATGATGGTTTTTATAACATAATTATACGACTGAAGAAGGTAGATTGGTATGTCTCTGGCATGTCCCAGGATGCAGACTGGGAATTATTTTCCCAGGTGAATCCCTGTTCCAAGAAGTAAGGTCAGATGGACAGCATGGAGCCACAAGCAGGCTACAAACAGAGGTTCCCATACATCAGCCTGGTGCCAGCAAGATGGGCTTATCCCACCCTTCCAGGAGTGACAAATATAACCCAGGGTCATTAAACAGCTTTTTTTCAGAACAGAGCAAGTAACCAATTGTATAGAAAATTTAATCCTTTGTGCTATTCTGGAGTATTGGTTTGCAATATTTTCCCAGTCCCTTTGGTTACAGAGAGTTTAAAACCAGATTAGGATGCTATGCCAGCTCTGTATATCCTTGTGAGTGATAACTGTTCTGTTGGTGATAACCACTGGGAATCAATCTGCCAAGTTGGAATAAAGCCATACAATTTACTCTAATAAATACAGGTGGATGTAAAAAAGAAATACTAAAATAATTCCCTAGGAAAATACATCATGAAAAATAAAAGGATGGCACACAAGATAACTCAAGGATTGCATATAACCTTACAATCTAACTAAGGACAAATGCACTGAAATGGCTTAGATAGGCTCAGGAGCTAAGGAAGCATTCAGGAATTCTACCAGCTCTTTAAAACATGTTACTCTTACCTGTTATTTCTCTGTAAATAAATACCATTTGCAGTAGTTCATAGACATCAGTGACTTGTGCTGAGCAAAAGATCATTACTACTCAAATATTTACCATTTAGCCCTCTATGTATTTCAACACAAGTGCAACAGATTTTCACTTTACTTAGAGGGAGTGTGATTTTTTTCCCCTCATTGCCATGTATGATACATAATCTCTGACCATGCTATCTTTGTGTGTACATTTATCCTCTTCACTCCAATCAATCCTTACAAGCATGGAAAAAATAATGTTGTGGGCTTCTTTTCAGAAGAGAAATCTTTTTACTGCTTTCCATTTTGCTCTTGATTTGGTTATTTCACATCCTTTGTGCATCTTTAACTCTTGGTCATGCAAGATCCTCAAGCACCTGCCCAGCCCCTGCTCTCTCTGTCTGAGGCTTCCTTTGGTTTGATATGGTTGTGATGGATTATTTGTTTCTGATTATAGCTAATTCTTCTCATTCTGCACAGACAAAGTGGGTTTTGTTAGATTAATATTTAACCAAGCCAGAAACTACTGAGATCATCTAACCTAACTCTTTGGATAATAATCTTTGGATAATAATGGCCACAAGCCTGCCTTGAATTAACTCCTCTTTCAACTGGAGGAGACCTCTAGAAACACATATGAACTTGATTTCAATAGTTTCAAGTGATGGTAAATCTACCACAACCTGTGCTAAACTGTTCCAAAGCTTAATTAACATCTCTATTAAAAATGTGTGCTTTATTTGTAGTTTACATTTCTCTGCTTCATCTTGCCCCAACTGGATGTTATTAAAGCCTAGTTTGGTTTAGAGTTCCAAAAGCCTTTTCAGAGGGAGTTTCTGGTTTTGATAGAGGTGCTTACATACATTCATTAACTCTCTCACCCCAAGGCAAGTTTTTGAGGACTCTGGTCATTCCCACAGTCCTTCACCTTTTTGACATGTAGAGATGAGATCCTGGTACTTTTGTCCCCCCACTCTGAGTTCCATGACCATCTGGAGCTACAGGCAATATTTCAGCCTAAACTCTTAGTGTATTCACACATCCAAAGATGGAAATAGCCTTTTTTTTTGTTCCCCCAAAGTATCATTATCAGATGATAATCCTCTTGAAAACTTCCAGCATAGGGGACCAAGTCTCTTACAGGTGTTTAATCTCCTTTTAACTTCATATATTAAGGTAATCCTAGCTCCAAATAAATCACATTTTTCTACAACACCTTGGAACCTCTAACAACTTTGACGTTTGAAATACATCAAGAGTGTCTTGAAATATTGAACTGAAAAATATCACTGGCTCATAACATGTTCTTTAGAATATTTTAGATTATGTTCTTTTCTATCTGTACATCAAAGCAATTTTAAATTTAGAAACAAGGACAGAGCTATCCACAGCACTAAATTTCTGCTCCTTTTAAACACTGCAGACATGAACAAGTTAAGACAAACTAATCACTTACACCCTCAAATAAATTCTACTGAAATTAAGAAAAGGAATACCTCTGACTTCAATGTCTTTAATTCAGACTGGAATGCTTCATTCACAGGTTTTTAAAGAATAGCAAATGAATGAACAAAATAATTCCCTGTTGTACAAACTAGTTGTTTTACCTGATGGTCAACATTAGTTCGTTTGAAATCAAACAAGCAAACAAAAAACTCAACACAAGGCTGAACAAATTGGCAAATAAAGGCCAAAATTTTACTTAGCAACTCTCATTTAAAGAATATTTCTTTCATGAGAGGTTTTTTTTAATTTAACCAAATCAGAAACACTTCTCTGAAAATGAATAATAAACAAATAATGATCTCAGTGAACTCTTCCAAAGAGAACAAGTAAACCAGAAGCTAACTGGGAGTTTGGTGCCTTAGGTGGCTCTGCTGGTCATCCCTAGAGCAGACAAAGATCAGTGCCACTGGAGGCTGAGTCACTCACCTGCCTTGGGCATCTTGCTGAAGGCAGGATGAAACCTTCCCTTAAAGCTCTTCTTTGTCTCCAGTACAACTAACTGGTTTAGCCTCCAGTTTGGATAGATGAAGGTAGGTGAGATGAATCCTGACAACAAGAACTCATTACCCTAGAATTCAAAAGGAACTNAGCCCCGAAGAGGAGATGCAAGGACTCCCTGAACCAACAGCTCAGCCTTGGCCATATTGCTGCCCTGAACTGCTCTCCTCTGGCCTCCACTCAGCAGCTCTGCACACACACTAGTTTGAATGGCGCCCATGGTTTGGAGCAGGCACGCAGGATCACTCTGGAGGAGAAAAGACAGCGGAGAAAGAATCGTGTCTTGCAGCTTCTACCTGCTGAGGAGTCCTTGTGCTGTGCCTTTTGCAACCGCTCTGGTCTGTCCCAAATTGGCCTTTGCAGCCAGCAGCGCTTGGAAAAAGCGCTTGGGAAGAGCATGGATGGAGCCCTCCCTGGAGCTGTGTTCATGAAGCCTGCCCATGATGATGATTTGATAATTGGTAATAGGATAGCAAATGGCATTTCTGCATCTATGTAACAAGGTAATGTCCCTTGAAAAAGAAATCACTTTTTAATACCCATATATTCTGATGTGAATTGAATTTCACATTCTCCTCACTGAGGCCTCAAGAAGCACAAATCCTAATGTGTTGCTTCTGTGGAGCCTTCATGTGCTCTGCAAAAAGCTGAGTATTATATTTTTCAGGAAAGATGCCAGACTTGACATGAATGCAAATTGCCAGAAATCTGCTTCATGGAGCCTTAAAGTTCAGGTTACTGTTTTAATATGAAGATGAAGTATACATTAAATAATGCTGCTTCTGTGCTGTCTGAGAGTAAATTGCTTTTATTTCATCTTTCAGTCTACATTTTGTCTTGATTGTGCTGTGGACTTGCCTTTTTAAGTTCAAACAAGCCTGGTAGAGGGCAGATCCCATCTCTCTCATTTTATTGTTTCTGGCTTTCTCTGTGACCTCAGGAAGACAACTTGATTTCCATAAAACCATACAAAGAAAACCACATATTTTCCCAAACATCAGGGCCAGAAACATTTGAAGACTGGGGCTGGGAGCCTCTCTGATTCTGGAATCATTATTTCCATAAATTCCAGCAATTTTACAAGTGTGGACAAACCCTCAGAATGGAGAAGACAATTCTGCAGCAAGGGGTGAATTCCATAACAAATCTTCTCCATAAATTACCACCCCAGCAAGGATATAGCAATTCCTCTACATCTGCTCTTGGTTTTAGGGTCTGCCAATAGATTTTTGCATGGCTAGTTTTGCTCTGAGGGGTTTTGTCCTCCTCTGTTGTTCATAACTATGACCTATTCCTTTGTAAAACTACCTGAGGATCCTCACCTGAAAAGGTTCACCAATTCTAGGCATTACTCTCATAATTACTCTTGCATTTATTTCAGCAGTTCTGCTTGCAGTTTGTCTGTCATTAAGAACAAATTGGTTCTCTTTTCTCTTTTGATATCACTGAGGATGTGTGCTTTTGCTCTGCTCTTTTACTTTTCAGGGCTTCTACTTTGGAAGTAGTTTATCTGCCTTCTGTTAATGCTTTGTATCTCACAGCCAGTCTGCTCATCTACCATAATATTCATTTCCTCACTCATTCTTGATGCTTTTCTAAGCCTCTTCAGAAGATGAATTAAAAACAGCAAAATCAGATACCACTTGTTTCTTTCTGAAGTTGGCATAAACATTTCTAAGCAGAACAATGTGACAAGTACACAGAGAAAAAAAAAAATCATAGTAACATCCTGCCACGTGGAATTTTTGTCTGCAAGTATGCAGCTATCTGTATGTGCACGTGTGCTTTTGCCAGTGCATACAGCAGCAATTGTGACATGTTACCATCCCAGAGTCACAATTGCTCCTTTCAAGGAAGTTGTGCAGGCACTGAATTGTCTCAAGAGTATTTTCCTTTGAACAGACTTGATATTTCAGTTAACCACTGAACCAAACTGAAATCATACACAATAGGAGAGATGACAGAGCAGTGAAACAAGTGGAACATGGTGTTATTAAAATACAATCAAAAGGACAATGTGTTGGTAGTGCATTTAAAGCAGACATTAACAGACAACTTTTTATTCCCTCATGTCAAAGGATTTTAACATCAGGGTGGCTATCCTTTTCCTGTAAGCACTGAAAATCCTCACAGGATCAAAGGCCACAGGATGCACACTCCATGCCCTAAGATCTGTAGAGCAGGAGAAGCTCCAGGAATAGTTCAGAGGTCGAAGGTGATAACAAAGCAATGGGAATTCACCTATCCTGTCATCTCCTGCTTCTTCATCTCCTCCTTCAGCCAGAGGCCACAATATCCATCTGGCCCATGCCAGGACAGCACTGCTGACAGCTATAGTCTTGGCATGAGAACTGCAGCTGAACTGCTTACATGTCACAGCTGAAAGGAGTCAAGCTTTCTCACTCCAGGCTATGAGATATCTGGAAGTAGTTAAACAAATCTGGTTTCAAAGGGCAGATGTTATTTTTGGTCCTGATCCTTTATGCTTTAGCCCAGCTCTAGAGAGCTGAGTAGCCATAAAGTGCAAGCAGTATAATGCATTTCATATTCCTTATCCAGTTTCACCACTTAAAGCAATAAAATTAAAAAGCAATCAACAAAAAAAAAAAGAGTTCTTAATCACTACTCATTGGTAGGGTGGGAAAGGGTAAGAGAAATGAAACCACTATGACTATCAAACTAGCCAAGGTCTCATTAAATGAATATGATCTCCTACAATAGTTAAACTATTGCCCAACCTTAATGCCTTCAGGCAACTCCTCACATGTAGCCCTTGTCACTGCACACCCAAAGCATCTGCTGCCTCCTCTGCAAAAGACACATTTGAGGCTTATCTGTGCCACTAACCTTCTCTCTCAGGCACTGCCAGGAGAATCTGTCACACACATGGCAGAGGGCAGGGCCAACACAGCAACAGTCAGGACTAAGAGAGGATGCTAGGATTCCTCCACAGGCCAGGAAGCCTTCCCTAAAAAGATGCACTAGAGCTGCAGGTCATTTTTGAACAGAGCTGGGATGCCCTTATTCAGCACATAGTGACACACTGGCACTGTGAACTGCCATGTAAAATATAGNCTGGACCCAGTATTGCAGAGGAGGTGTGAGCAGAGCAGAGTGCAGTGGCACAATCACCTCTCTGGATCTGTGTTACCCTGTGTTGCTTGCAGACAGTATCTCTGAACCCCAATAGCTAGCTGGCACAGTAGGGTCAGTGCTGTTGGACCCCAGAACAAACAAAACTGGTCAGGACTGAAGTGTTTCCCAGTGAAGCAGAGAGGATATAGGATATCTACCCATCTTGAGAGGGAGTCTCTGAACTAAAAGAAGGGCAAACAAAGTGATACTCACTTTCACAGACATGTTTTTAGGAGATTTTCACACGCATTTCCTTACCAAGAATACCTCACAGATATTATCACAGGAAAGAGAAACCTAGGGCATTTTGATAACCCAGAAAAACCTGCTTAAGACTTCTGAGCTTAGGGCAGCTGCATGTGCATCCAAAATACTCTTAGAAGGTAGGTGTGTGCGTGGAGCAATGACAGCAGATTATCTGCACTTCCACCGTCGACGAAGTTATCTCTGCATGCAAAAGAAGCAGGCTGCATGGAAAAGAGAGAACTACACTTGTCTACATCAAGATAGACACAAGCTTCAGGAAATGATTTTGGCACAAGACTAGGAACAGTCAATTAAAATAGGAAGATAAAACGTGGGCCCATGACACATCTCCAGCTTAGATAAGGCTGTGGAGCATGAGGTACTGTAGAACACCAGATTTGCACAGGTGCTTACAGATTCCTGCCAGACAGATGACAGCTGACAGACAGCAGCACAGAGAACACAAATCACACAAAACAATTGTAATATTCAACAATTCTAAGTAGGAAAAGCTCAAGTTACACCATGGGTGGGCAGAACAAAATAGACCTTGAAAACTCTCAGGAAAGGACAAGGGGCAATGGTTTTAAACTGGAGAGGAGTAGATTTAAACTGGACATTAGGAAGAAGTTCCTCACCACAAGGGTGGTGGAACACTGGCCCAGGTTGCCCAGGGAGGTGGTTGAGTTCCCATCCCTGGAGGCATTGCAGGTGAGGCTTGCCAGGGCTCTGGGCAAGCTGCTCTAGTTGGGGATGTCCCTGGCCACTGCAGGGGGGTTGGACTAGATGAGCTCCAGAGCTCCCTTCCAACCAAACCCATTCTATGATTCTATGATTCTATGACTTAAACTATGGGAACAGGCTTGATTATTCCTATTGATTGACAAGCCCTCTAATTCTGCTCACTGTATCTTCTGTCTTACTCTTCTCCTGAGAGGAGCAGTTAATTACTGGGAAACAAGTGAAAATGTTCTTCACTACACTGCACACATAATAATTTGAATTTAAAATTTACATTAGGAATTGTATGATTTCAAGCAGGTAAATAAAATGTTTCTTTTTCAGTAAAGTGATCGTTCTACTCACTTCAACTCCTATATGTGATAGCAAAAAACAACCCAAAATTTACACTTCATCCGAGGAGATGAGGCTGCCTAGGTAGTTAAACTGTTGGACTAATTTAAGTTCTGAATCACCAATGATGATATGAGGATGATGAAAATGATGTATTATTACTAATTTATACACATATGAAGCAGGAAGGAAATAAATAGCAAGCTTCAAAATGCCAGTTCAGGTTCATGCAGAAACATCCTTCAGCAGTTCTCTTTTCTACTTACAAGTGCTCATGAAGCACTACTCTATATTGTTGTGCTGCTTTAACAAATTAGGAATTCCAGCTGTCCATTCCACCTCTTTGAGAGAAGTGTCTTTTGCAAGGGACCAACAAAAAAGTCTTGGCCATTTTTGTGCCAAGTCCAGTGTCTTCATAACTCATTTTTACATGCAGCTTAAATCAAGGGATAGGTCTGGTCAGAATCTCCTGATTGGGACAACACAAGTAGTTAGGTAGGAGTGATGACTTTCTGCATGTGGACCTCAAAATCTGCATGAGCTTATCTCTGTGCTCTTCAGTGCTCCATTTCTTCTCTTTCATGCAGTGGATCTACAGCTTCTACTTTCTTCCTGCATTTGGTTTACATACCAAATTTCCTGGGGGTTTATCTTTGGTCTCCATTCCAGGAGAGAGAGGAAAAAGAACTTTGTGCCATCTTCCTTTCTACAGCTCCTTGGTCATGGACTAGTTCAACTTTTTCCCACGAGTTATCAACCAACAGTATCATTAGCTTTAATTACACACTAACCTGATGTATTTTTATAATTAAAGGGAAGTAAGTAACATTTAGAGTTTCATTCCGAGCTTCTGCAGAAGGCAGTGGTTACACTAAATCGCTTATTGGAAGTTTATAAATACTATTCACAAAAGAAGAAGATTAAGTAGACATAACAAGAGACAAAGGTGAATCATATCCACAAGACCTTAAATTTCTGCATCATTTCAGCAAGAAGAGAAAGAGTCTAGCTGTAAAGTGGAGTGAGGGTAATCATATCATGCCATAGAAAGACAGCTTTGAACAGAATTATGTTTCTTGTGCAATAGGGATGAAAATTGCTGTTTGAAGAGCCTTAATTAAAAGGTAGCTATCAAAGCCTTTTAAACCAGAGAGATTACTGGTTTCCAAAATGTTAAGCTTATACTCTTCTTCTTCTATACTCACGTGCATTTCTGTCCTCAAAGCATGTATGTGAAGAACAGGCATATCAAAGCTGTGAATACCAAAACAGCAAGACATCTACAGTGTTAACATGATTTTCAGAGAATTAAAGGCTCAATAATACAATTATTTCTACTGATTCTGTCCTATTCCAAGCAGTGTAAAATGCTGGTCCCTATGTGTTAGGCAAAGCTGCACATAATACACTGCATATTGCCTTTACACAGGGTGAAAGGCAACATCTGCTCCTTGACTCAGAGGGGACCACTGCCCCAGCAGAGAGATGTACAAGGTCTTATAGATACTTTTCAAGGTTGCTTTGCTGCAAATGTGCATTAAAAAGTTTCACTAAGCTGTTATCTTCTGTTCATTTTTATAAATACCACAGGATACCTCTGAACTGCAGCTTAGCAGGTGATTGTGCCACTGCACTCTGCTCTGCTCACACCTCCTCTGCAATACTGGGTCCAGTGCTGGAGCCCTCAACACACAAAGGCCATGGAGCTGCTGGAGCAGGTGCAGAGGAGGCCACGAGAATGCTCAGGGGCTGCAACACCTCTGCTCTGAGGACAGACTGAGGGAGCTGGGATTGTTCAGCCTGGACAAGAGAAGGCTTCAGGGGAACTGCTAGTGACCTTCCAGGACCTAAAGGGAACTTGCAAGCAGGCTGCAGAGGGCCTGTTTGCAAAGGCCTGAATGCACTGCTGGCTAAAGCTTTTTCCTGGGAGCATGAATAGCATGAACAGGACTGGACACATCACCATGCAGATGGGTTTACAGAACAAAACCTTCTTGTTTTCAGTCAGCCCAAATTCTAACACCATCAAGGAATTGGTCTTGGAGTAATTAGATCCTCTGTCAGGTAGAGCATAAAGCTTTGTGAGCAGGGAAGTAGAAAATAGGTTTGGCTTTCTGAATGAACAATGAACAGTTGTGCTGTACATTCATCTGGAGGTTAGTAAGATCCTTCAAGTCTCAGAGATATCAGATGTCCTATTTTGCATTTGTTCATTCTTTTCTGGGGGGTGATGAAGAGGTATAAAATGAAAAAATATCCAGCCTTTCTTTTGGAATTATTTATATATATTTACCATCTAGAGCTAGGAAGGGAAACAACTACTACATATCTACAATGGATTGTTGTAGCTGTTCCCTTGGCCCAGTCAGGTGCTTGTTCAGGATAAATTCCAGGAGTGATTGTCCCACAAATGCTCAGTAACAACAGTCTTTCCTTCTCCAATTAGAGTATCTCCAGGTAGTCTGACAACTCCATATCAGCAAACCAGCTTCCAACTCCTGCTTAGCACAGATGATTACATAGCTTATTGGTGTCAGTTACAAAGCACCTGGTGTCAATACAATGCCAAATTCATACACAATCTATATGTTCTTCCCATCAGCCTCTCACAGCATCCTCCAGAGGGGAAGTCAAAGCTTTTGCTGGTGTTTCTGGCTTTTCTTCCTCCTGCTGAAAGAGATGCTCCAAGAAAAGTGCAATGGATGTAACACAGGACACCAAGTGAGGTAAGACTGGGCATGACTTTATCTGCTTTATTTAATGATGTTGGCATGTGAAAGGGAAGGTCAAAGAGGTTCTTCCATGAAACTCTGTGAGGAAATGTTGAGTAGTGGCACAACAGGGGTTTTTTTGGGAGCACTTCAAGTCCAAAGCTAGAGCTCTAAGAAAGCCTAGGGTTCAGGAGTCAGTGTTTCTGCAGTTTACCAGAACATGAGTACAGTGTAACTGTGCAGAGCACCTGATTATAACTGCTTTTCCTTATCTGAACAAACACTGTATTAGGGACAGACCTAAAGAAGTCAATGAAATAGCAGGGGACAGACCTAGAGAAGTCAATGAAATAACAGGGGACAGACCTAGAGAAGTCAATGAAATAACAGGGGACAGACCTAGAGAAGTCAATGAAATAACAGGGGACAGACCTAGAGAAATCAATGAAATAACGGGACAGACCTAGAGAAGTCAATGAAATAACAGGTTTTCTTCACTTTATGTGAATAAATACTGCAAAGATCAGTAGGGAATAAGAGCAAATTGAGCTCTCCTCTATGTTGCCTTTCTTTGCTGCCTCACAGCACCATACTTTGTCATCCTCTCCTTTTCTAGGACGTACAGATTGCCTACTGAATCTGCTCAGCATCTCTGAATCATAGAATGGCCAGGTTGGAAGGGACCCTAAAGATCCCAGTTTACTCTGTGAAAAAGCATTTCAAGGCAAAGGAAGTGAGAACACACAGCTTCTAGCCTCCAGTGCTTCTGCTGTGCAACTCACATCTGTTTTGACTTGCAAGAAAAAGGCAAGGGCAATGTAGGGCTAGATGCCTCAGGTTCAGGAGGAGCTGAACACAAGATCTCTATTGTGGTTGCTGCAAACTGTTACATTGTCCTAGCAGTGTCACCTACAATTTCTGACAACACTTGATACTGAGATATGATGATATTCTTAGTGTAGACATCATCATCACTCTATAATCCTGCATCCTCTTGGAGACTGCAGCTCTACACTATTCCTGCTTATAAAACCTCCAGCCTCCCAAATAACTGTTTTTCCTTTTGCAGCAAGCTGCTATCTTTGACTTACTGACACTTCACACAAGGCTCTGATCCCTCTGAATCTGATCCCTTTGATATATCCATCTCTTTTATACCTACTTAAGTCTGTTGCTTCCAGGTTGTTTTCTTTCAGATCAACATTGCTGCACAAATATGCAATTGGGCAGAAGCCAATGGGGCATAAGGCTTAGTCCAGGCATTTGCTGTGATCTTGTGGAACATACCAGGGATTCAATGTCTCATATATTATGGAGCCCATTAGTTGCTGGGTATTAATACCAAGTGCCAAAGAAGACAGTAAATTCATAAGAGTATTTTCTAGGGATGCAAAAGCCAAAATGATTTTAAAAGTAAAATCCAAAGTCTTGCTATGGAACAAATATTCCTTGTTTAGCTTGTTACAAGAACTTGTGGGTATCAAATTAAACAAGTCACTAGGTCCAGAAGAAACAAAAGCAGGAATTGTGCCATACAGCATGAGGTTAAATTGCAGAACAATAAGGTCATTATCATGTTTCTGACTGTTTGGGCTATTCTATAAAGTTCAGTTCACTGCTTGATGAAAGGATGTGTTTAACATTGAAGTATACAGAATAGGTCAGAAGCTGGAATATATCATATAAATAATGGAGCCATGTTTCTATAGCTCAACACTTCGAGAGAGAGCAAGTACATCACATGAAGATACATGAAGAAATAAACCACTATCATGCAAGGTCATGTTCTCCAGAATAAACAGCCTTCTAAGAAGTGAGGTTTTGGGTAAGGAATTAGGTGATAGTCACCACTCTTGACTATAATTTTTTTGTTGGTACCTTTCCTAAGATCAATTGCTGTCAGAGTGTTTTCAATCTGTTATTCTTTCAGAACCCTTTCCAACCAAATCTTAAAGCTGTCCTCTCATCATTTCTATTATTACTTTGAAGATATTATTAGAACACATGATTGCTTCTCCCGAGTCATCTCCATGTAGCCTTGATGGGTTTAAGTTGTTTAAAACTACTTTTTCAGAGCTCAGTGGTTGGTTCTGTTTTTTTCCGAAGAGCCTGGAGAGTTTTAAGGTGAGGAAAAGTGCAACAATCTATCTAGGGAAAATAAATGAAAGCTTTGCAAATCATGAGCTAGGAAATGTGTGTCAAACTAGATACAGAACTCCAGACTGCAAACAGATGAATGTCAGAAGAAGAACATCTGCTTTAAAAAAAGCTGGCAGCAAGTATCAGCTCAGTCTGATTCCTTTTCATATCTTATGCTCACTTGTTTATCTCTTTCCTTAGTCTTTTGTCATTTTTATGACTGTGGCTAACATGGAAGATTTCTTATAGGCAGTAGGATGCAGCTGCTATCACATAGGACAGGGAGAGTATAGTTTATACTATACTTAGTATAGTATATTAAAAAAACAAAGTAATCAAATCTGTCAACTCAAAGCTGAATGTGTGGAAAAAATTGATGTATTGCAACTGGGGCTGCAGACAATTGCTTGGGGATTAGATCTAGTTACTATTTCTTCTGAGACTTTGATTCTGTTCAGATGTCTTCTATTTATCAAAGCTGCACACTTCAGAGTGGTGACAACCTAGACATCTTCTTGTCTTTCATTTCTTCAAATCTGTATTTTCTCTAGGAGGTGAAACTCATCCCAAAACTACACTACTGTTGCTCTCTAAGTCAGTTATTGTGTCATCTTCTGAGGAAAGCTTGAATCTCCAAAAATAACCCATGGCCTAGGCCCTAGTTCAGTACTATGCATGTACTTAAATCCTCTTGACTGTCTCCTGCTTAAAGATACAGACACACAAGGGAAAGCAAAGTGTTCATTAGCTAGAACAAGCTGCTCTGCAATGACTGTGTAGAGCATTGGCAGATGATGCTAAGTCTGATGCCATTATTCTGTGATAACATTGAGCCAGTCTTTCAGGAATTGCCAAAGGCTCTTGATTTTTCTGCCTAAAGGTGCTGTAGTTGAACTTGTTAGATTGTAAGCACTGTAGCAGGGAGTAGGAGTAGGTATCAGCAACACCCATGTGAAAGAGGCTGTTAGCTTTCATCAGGATTGCTCTGTAGATTAAGCAGCAGGATGGATTTGGGTATTGTAAAGCATCTCTCTTGACCACAAGATAGTCTTTCATGGTCTTCCACATCTCCAACTCAGCAGCCCATTGCTGATTGGCAGGGGACAGCCGTGCATGATGAAAGCTTGCAACTGCTGTGACATTTGTAATAGGATAGCCAGAATCTATGCCACACTTAGGCTGTAGTTAGCACAAATGATGCTTGGATGGCCAGTGAGTGACCTACAATGCTGGCATTGCATTCCTGACCTCTTCTCTGATTGTTTGTTGGAGCTCCTATGCACTGAAGTAGAGGAAAGGTGACAGAAGAGGTACAGTGAAGTGGAGCAGATGGCATGCATACAAAAACATGGTAAACCCTTTGATCTATATGATATAAGTATGTTAGGCATGGCATGAACACTAGAGGATCCTTGTTAAGCATGGGGTAAGAGTTTGTATAACCACTGTCAACTATTTGTTAGGTTTGCTTGTTTCTTCCACAAAGAATTTTTTTTCTTAAGATTTAGCTGTATTTAAAAAAAAAAAAATCTCCAGAAAGCTCTCATTTCTATCAGCTGACTATCTTTTATGGCTTTAACCCAAGGGAATACTTCTGTCATAAATAGCAGGGCTTTGTTCTGCTTATCTAAGTTTGGACCTAACATGCCTAGCTTGAGTCTTGCCTAATTCTTTGCTTAACATTTAGAAGAAAAATGAAGCAACCTCCTTAAGATCTTGAGGTCCTTGTATAACAAATAGGGAATATTTCTCAAGGAAAATTCTAAGTTTAGCAAAGTTTAAGCAATAAATTGGGGAGATAGCACCTCCCTCTGCGGGACTCCCTAGACACCTCTCTGCTTTCACACAGGAAACACAAGGACTTCTTCCAGAAGAGCTTTTTTAGATGTGAATACAAGCTAGATACCAAATTTCAGTGTTTTCAGGTCAGATCCTACCCCAGAAATTTCAGTGATTAGAATCAAACATCTAGTGAGTAGTCTAATGGATTTTAATCTGACCACTTGTGCTTGAATGTTTGGCTGGATTAGTGACTACAAGAGGAAGCATGAGCTGATGGTCAGGTCTGAGTGAAGTATCATGTTACATTTATGGCTCTGGTACTAGTCTGTTCTGTGCCTTATACAAATCACACTAGATATCTATCTATGATGATCATTTTATGTAAGGAGAAAAAATTATCAACCTTGGAAAACATTTTTATTATACATCTCTGATCAAATTTGGGGGAAGCCATAGAATAGGAAATAGCAGATTGTTCTGGCTGTCAGGCTTCAGGGTGGAAAATAGTGCCATAAATGCAAAATGTAATGCTTAAGCTTTAGAGGTTACATTGGTAATAATTAACCTTACTTCTCTTTTTCATATGTACAAAAGAAAGATCAAAGACCTCTAATAGACCGTTAGGGCTTGCTGTTGCTTAAAATCCAGATGACTGAAAGGTTCTTTCTGTGAATAGTATTGTTCTTAAAGCAAAGCACCTTTGAAATGAATGGAAAAGGATTATTCCAGTTCTGCATAGTTCACTCATAAGTTTTATTTCATCATAAGCATTCCCAGTTATAGCATAAAAGCAACAAATGCACTGTTACCAAACAATCTTCCAGAGACAAGGGGAAACTTGTACATTAGAAGAGCACAAATTTAATGTTAAACTAGAAGTAAGCAGCCTGGATCATTTTCTTTTCTTTTTAAAAGATGGAAGTGGGAATTAGAGAAAGAGGAAATTTATGGTGTGTACATATATTTTTTCCAGAGCTATATTCCTTGAAATCCAACTCATTACCTGCACCACCTCTCCTGCCTCTCAGTTAGCAGAACATTCCTCAAAGCCCTGCCTGAGTAGATGATCCAGAACAATATTTCAGCTATGCCCAACTAGCAGCAGAAAGACATTAAAGGAGCTGGGATTGTTCAGCCTGGAGAAGAGAAGGCTTTGGGGAGATCTACTAGTGACCTTCTAGTACCTAAAGGGAACTTCCAAGCAGACTGCAGAGGGCCTGTTTGCAAAGGCCTGCAGTGAAAGGACAAGGGGCAATGGTTTTAAATTAGAGAGGAGTAGATTTAAACTGGATATTAGGAAAAAGTTCCTCCCCATGAGGGTGGTGGAACACTGGCCCAGGTTGCCCAGGGAGGTGGTTGAGTTGCCATCCCTGGAGGCATTGCAGGTGAGGCTTGCCAGGGCTCTGGGCAAGCTGCTCTAGTTGGGGATGTCCCTGGCCACTGCAGGGGGGTTGCACTAGATGAGCTCCAGAGCTCCCTTCCAACCCAAACCAGTCTATGCTAAGCTTTCTGCAAACGTGACCCTCCACTTCGCTGCCCACAGTACACTATCCGACCAGCAGACGGCTCCCTCCCCCACGGAGTGCCGCAGGAGCAGCTCCCGCACAGCCCCGGGGCAGGCGAGGGGCTGCGGGCGGCAGTGCCTGGGGAGACCCCGCAGCTCCCGGCCACGCACTCCCCGCGGCGGGCAAGGGGAGGAGGCTGCATCCCGCAAAGCGGGCACAGAGCGAGCAAACTCGACACGTTTACTTTCTCGCTCTGGCACTCGACTATCGAGTCCCCATTATCTGCTGATTGTTTGCTTTTGGTTTTTTTCATGCTCAAGGCAACCGTGACTAGCATATCTGCTCTTTTTAGTTTTGCCTTTTAAATGCATTCTCGGTTAGTCGGTGTGTAAATACTTGCAGGAGTCTACTAGTTGACAGGCTCCTATCACTTTCATCTGCCCATGTGGGATGCCCAAAGCATGGGGTATATGTTTATGAGAAGTTCAGCAACATCTTCAATAGACCTGATTATCCCACAAGGCATCCTGCTTGATATTTCTGTGCTTGATCAACAGCTGAAGTACAGAGGGCTGAATTAATCTCTGTGCCAAAAGCTAACCTTGTCCCAGATCACAGAAAATGAAAAATGAAACGCAGTTGTAATTTTCTTCTACATTTCCTTTGCACAAAAACAATGCAAGTCACAGCAGCCGTGAGAATTCCCCTGCTTTTCAGGCCTGTACAGGATCTTCCAGCAATTCTTGGGCCTGTGAACTGCAGCAGCACAGAGAATGTCTGTCAGTATACTATCACTCCCCACAAAGCCTCCTCCTGCTGACAGCACAATGGTGGCCACTTGAAATTTACCCCTGCTAAAAAAATGCCTTTACACTAAAAACATTCTGTGAGTTACTTATGGCAGTTTTACAACTTCTTTACCTAAAAGGATCAAGAGCCACAGATGAATCAGGCTTGAATCAACTGATTTGCAAAAGGCCACACAGTAAGTAGCAGGGAGGAAGTGTACCCAGGACTAAGAGTGTGTTCTGCTGGGCTTGCTTTTGCCAGTGCACAAAAGACACCATTTCCTCCTCTCCAAACCTCAACAGAGGAGCAAAGTAGTTTTCTGTCATGTATTACAGCTGACTAGCAAACTGATTTCTAGAAGTTTATGGAAAATTGTAACTTCCTGGTGCAGAAAAAATGATTAAGCATCTTTTTAAGAAAAAAAATAAAACCTTAGAGCTCCACCGTTCTTCTTTCTTGGGAGGAAACTTCTAGTGTAATGAAAAACTTTGAAGCGAGCCTTGGGTTTGTTACAATGGCCTAGGCTGATTAGAAAATCATGCAAACTCTTGTTGCTCTTTAGCTGTATTCCCCCCCAGGCTGTATTGGAGCTCTCTAACCAGTCCCACAGCATTGAATGATGTCATGGGATCTGCAGCTCAGCGAGATGAAAGGGAGAAAGCGGAACCCGCTGGCACTGGGGAAAGCTTCCAACACACAATCCACAACACAGCTTGGGAACTCAAAAGCTACAGATCCAGCCACTCAACTCTTAAAGCATTTCAGAACCGTGTGCATTCTCCCAGCAGAAGAAAGGAAAAAGGGGGGGAAAGCTAGTGATCGATTTGTAACAAAAGAACTAGGCTACTGAAAGGCAAAATTTCAGAGTGCAACTACCTGCTGGAAAAAGAAGCTCTTTTTTTTCCCCTTTCTCCAAAGCACTGCCTTTGATGTATGGCAACTGATCAGTGATCAGATTACAGGCATTTGGTCTCAGTGCTCGTCTGCCTTTGATCTGCATGGTTAATTTTATTTTCCCGGATTTGGAGTTTCGTTTGGGCTTGTGCTGACATACTTCTTTTTTTGTTGTTTTTTTTTTTTAAGGAGGTAAAAGCATTTAACAGAGAAGCTCTGGCAGTGTGAAATTAAGCTGCAGAAAGTCTGGGCACTGGAAAATTTCATCAGATAACAGGTACTGGATTTTTGTTTGTCTTTTATTTTGGCAGTTGCAAGATTTGAAGGGATTATAAAGTTTGCATAAACCATCACACATAGCATTGTGTGTACAACCTGCAAAAGATTAGAGATCAATTATGCAGCTTTTTTAGTTGCAGCTTCTAGGTAGGATGGAGAACAGAGCATCTAGAATATAGAGATAATTGAAAACTAGAGCAAAATCGTTTTGTTTGGTGGTTTGTTTGGTTTGGTTTTCTTTTCTCCAGTATTTGGGGGATATGTAAGATTTTTGGTGTGTACTGCTCATTCCTACTGCCTATGGGCAAATAGATGTATTGTCTAAGAAAAGACCAACCAGTCTTTTACACAGTGTATATTTTATTTGTTCTCAGTGTATTTATTAAACTGTGACTTCTTTAGGCAACACTTTTAATCCTAATAGTTCCATACTTGACATGACAAAAGTCTCCTTTTCCACAAGTTACTAGAACTAAACTTATAAATGTGACATCCTTAGACACAAAAGGGAAATGATTTTATTTCAGTGTTGAAGAGATGATAGTTCAACTGTGCCATATGAAAGGAAATGTTCATAGTAAAAGTAACATTGTAACCTGATGATAGAAGTTTCCTTTAAGGCATTTTAGTAAAGACATTAAACAAAACTGAAGTTTATCTAGAGCAAATATCTGGCTTTGCTGGACTTGAAAGAAGTTTTGCTCCTATTCCAGTGAAGCAATTTCCATTCAGAGTATGTTTTATTCTGTTCTTTAAATTCATGTTTATGAGCATATATTGTGTTTAAGAAAGTTGAAGACAACTAGTCCAGAAATTAATTCTAAAGGAACAATTATTGGAAGATTTAGGCTTATTTCCTGTACAGTTTCTGTTTTAAAGGGCCATATTTTGGGGATGAGTTTGGGCCAAATCCATGTGTGTTCTGTAGCTGGAGCTACTCTTAAAATAAGACTCAAGCTTCTTCTCTAGGTATTTAAATATAATTCAGATTTTCAGAACTTAGAACCCATCCTTAGGGCCAGACTTGCAAAGAAGTTCAACATTCCAGACAGTGAGCTCTTTGAAAATCTAGACTTAATGGCAGATAGTGAATTCTTCTGAAATACTGACTTTAGATGTATATTCTTAAATCTAAACGCATCGAAATCTTAAGTACATCTGTTTCTTAACAAATTGCAACTCAAAGTCAGCATAACATAGCTGCTAAGCATTGCTTGAAAACTCTTCTTTAAGAGGTTTCTCAGTGCACAGAATCCTCAAGCTGTTGATATTTCAGTATGCACCACAGCACCATGCAAAGCCAGATTTTACCAGTTGGCTTGCATCTGAATAAGGTTAAGTTATCAACACTTGCAGAGAAATGTAGTCAGCTTTCATTAGCTGCTCTGCTAAGTCTGTTTCTTCTAATTAAAAGAGTATTTGTATATATAAATTGTAAATTTACTGAATACCAAGAGATAATATACCAGACAGGGATTAACTAGGTCTGCCTTAGTATCATTTGCTTTACTATGCCACCAATTAATTCATATTCTGACTTAAGTCAATTACATTATAAGGAAAGTAATTAGCCCTGCATGAATAATGTGTGTATAGCTGTCAAGGAACACTATTAAGGCATAGCCAAAGCAAAAGCCTTTTTCTTTAGAAGACAATGAACTAAGAAACCAGGTTTCTGTACCCTTGTAAAGTTGGGTTTGTTTATTAATTTTACACTTCACTGATGAGCTTCTCAACCTTTCTAATCTTCTCATGCTTATTGCTAGTTTTCAAAGATGCACATTTGTTTTCTGCACAAATTGTTTCTCAACCTCTGTTTGCTGTAAAGTAGAAAGAGAAGCAAATCAAACCCAAAATAATGTAAGGATTCTTTTCCCTCAGAAGTCAAAATAGCTTTGTGAGTCTAATATAATGAAACTATCACTGTAAGGATCTGACCCGTCACATAAATGGGTAAAGTAACACTGGTTGTGGGATTTAAATATTGCAAATATTTATATATTTAGGCCTTATCTTTGTTTCTGAAATGCATTTTTTTCTTTTCAGTTTGTAAAACCTCCTTAGGATTCTAGGTAATCTTCCCACGTTTTAAAACCTGATGGGTGTTAACTCACAAACTGAAAAATACCTTTGCTTGTCTGTGTATAAGTGAGACTGAAATGAAAGCACAGTTGGACATATTTAAGTAT
The DNA here is from genome assembly GCA_013396975.1 of Bucco capensis. NCBI lineage: Eukaryota > Metazoa > Chordata > Aves > Piciformes > Bucconidae > Bucco > Bucco capensis. The sequence continues at coordinate 11,747 of VWZO01010606.1, read as the reverse complement.
GAGGGGGGAAAGGATTTTCAGCATTTTTGTAGTTTAAAATAGCAGTTCTCTGACAGTTTAGTCTTTTGTTGATCTGACTTTTAAAGATTAAATAATAATAACACTTGGCACTTGCAACTTTGCTCTTACAAAGTGCTGTATAAACATTAATTAATCCTCAGGCTTAAGTCTTCAGAAAGGAAACAAAATTCACAGTGTTTTTTCAAGCCAATCTTGCTAGGAAACTCTCACAAGTATCTAATTTATGTATTAAAATAGCTTGAGCAATTTCTGGTTATAAATAGAGTCATTTCCAAACAGTGTGTCTTAGATAACATCACTAACATATTTGAAGGTTTGTACTAGTTGAGACTATCAAAAGGCATTGCACAGTGATAGTGACAGCACTTCCCCACCAGCTGTCATAACAAGAGGAGATCTATCTCACAGCTGACTGCAGGAACTGTGTTAGCATCTGAGATATGGAGATAACAACTTCCTATTGCTGTACAATTGCTGCTTCCATATCAGATATGTCACGTCACTTCATCTTATCAAAGGGGGTCAGCTGAAACTGCTTTCTAGATATTTCTCTTCTGCTTTCTCTACTGTAGCAAGAATCTCTCTATTCTTGCTAGTTGCTCTAACAGGTCACTTCTTCCATTTCCTTAAAAGAAGCATTATGATTTAAAACAAAAGAAACCCTGTAATCTTCAATGTTTTCAGTGATGAATGGAAATAACTCATCCATTTTACATTTAGAGGAAGTATTTTCCATGCTACAACAGGGACTTCAGTGTTTAAGTTTTGGTATTATATGTGACTTGTTCTTAATTCAATGGCATAGTAATTCCCTGTCTGATGAGAAGTTCTTCATGTTTCTTTATATGGTAATCCTCAGTGTTTAGTCAACACTTTAAGAAATCTAGGATGTTTTAATACACTTGTCTAACTATACTACTTTAAAACTAGAATCTGAAAAACACGATGACTCCACTAAGAAAACCCCAGGCAATGCATTTCACTGATGGCTCCAGAAAACAGATAACATACAAAAGAGTTGTCTGCAAAGGGCAAGAGAGAACATAGCATGCTCAGTGCTGTGCAGCAGCTGCCACTCACAACAGATGTGCTGCCCTTGCACTGTGGAGTGCCATTCCTCACTGAAATCCCAGCCTCTTGCAGAGCTCCTTCTGGCAAGAGTCCTGAAGCCAAACTCTTTGCATGTCCTTTTTAAAGGCAGTTAAATTAAAAGCCCTGTAAACTCCAGGTTAGCTGGTTTTAATTTAAAAAGAGGACCTCATTTTGCAGCAATCATTATCTCTTTGCAGACAACTTGTTTTATTTCAGTAAGTGCTATTTGTTTTTATACAAGTTCATGTGGCTGCTGAATTCCCAAATTTTACCTCTGTGAGAAGCTCCCAAAGATTCTGCTTATATGAAAATGTTTTACTGCCAAGTATATTCACTAGGTCATTCTCCTCAGAACCTAACTCAGTTCTCAGTCTCTCCATACAACTGTTTAGACACTAGTCATGTCATTAACCTTTTCATTAGAAAAGTAAAACTAATGACCTTAAATCCCTGCAGTTGCAGTTCTTTCACCAAGGTCTCCAAGATTGGTTTCACCAATGTTGGAGCATCACTAACTTGAGAAAAGCTCCTAATTTGTCACAATAAGTAGCAGTAAAGTACATTTATTTTTTTTTTCACAGAATGGTTTGGGTTGGAAGGGACCTCTGGAGGTCATCTAGTCCAACCCCCCTGCAGTGGGCAGGGACATCCCCAACTAAACCCTAGGGCAACCCGGTGTTCCCAGGTGGTCTCCCATCCTTTCTCATGACTGTGCAAAATGTATTCTCTGTGAAGGGCTTGCCTTTTTGTGTTGATGCTCATAGCAGCTAACTTGTTATCTGCAGGATGGAAAAATACTTTGGATTCTAAGGTAGCAGGAAAGGAAAAAAGCTATTCAAATACTTTGGAGAGAACTTTGCAGTGTATTTCAGAGGGCCTCCATTGTGCTCTTGGGGTGGGACAGGCAGAAAGGATTTTTGTGAGTTACTCTGGCCTCTTAGATAGCTGAAGATTGTCTTTCCCAGTCAATTCCACAACAGCCCAACAGTCTGTGGCTAGGCAGCCGTAAGCACTTCTAAGCCTCACTGAACGAGATCGCTGAGGGTGTTGCTAATACCAAGGCTGCAGTCCTTAAGCCGCAAGCCGCCTCTAGAGCCAGAGCGGCAGCCGTAGCCCACAAGACCACACCTCGATGCTCACAGCAAGTCTCTGCCATCCTCCTGGCAAGATAAGAGGGATCCGAGTGCCTCCCCCTGGCTCAGCACCACTAGTACAATGCACGCATCTCCCAGTGGGGAGGAGACCCAAGCGGGAGGCAGGCAGCCCCTCCACAGGGCGGGAGATCCCTCCTCCTTCCATCCCTTGAGGCTGTGGCCGCTAACGACCTCGCTTCTAAGTGGAGTTCTGCGCTGCGTCCAGACGCCGCCGCCTCGGCCGCACGACTCCTCTGTGCTGCCGCCACCAGCGTGCACCTCCCGGCCGTGGGGCACGAGGGCTGAGGTGCTGCTGATTGGCTGCCTCCGGTCACCTGAGCCCAGCGCCTCTGGCGAAGCACGGAGGGGAGCGGCGCGGCGTTGCCACGGTGACGCGGCGAGCAGGGCTGAGCGGCGGCGGCGGGGAGCGAAGGAAGGAGCGGGCGCGGGGCTAGCGCTCCTCGGTGGCGGGCGGTACCCCGCACCCCACAGCGGGCTGCGGCGTGGCAGGTGGGTGCGTGGGAGATTCCGGCGATCCTAATGTTCTCTCATCCTCGGAGCGTGCCTGGCCCTCCAGCACTTTGAGGGGCACCCCTCGCCTCCTTTTCGGGGGCGGGAGCGGCCACGGAGGGGAAGCAGCGGTGTCCCCGCTCGCCGGGACTCCGAGCAGCTTCCTCCTACCACACTCGGGGGCACCGGCCTGCCTGGGCGCTGACCCGAGAGTACCCGGCGCTTGGCACCGGCCCCCGCTCTGCCCACTCGTTGCGCGTAGGGCCCGCTGGAGGCGGCGGGGGGGTGATGGGAATGACCCTCCGCGGAAAACGCAGGCTGCGGGGGAGGAGGGGAGGGGAGGGGAAGGCGAAGGCTCCGTTGGTTCCCTTCCTTAGCGAGATGCTTCCAGCTCTGGCGCTCTCTAAGCGGCCCCTCTGCCCCGAGGCGTCCTGCGGTGGGTATGAAGGGCACTGCGCGGACAGAGTCGCAGCTGATGTTGGTGGGGTTTGCAGATCTCGAAAGCCCTAGAATAACTTCCCCACTCTCCAGAGTGCGGCGAACAAAAAGCCCTTGGAAGCTAGGCTTTCTTGTTCACAAGCTATGTTGTTGCTGTGTAAGTTGCTGTCAGGAGCTGAAGTTGAAGGAGCAGGAGCTAGTAACTTTCTCTCGTGGCTGTTAAAGGGTTGAAAAGCCTTTGATTGTTTGACTTCCTCTGCTGATGTCTCTCTCCATTAATCTGACCTTGGATTGAGAGCTTTGCCTAATGTTCATGAAAAATCTTGCTGCTTAATACCTATTTACCACCTTTATACTTACAACTACTTTAAAAGAGCCCTGGATGACATTAACAAAGGGGTCCAGTAGCAATTAATCTGAGCAAAAGGGGCAAATTCATTTAATCTGTAGGTAGGTTTGTTAACTAGTGCCAAATGTAGCCCTGTGCTGAGGTTTCATCTAGCAAACTAGCAGCTCCGAGTATTTGGATGAGTGAGATGGATTAAACAGAAGGACCAATATTTTTTTTTTGCCAGGCATTTGATGTTGAAGCACAGATTTGTTCTTTGTCTCTCTCATCAGCTTCAATGGGATTAAGACTTCTTGTGTGAATCACAGGTTCTGATCCTCTAAAAAGCTTTAAGTGTAGGAAAAATGTCACCACATTGCACCTTTTACTGTCATTTCTAATTAATGATAGTCTGGATATGTTGAAGAACATGGATGATAAACTGATCTATGTAATTTTAATTTACATAATCCATCATGGGTTTGGAACGTTGTAAGTAGCAAAACCAGGGATGAATGATATAGTTCATTCTCAAGTTTTGCTTGTTACACCCTTTTTGAGACACTGGGATATAGTACATTCTGTAAATACTATGTACGATAGCAAAGACACTGCAGAGATGCTTTTTTGGGTGTCATCACCATTCCTGTGAAGTCAAGTACTTCAGCTAACATAACTCAAAAGCATATGGTACTTGGAAGGAGCACAAATATTTCCTGGCTATGTGTAAACCTCCTGCCTCAGCCCCTAAAATAGATAGAAATATTTTCTATCACCAGCCACATTCCAACTTTAATCTGCTCTCTCTGTCTTTAGAAAAGGCTAATTTTGTACAATTTCATGTATTGCAGGTTCTGAAAAATACAGATTGATTCAATGTGCTATTTAGTGTGATGAGTGTTATCTAGCTGGCAGTATTTTGTTTTTCTGCTTCTCAGAGCAGTTGGAGCAAATGTCATCAAGCAAGACCTCATTTACTTCACCAAGGGGAAGAGTAGAAGGGTTGTGGACAGAGTGTAAAGGGAAGGTGTTCTATAAGTGTGAGACAGAATAACAATGTGAAGCTTTGTAGTGGAAGTTCTTGTCCCTAACTTATTCCCTTTGTCTTTATCATTGCAGCAGCATAAGCACTTTCTCTTGTTTCTTGCCCGTGGGGCACTGACTCTGCTAAAGCCATCTGCCCTTCCTTGTCATTTTATTGCATGCAGTTGACAGCTGCAGGTGGGAAAGAGATGGTTAGAAGAGAGATGAGATCTATTCATTGGATGCCAGAGACCTCTATTGGCAAGATAAGAGGATTATATTTTCATCCCTCTTTTTTTCCAGAACTTCTGAGAGTACTGTGGTATTACAGAGAGCATGAAAAGTGATCCTGAAGTAGGAATGTCAAATCAAATATTGTAAACTTTCAAAATCTAGGAAAGTTAAGTGAGTTTGAAGTTGGGATCCTTCACATGTGAAGTTTTCCTTAGAAGGTGATACTGACTTCAAAGTTTTGATGCTCCTATGTATGAAAAACCTGCTCGTAGATCATAATTTAACCATGCTGCTTTGAGTCTTGAGTTTGCCTTTCATGGTGAAACTTATTTAGGAGAGAAGAAAAATACTTCTCTGACAGATTGACTTTGAAATAGAATGATGACTATTGCTTAGGCAAGCAAGTAAACACAGGAGTAAATTTTGGAGGACAGTGGATTCTAGGACTCTGGAAGGTTGGAAGCTCTTACTTCCACAATACATTTATTACATATTCCTATTTATTGTTTCTATTACTCTCTTTATACATNGTGCCTGACATATGCATAGTAGGCCCCCCCACAACCTAACAACTGGGCAGCCACGTTTCTTTAATGGAAGCTCTGCATCTTGAGTTACCCCAGGAGGGTGCTGAGCCACTGTGCCAGGTTGCCCAGAGAGGAGGTGGCAGCCCCAGCCCTGGCAGTGTTGCAGGCCAGGCTGGCTGGGGCTGGGAGCAAGCTGCTCTAGTGCCAGCTGTCCCTGCCCAGGGCAGGCACAGGGTTTGGACCTAGAGGAGCTTTAAGGTCCTTTCCAACCCTGACAATTCTATGGTTCTATAAGTCCAGTGCATTACCAATGATAATTGCTTTTCCCTGAGTATTTTGGGCAAGCCTGTTACTGTTAACTTAAAAAGATGCATTTGGAATGATTTACTAACCTCAAAAACTTGTGTCCACATTTTGTTTCATTTAATAAAATTGAGGCTAACTGACCTTGGCATTGTAAATATCACTATCTGAACAAGAACAAGTAATCTTCAAATGTATTAAACTTCTGTTTTGTTGCACACATTTTACAGTCTAAACCTTCTTCTAGTTACTTTTTTCCTTGAATGCATGTGAAGTGACTGGCTTGTGTCCAACAGATAGCAGTGGAATGCCACTTGATGTCAAGAGAGAACAGATTTGCCCAATGGCAAAGCTCTAATGAAGTGCTGCAGTGTCTGCTTTTTAAGCAGGGCTTTTAACAAACTGGAGACAGAAACAGCAAACAAGCAGCTGGCACAGGACTTGCTTTCAAACAGAGTGAGCTGTTAATGTGCCTTAACCATTTTCTTTACTTTCTCAAAATGTTGTCATGAAAAGAAACTCTTCTTTTTATACTCTTTACAATGTTTGGGTGTTGTTTTTTTTTTATTGTACACCAGTTAATTTCTTCCTCATGTTATGTAGTCTTTGAGAGGGTTGGGGTTGTTTTTTTTTGGTAGGACCTGGGACAATAAACAAAATGATTGCATGGTACAATACCACAGGCATTCATACATGTCTCCTGAAATAGTTGGAACATGTTTTGGTGCTGCTAAACTTATGAAGTATGCTGAAGTGGAAGGCCCATGGAACTGCAAGCTTATTTGGGAAGATTTGTTGATAATAAGACAAATCATCTTGATGATAATCAAGCTAAGAGATTGCATCTCCACGAAATGATCAGTCAACAAATCTGAAGCTCAGGGAAATGTGTCGAGGAGTTGGAGAAGTCTGTGATAGTTGAATGCCAGTTCTAAACAACTGGATTTTGGAAATTGACTCTGGGTTTTGGAACTCCTAATGCTTAAAGGTGTTGGCTTTGCCAAGAGTCTTCCACAGGCAGTAGGTTTTCCTTTAAATAGGAAATATTTCACAAGTGCAATACAATTCCCACACCTACAGCAACCAGATGTGTTTTAGTACAGCATGCTTCTCCAGGTGCTTTTTGTGTCCTAAAAGTCTTTGAGATATATGCTATAAGAATGCTATAAGAAGATCATTTTAGAGAGGGCAACACTAAAACTGAAATAGGAGCTCTCAGCATAACCAACAACATTTCTAGTGCTTCTGTCCTACCTTCTGTTAAGAACTGACATTTGTGTTTGAATCGAGTTACACTCCAGAATATTAGAAATACATCATTAGCTATAATTCAATATTGATTTTTATTCATTGTTTATATGCTTCTTTTTTTTTTATACAGTATTAAAATCTCCAGGTGATTGCATCTTGGAATAAATGTATAGGATGACTGTGACTTCATTACATAAAGCTAATACAGTTTGATTACAATAATATGGCAAATCCTGAATCTGCTGGCCAGTTAGGGTGCTCAGAAAAAAATACAGTTTAGATTGTCAAAGCTCTGTATTTTACCTCATTAGCCCTAGTACAATAGGACTAATAGTACAATCCTCAGCAATATTGTTTGTATTGATAATTCTAGATTAAAATGGACATAAAATACACAATGATCGTTATTCAGTTTCTCTTTTGAAATGTCATGCATCTATTTTCAGAAGCAGAAGTAAATTTCAAATGTAAACCATCTTTTAACCTTTTAAAGAATCCTGTTTTCAAAATGTTGGTAGTACTGTAGAGATGCTGAGGATGTTTTATTTCTTTGATGGTAATATTAAGGAGTATAATGACTAAATTCATGCAACTTGTAATAATCACTTGACATTCAGTTCTAAGCAACTCAGTTACATTTTACTTGCATACTTACATGAAGTTTTGCCTCCTACAGCAATGAAGAAAACATATAAAGTTGTGTTGTTGGTTTTTTTCCCCACTAAATGCTATTATATGAAATCAAGAAGTCATTGGGGATATTTCTCCCAGATCCTTTTTGTTTCAGCATGCTTCTTTGAATTAATATTAACAATTTCTATCCTTTAGCTTTTAGACTTTTAGTTTTATTGTCCTGTCTTCTCTGAATCAAGTGAAGTCATGTTTATTTTGCAGAATTGCTTTTCTGTAATGCTGTGCAGAGATGTTTATTGTATTGTTATTCTTAGGCCTTTTAAAATCTTTTCATAATAATAACAACACTTGCAAATTTCTGTAGCATTCCAAACTGTATAAAAATTCAACAGCAGCAAGCTTAAGTCTTTTTTGATCATTTTTTCAAGGTTACTGTGGTGCAAAGTCCCACAATTTGCCTTTTGGGTAATCTGTTTTTACTTAAGAGATCTTCAGTTACTGTTCAGCCAGAAGATATATTATATGTGTGATTTTATCCCTCTTGTTTCTTTCCAAACATAGATGAGAAACATTTCTAGAAACTTCTGAATTCCCTTAACAGTATTTTTACATGGGAAGGGAAAGGGAAAAAGAGAGAGGAACTTGTGAATTGAAAAACTAAAACTATTTTAATGAAAAAAAAAATAATAATCAAATGAAATATATATATATATACAAAACCAATACTGAACCCAACCCCTCCTTGATGGCAACTACATCACTGTCACCACTGATGCTGGGGCAGAAGGACTTAGCAACAGATGGCAGCCAGACTTAGGGGGCTGGATCCTGGAACTGGGTTCAGGAATTCTCAGATTGGCATCCAAGGCAGAAGAGACACAATCCTTCTTGCATGCTGGCTATTGAAGAAAAGACCGAGGAAGCAAGCTTGACCCTTGTGGTCCCTTAGCTTTATATTGAATATATCATGGGCAGGCTATGCGAGTGCAGCTCCAGGGAGGGCTCCATCCACGCTCTTCCCAAGTGCTTTTTCCAAGCGCTGCTGGCTGCAAAGGCCAATTTGGGACAGACCAGAGTGGTTGCAAAAGGNCCAGACTCTTGGATAGAGTTTTCCCAAAGCACTCTATGCCTTTGCTAGCCTATTGTCTAGCTCTCCATCAATCTTACCATGCGAGGAGATGAGGCTGCCTAGGGAATTCAACTGTTGGACTGATTTAAGTTCTGAATCACCAATGATGATATGAGGATGATGAGAAACTTCCTGAGGTGCAGGTTGATATAAAACTTGTGTTTTCTTTAAGCTAACTTGCATCCCAAGAAGCTGAGCAGTGGCTGCAAAGCAGGACATTAAACGCTGCAGAGCTACTTCTGTGTGGGCAACAAGGGCAGCGTCAGCAGCATAAAGCAGCTCCTGGACAAGATGCTTTATGCTCTTAGTATGGGCCTTCAAACACCTTAGGTTAAATAGGCTTCTATCAGTATGGTATCTAACGGAGATACCATCCTGATCATCAAATTCTGCCATGGCCCTTTGGAGCATCATGCTGCAAAAGAGTGTGAACAGAGTTGGTGCAAGAACACAGCCTTGTTTCACACCATTAGTTATTAGAAAGGGCATCATTGAATATGATGTATATGGAATGGATCTGCCAAGCATGGGAGTCTCAGTGAGATGCATGAGACAGGCCCTGAAAGGAGTTTAGTGGGAAGAAACATTGGGTCCATCCAGTCTGGAGTCTGTGGTCCTTCTCTGGCACTTGATGGGGAACATCCAGAAACCAGATAAGAGAAAATGACCTCAAGTTGCACCAGGGCAGGTGTAGGTTGGACATTAGGGAAAATTTCTTCCTCAAAAGGGTTTTCAAGCCCTGGAACAAACTGCCCAAGGATGTGATGGAGTCACTATCCCTGGAGGGATTTAAAACCCATGTAGATGCAGTGCTGAGGGACATGGTTTAGTGGTGACTTGGCAGTGTTGGGTTAACAGTTGGACTCCATGATCCTAAAGGTCTTTTCCACTCAAAACAATTCTCTGATTCTATAATGTTAGATTTACAAATGTTGACATTCTCTCACCTAGACTGATAACAGTCTCCTTTTGAGAAATAAGGCTATGGAAACTTTGTGTATATTGCTTTGTCTTCTAAAAAAGAACATGGTTTTTAAAGCATAAGTATGTTTGTTTAGCTTCCAGGAATTCATCTGAAATATGTTCCTGGCATTAACAGATACATATTTTGACATGTTACATACTATGGACATATAACTTCTGCAATGTAAACAGCATTGTGAAACATAATGATTTTTTCCTTTGTTTGTGTTTTTTTTCTAGGGAGAAAAATTTAATTGTAAGAAATGGATGCTAAAGGATTACAAGGAGAAGATAAACTGAAGATGCTTTTAATTTTACTAACATATTTGGTAAGTTAAAAATGAATGAGGTGGGTTTTTTTTTCCTCAGGATAAATGTTTAAAAATTATATTGGGCACAGGAATGGTGCCTTTTGTTTTACACAATACTGCTAAAAGTAAAAGTCTTAGACACCAGAGTGTTAGTTTATTGCATGTAGCATGGCACAGGATTACATTGCCTACTAAGTGTACTTCAGCTCTGGCTTGCAGAGACAAGCTCTAGAACAAAGAGTAATTAACTCTTCATGGCTATCAGAAGAGGCTTTGATCTTTCTGAAAAGACTGATATACAAAGTCAGAAATTAGTAGCAATTGTGGAGAGTATTTTCTGTGATGGAAGCCTGCACGCAGACATTTAATTTAAAATTCTATTGAGAGAGCTCACAGAGTTTGCTAATGTTCCTGGGTAGGCTTCCAGTGATTATACTGAGACTTGACAAGGTTGATATTGCTGTTTATGATATTTCTCATACCCTTAGTTTCTGGTTTGGTCAGATAAAGTAATGCAATGCTTTTGCAGGTGGAATTTGGATTGTCTCTCATTTGCCTCATTAAATATGAAATGATAGTGAAATACAGAATCAATTTTCTATGTACAGGTTTGGTTTTGGTTCTTTTTTTATCTTTCCAAAAGGTTAGAGTAACCAAATCTCTATAAATATTTCTATTTAAAGGAATAGGTTTTAGTTTTACATGGTCAATTGTAATAGGATCATTAGAAGAACAAAACAAACACAAAGAAATGAAACATGGCAGTAGAATGTGATGTGACACAGCATACCATAAGGAAAATTGTAGATTTGAGGAATGTTCATGAGCATTTTCATAATGTTGATTAAGGTAAGGAACTTAAATTCTTGTTCAGACAAGAAGTGTTTTAACATTCCACAGGTGCCAAATATCAAGAGGTTCTTCTAAGAACTGTAACATTATTACAGGTCACAGAGTACTGAGAACCTTGAAAATTCAGGCCATTTATTTGGAATTAGACTCTTAATGTTCATTGCCATATTTAAAGTTTTTTGATCATACAGAAAGTTATTTTTAAGCTAGAAAGATAAGCTTCTTTCTCAGATTTAATGTGTAAGTTATATGTTAGTTACAGGTTAATCATATTTTGGTGAGTTCACTTTTTTCTCCTGTTTCTTTTTAAGCTAAGTAGGGTCATTTGTGAGACTGGAGATTGCAGAGAGCAAGAATTTAGGGACCACACTGGAAACTGTATCCTCTGCAAGCAATGTGGACCTGGAATGGAACTCTCAAAGGTAAGCAAATCATGCTTTCCTGAGCTTGCTTTGTTTCCCACAGCTGCATTTACTTCTGTATTATTTTATAACAGATGTATGCTTATGTGGAAATATTTGTGTAGTGTTACTTTTATTATTTTGGCATTTGAACCTTTGCAGATTTTCAAGGGCCAAGTTTTCTAGTTCTCTTCATAGAAAATGCTCTGCTTAGAAAATAATGATGCCATTCATAAAGAAGGCAGTGCTACTGGAGGCTCTAGGTCATCATCATCATGGGCAGGCTTGGTGAACGCAGCTCCGGGGAGGGCTCCATCCATGCTCTTCCCAAGAGCTTTTTCCAAGCACTGCTGGCTGCAAAGGCCAATTTGGGACAGACCAGAGCGGTTGCAAAAGGCACAGCACAAGGGCTCCTCAGCAGGTAGAAGCTGCAAGACACGATTCTTTCTCCGCTGTCTTTTCTCCTCCAGAGTGATCCTGCGTGCCTGCTCCAAACCATNCGAGGAGATGAGGCTGCCTAGGGAATTCAACTGTTGGACTGATTTAACTTCTGAATCGTCAATGATGATATCACAATATCCCAGTATGTCAGGGGTTG
>VWZO01010602.1:0-10119 GCA_013396975.1 Bucco capensis | reverse complement strand
GTGCTCTATGGAAAGTGTCCTTAAAGATCTGCCAGCTCTGTTCTGCTTTCTTATCCTTGAGGACCGTTTCCCAGGGTGTCCTGCTGAGTAACTCTTTAAAGAGTTGAAATTTTGCTTTTCTGAAGTTCAAGGTCCTGACTTTGCTTCTTGGCTGATTAGTGACCCTCAGGACTGTGAATTCCACCAGTGCATGACCACTGCAGCCCAGGGAGCCTCCAATCTTCAGATCCCTCATGAGCTCGTCTGCATTGGTGACTAGTAGATCAAGTATTGCACCCCCCCGGGTAGGGGTGTCTATTTCTTGTGTTAGTTTCATCCAGACTCTCCAGGAGCCTTCTGGATTGCCTACTGCTTGCTGTGTTGTTTTTCTAGCAAATATCAGGGTGGTTGAAGTCCCCCAGCAAGACAAGAGCCTGTGAGCCTGATGCCTTCTATAGTTGGAGTAGGAATGCTTCATCGACAGAATCCTCTTGATCTGGAGGCCTGTAGTAGGCTCCAACCACAAGGTTTCCCTTGTTACGTTGATCTCTAATTGCTGCCCATAAGCTTTCAACTTGCTCTTGGGTAATCTTTAGGGCAACTCTTCACATTCAATCCATTCCTTAACATAGAAGGCAACACCTCCACCCCTCTTTACCCTCCTGTCCTTTCTGAACAGCTTGTAACCACTGATAGTCACACTCCAGTCATAGGATTCATCCCACCAGCTTTCAGTAATGGCCACTATGTCATAGCTTTCCAGCAGCACAGTATCCTCCAGCTCCTCTTGTTTGTTGCCCATGCCAATACAGGCTGGGCAATGCCTGTATTGAGAGTAGTCCAGAGGAGAAAGACTAGAGGGTGCTGATTAATAAGAATATCAACATGAGCTGGCAATTTACACTTGCAGCTGTCTTGGTTTGTGCTAAAACAGAACAATTCCGTTACAGTGATATTACTTTTTAGCTGAAGCTGTTCAAATTAACTGCACTTTCTGAAGCTAGAAGCTTGTTTTTCACAGATAAGACCCAATGTTTTGGAATAATGGCTGAGGAATGAAATGCAACAAGGTCACCTTTAGATCTTGTGTCCCACAAAGCCGGGTGCAGAATAAAAGGACTACACCTTTAGAGAGGAGTGAACAGTTCAGGTGACCCTAAAGTGACCAGCTAGGTATTCTATGACATACACATCATATCCACTATAAATAAAGGGGTCATCTCCTTCTTCTCTCTCTTACTTTCTTCCTTTCCTTCCTATGGTGATCAGCATCTGAGAATTCTGCTAGTTGTCTCTTTGATCCTGACCAAAGATTCCAGAATCCAGCTCCCCCCACTAGGCTACAGCCTGGGCCTACTCAGTGGTGATGTAGTTACTAAAAAGTGGATTTGGGACTTGATTTTAGCTCAGTATATATTTTATTTTATTTCTATTACTTCATTAAAGTAGTTTTAGTTTCCAATCCATAACTTCTCTCAGCTCTTTATTGCTAATTCTCTTCACTTCCTGGGATTGGGGAGGAGAAGGGGAGGCAACAGAGAGTGACTGTCACTCAGCTAAGGATCACCCAGCCCTTAGCCCACAATAACAGCCCAGAAAGCCAACCATACCCTGTGTTGGGTCAAAAGAAGAATGACCAGCAGGTTGACGGAGGTGATTCCTCCCCTCTACTCTACTGTCCTGAGACCCCACCTGGTGTACTGCGTTCAGCTCTAGGGCTTCCAACGTAAGAAGGATATGGACCTGATTATGCAAGTCCAGTGGCCACACAGATGAACAGGGGGCTGGAGCACCTCCCCTGTAAGGACAAGCTGTGAGAGTTGGAGCTATTCAGCCTGTAGAAGAGAAAGCTCTGGGGACACCTTATAGCAGCCTTCCAGTGCTGAAAGTAAAGCCTACAGGAAAGCCGGAGAAGGACTTGTTTTACAAAGACGTGATAAGACAAAGGGTAATGACTTTAAACTGAAAGAGGGTAGATTTAGATTAGATAGAAGGAAGAAGTTATTTGTTGTAATGAAGGTGAGGCACTGGAATAGGTTGCCCAGAGGAGCTGTGGATGTTCCCTCCCTGGAAATGTTCAGGGCCACACTGGATGGGGCTTTGAGCAACCTGGTCTAGTGGAAGGTGTCCCTACCCATGCAAGGAAGGTTGAAACTAGATGATCTTTAAGGTCCTTTCCAACCCAAACCATTCTGTAATTCTATGATGATTCATCTATAAACAGTCTGTGTCACTGCAGTGTGTAATTTACAGTAACATATGCTGTCTTCAGATTCTGAGTTCTTCAGCTTTTTAGTAGTTTTGTGCATATAAGGAACATATTTGGATTTGAATAGCTTTTAAGTGATACTTAAATGCTTAAAGTAGGGTTTGCCTTGACTTTAACAGTCTAAAGACTAAGACTAAGACTCAGTCTTTAAGCAACCTTTGTAATTGGTTATAGTGTGATGAATCAGTCTCCTGTTTGTCTCCACTTTTATCAGTATCATTTTTTGGCATCTCCTGAAGCTTTTTGATCAAGATGGTCATCAAGAATTCCTTCTACAGCCAATGAATTAATCATCTTGATTGTAAACCTAACTCTTAGAGAGATAAAATAAAATTTAATTAATCCTCAGTTTCATTATATAAACTAATGTTGGAAAGTAATTTTTGCTAATGTCAGAGACATCTTTATAATTTTTAATTTTTGTTTATCATCATTTGAAGTTTGAGATAAGTTATAACTTAAGACGCTGGAATGAACAAACAAAGCAATTAAATATCTAAATTTATTCCCGTATTTTTCTTTTAACCGATACACAGCATCTGATTCACAGGTGCTTTGTATCTTAAAAGTCTCTGTGAAACATTCCAAAGGGTACCATGCATTTATGTAAATAAAACATATTCAATCATATATTTTAATGGTTAATCCCAAATGGAAGAAATCTACCGTTGTGCAGGTTTGTTTTATTTTCATACTGTAGGGGGACAAAGGCTACCTAAATCACTGTATAAAGCTATTTCCCTTTTTTGCTAGTGCAATTGAATTAAAAAGGGAATATTTCTGATGAGGAAACAGAAATTGACTCATTACTATTTACATCATGGAATGCCTCTCCATATACTGAGAAGGTCACAAATAGGCATATATGTAGCCTTTTGAGAAGTGTTCATTACAAGTTCCCCTCTGTATAATTTTAGAAACCAGTTGATTTAATTTGAGGCTTATCCCTCTTAATCAAGGTATGACAGATTGTGCTTTTGGCTTTAAAGTGTTTTGATATTAATCAAAACAGCAGCTGTTGCATGTGCCCAGTGAGTGATAACATTACATTAACTGTGCCTGCAACAGCTGCCGCAATCCCAAAAACAACACAACCTCCATTTCTGCACACTGTTAAAATTGGAGGTTTGAAACAAGTTCACACTTTTGTAAGTTTCTGCATGGTTTCCTAGAACTCTACCAGTTCCCTGTCTGTGTAAAGGCACCTTGGTTCTGCTTCTGCTAGGGAGAAGTATCAGGGTTTTTTTTTTCATGTGACTTTTCTGAGCTCGATCTACATCATACTTCTCTTTCCGTGGAAAAGAAGACATAGCCCTACCCAAATATTACCAAGTTAATCAAGTTAATCCATAGAGGATTGTATTTTTCCACCTCACTTCAAAACTTCTGTTCTAGTTAGGCCTTTTTTTTCCTACTAGCATGTCTGTTGCTATTAGTTCAAATTATGTTGCTGTTTTCTTGATGGTCTTTCTAAAGGAGCTGTATCTATTCATTTGTGTAACACAGTAATAATGTTTGCAGACTGCAAGTAGTAGAATCAAAAAGTAATACAGTTTTAACTCATGAACATAAAAAAGTCATGTTCATTTAATGCCCTGCTTCAGCAATTGTGTTAACACAGGTTTGGAGTAATAACCATTTAATGACATGAAATGGCTTCTCTGTAGAAAAACAACATACAGACATTGATTTACTTGCCAAATTCTGAGTGCAAGTGCTTCATTTTCTGATTTTTTTTGGTATTTGGAGTTGTCCTTTAAACATACTAAGAAATGTCTTGACTAACAGATGTCAATTAAAGCATTATGTATTAAGGAAAACTTGAAACTCTTCCAGAATCAGGTCTATTTTAGCAATTTAAAAGTCAATATTCTTTGGACAACAAAAATACAGATCGATCTACTATTGTACAGATTAAAACAATTCACACTGGATTTAAAGAGGTATTTAAAATACACAGGCTCTTTGAAGTCATTTGCATGTTGCAATTTTCTGGTTGGAAATTACTAATTCATATACTGACTCAAATTCAGAGTCACTGATGTCCTTACTGAGCAAAATTGCCCTTTACATCCCTTTGAACTTCTTTTTTTGAACTTTCAGTTAGGAGATTGTGTTATTGAAAAAGAGCCACTTTATTATCATTATCAGTTACAGCAGATACGCATCATGGTTGCGTTCAATAGGAAACCTTCAATGAGTAGCTGGAAAACATTTTTATTTGTACAATGTTCCATCTGTTCAATGTTCAGCTTGATCTAGTAGCAGTTGGTAGTAAAGCTATTGAGGTTCTTATTGAGCTATCTTGCACAGCCTCCTGTTCAGACAGATATCTATGACAGCAGGCCCAGATGCCCATAATGCTATAAAAAGTAAATTGTCTCAATATCTGATGATACATGGCCAAAACTACTGGATTAATGTTTTTTCCTTTATCTTTCAAATTAGAAGGAGGGACTTTTTCACTTTAGACACGTTGATAGTTTTGCTGAGTTCTTACTGTATAATACGTAATTCTATATATTTTTTGCCTTTGTTCATTCTTGGTGTACCCATCCAAGGTAGTCAGATCAACTCATCCTGTGCTATAATACTGAAAAAATAAAAACCAATTACATTTTAGAAGTTAGCACAACTATTTAGAAAGGCTACCATCCTCTTCTAGAACAGACTTAGAAATCATAACATGTAGAATGGTTATAAGATGGAATATAACCATGTATTTTCCTTTGTAGAACTAAGTTGTACAGATGCTGTCCCAGAACTGTTTCATTGCAAGAAATATCTAAGTGCTCAATTGATTATTTGCAACAGGTAATGCTTTTTGATTAAATAAAAATATAAGTTGCTTGAGTTCTGATTCTGTGGCTTTAGATCATTTCATTGTAACTTGAGTTAAGTTACAAGTTAGAGTAATTCTGCTAAAGGTAAAGGTAATGATAATAAAAGGCCTCCTTCAAAAATAAGACTGAGCATGACAGAGGGTTCACCACCTGTGTACAATTGTGGTAGCTGTGACCAAAAAACAGTGAACATTTTGTGGCACCCAAGTAATATATGCTTGCTTAAAACTAAAAATAAAACATAATAAAGATACAAATTACTAAAAGGCTTGTTCATTTTAAGTGTAATATTGTGCTTTTTTTGTGTGTGTTCTCAACTCATTTCCATGTGATCAACAGGTAGGTTTCAGTTACTAAATATTTTCTTTATTTATTTTAGAAGAAGTAATTGGCATTACAGAGTGGGGAAAAAAGCATCATGCCCTAGTATCTTATGAAAACTATTAAAGCCATCCTCATTTTCTGTGCACAGTCTCTTTAATGTTGGGCTATTTGTTCCTTGTACATTGAATAAAGGACAACTTCCAATGTGATAGTTCTGCTTTTGTTGCAGATACATCTTTGCTTAGTTCAGGCTTTTTACAGAAATTGTGTAGATAATGCATTTTTAATTTATGTATCTCATCTCCTCAAAAGAGTGCTTCCAGAGGAAATTGTTTAATCAGTAAAGATAATGGCTATTAAATGTGTAGTGCAATTGTTACAAATTATACAATTTCCATGTCCATTTTTTTAAAATTCACCTTAAAAATATATACATAAAATAATACTAGAATGAATACCTCTTGAGGTGCCTTCAGTTAGCACATCTGCAACAGTTTCTGCGAAACATTTGTGTGGATGTTGAAGAAACCCCCAAATCCTACCAACTGTTCTAGAAAGTGTAATTAAAAGATCACATTTTCAGCACTGGTGGCCTTATTTCAAAATCAAAGAGAAGGAAACAAAGTACAGATATGGGGACATGCAGTTTATTTGGCTCCTGCATATCATTGCTGTTCACATTATGGCTTAATACTCCTGCTGCTCATGTACTCTGGAATTTACTGCATTAAAGATGAAATTTGTGCTAGGGATTAATATTTACTAAAATCTGAACTACTGATAAAACTATCAATGGCATTTTGTGAAATAAGATAGAAAAATTTAAATAATAGAACATTTGACCAAATATTTATTTCTGGTGCTTCACAGCTTTGGTTAGATTTAATACTTGGGGACTCTTTAAAGCCAAACTTAAATGGAAACGATTACGTTGTTTGGACAGATGTAATGTGCGTGCAACACATACTGAATTTGAATGGTGGTTTAAATTTTATCAATTTCTACAAAATGATACAATGATGAATCCACATATTCTAAGAAATATATCATTCATACATGAGTTTTAATGAAGTCACTGATAAGATGCTGAATGCTGCTTATAAGTTGAATGAAATCATGGNTCGCGAAGCCTAGCCACGACGACGACGAAATCATGGCCTGTGTTGCTTGCTGAGATGTATTAGAAGTAGAACTAAACCTTTCACTGTATAGTAGAAGGGCTGTAGACAATGTGAAAACTGAGGATGTTTGCAGGTTTTTTTCACTGCTTTTATGAGCTTGAGTGAGTAGAAATTCCTAAATCATCAAACAGAAGGGATGGCCCTGTGACGTTGGATGTCTAGAGAGGAGCACTGAACTGGGAAACTATCTACACATACCTCTCTGATGCCCTTACAATATTTCAGTTATTGTTACTCAGGATTTCCTGAGTCAAAGATAGTAGTTTTTATTTTAGCACCCTTTGATAGAATTTCCCTGCATGAATTTTCTACTATATCCATTTCTGTTAAGATTAGTTAAGATTTTATCAATCTCTTTCCTGCTATCCCATTTTTAATAAAATCAGAGAGAGCAGATCATGAGTATTGTCATGCAAATAGAAGAGGAATTTAATTTCTCTGTCTCTGCTAAGAAGTATGTTCATCTATGTTTGATATTTTAATGTAAATATGTATGGGTTATCTTGCTTCAAAGTTTCATGGTCATTTACAAATGAGGAGATTTAATTTAAAAAAAGGGAATTTTATAAGAACCCATGAAATGAGCAGAGTTACATCTTTGTAAATTAGTTGTATTTATAACTACTAATAAACAAGAATAATTGACCAGGGATCTTAAAACTGTATTTGAATTGTCTTACTGTTTAACCCTCAAATTAGAAAATTTTATGACAAAGGAAAACGTTACTACATCTGCAGAAGTCTGAGTCAGAGCACAGCTATGTTATCCAAATCTTAAGAGTAAAAATAGCTTTGAATGCAGGGCTTGTTTTCATTAGCAACGGGGTAAAAAGGATAGTGGGTGTCTCTAATCAGCATGATTCTAGCACAACGTAGAAGGTTAAAGATAAAATATTCATAGCAGAAAATGCCTTTCCCCCCTATACTGAAATATAATTTAGAAGTTTAAGCCAAAAGGGACCATTTGTTCATATATATATATGTGTGTGTGTGTATGTATAATAGGGCCTGTAGTGATAGGACAAGGGATAATGTTTTTAAACTGGAAGAGGGTAGATTCAGGCTAGATATAAAAAAGACATTTTTCACAATAAGGGTGGTGAAACACTGGAAAAGGTTACCTAGATAGGTGATAGAAGTCCCATCCCTGGAAACATTCAAGGTCTCAGCAACCTGCTCACTGCAGGGGGTTGGACTAGATGACCTTTTAAGGTGCCTTCCAACCCAAATCACCCAATGATTCTATGATAGCTATGTAATGGTGGATCATCAAACCTTGCCCACCTACGCCTGCATTAATTAAGGTTTATTTCAACTTAAGTCATTAGGACAGAATGCCAGAGTGAAAACGAGAGAGGAACAAGATATCTAATGTAAAACATCCTAATATTGCAAAGGAAACATTTGTTAATAGATCCAAGTAATCTTAATAGCTAGCTAAATAAGTTGAGCTCCCATTCTCTTTCTCCATCCCATCCATGCAGCTCTCCTAATATGGAATTATCTCTCTGTCCTCACTGGAAACAACTTCTAGATCTGACCCATTCTATCTGATAATCTGTAGTAACTGATTACCAGGTGGATACTGAACTTCTCAATCCTTGCTCATTTGAGTGGTCTTTTAGTAATTAAAGTGAACTCAAAAGGGGACAGCTGGCAGTATAAGGTGGTAGTCCACTAATGAAAAGACAAACATACTTTTGATCAGTAATTTGCTGAGCTTGACTTGCAAGTAAGTTATTACCTCTTTCTAATGGAACTTTACTTTTTATCACTTATAAAATGTGTTTACTTCTGTAATAAAGGCAGCCTGGCACTTCAATAATTACAACCTACAGAGCTTACTTCATAGCAGAGCCATGAACATTATATTCTGATACCATCTATCTGTGTTACTGCTAGATACTAGGTTGTTCCACTGCTTTTCTACTTTCTGAAACACTGTGGGAGGATTTACTTAGTGATACATTTTGAAAAGGGAAAATTTAGATTAGGGTGGAAAAGCATGGATTTTTCTTCCAATTACAAGAAAAATATAACCTTGTCATGTACATGCAAGGACCTGGTCATTGTTACATATACATGCATAAACAGAGTGTTTAAAAAATAAAGAAACCTGTTGTGAGTTTAGCACAGGGATTAGATCTCTCAAACAGTGTGACTGGTTGCTGGAGGCATGGCTTATGGGTGTGTCTATTGCAAGGATCCTTGCCAGGGTATCTCCAGCTGCATTGGGATAGAGACTCATCGAACTGTTTTTCTGCTGATTTCCTATAATCTAGCTGACCCATGGTCCTATGTGACCATTTTAGTATAGATACAATTTGTTGCTATGTATTATTATCTTAAAATACATACAAAGTGTTTCTTAACCATACATAAAAAACTAAATTGTGTGACTTTTTTTGCATTTGCAGGAATGGTTTCTACTGACTATTTAAATGTAGCTGATCAGTTTTGCAGCAGGACTTGCCTGCAGAGCATATGGAATAGCCAGATACTCCATGTAAGATGTTAATGTACACATTGGAACATCCAAATTGGTCTACACTTAGCAGCAGCTGCCTTGGGGAGTGCCTGAGATTTCCACCTGGAGTCTCCTGCACCAATTACTAATATATATATTGCTGTGAAGGAGGCCTCGAGCTCTTTCAGTCTCCTTGGCTAGGTTGGTTCTATGTTTCAAATCAGCTGAATGTCTTATCTAGCTGAAGAGCTCCTGGACCACTGGGGAATTTCTGTCTCAATCGTAAGGATCTTCAGAGAGGCAAGAGCCCTGATATTGAGATATGCAATTATAGCTATAGGACAAACTTGAATTCCACATTAGTAACTTAAGTTTCAGAGCTCTTGCCGTGTTGTACAATACATACTCAAACCTGCAAATCACATAGATTTAAATCAGTGCCTTGGGTGGAAGTGACTGGAATATAGGTTTAATGTTACAAGGTTTTTGAGACCTTGTTACACTGAAGATAGGCAGCATAGGGAGGAGTTGCATTTCTGTTCATGTAAACACGCTAGTCAGGCTTTTGTCACAAGAAATTTTGTAAGTGGAATAGACAGATGCAATAGAGGATGGTTGTTTGCTGTTGTACTTATCCACTTGCAAATAAAATTATGGCTTTTGATGTTCACATCTATAAAAAAGGTCATTGTGTTTAGAAGGCCACTTTTTAGTATTTGAAGTTCTAGTTAATTACACTGTGTGTTCCTGTACTTAGAACTGATGGTCATTCATTGAACAATGATGAGTCTTTTCTGTCAGATCTAATTCACCAAGGATTCTAATCTTCATAAAGTCCATGTACTCTCTAGAGAGGTTCGCAGCCTGCCAGGGGCCCAGATTCATGATATCAANCTTGGATGTAGCTTTGAGAGGCCAGGAATGTTAACTAGGGATGGATTAAATCTGACTAAATGGGGCAAGAATGTTCTGGGGAGCAAGTTGGCTGGACTTACCAGCAAGGCTTTGAACTAGGTGTGTTGGGTGGGAGGGGATCCACCTCTGAATGAAAGCAGT
>VWZO01010601.1:0-15499 GCA_013396975.1 Bucco capensis | reverse complement strand
CTATCTCTATACTGATTCCTGGATGGTGGCAGCAGGGGGATGGTTGCAGCAGTGGAAGCAAGGGAANACATGGCACCCCAGAGAGAATCGAGTCTGACAATGGGACTCACTTCTGAAATAATCTGATAACCTCCTGGGCCAAGGAACATGGTATTGAGTGGGTGTATCACATCCCTTATCACCCACAAGCCTCTGGAAAGATTGAGAGATATAATGGACTGTTAAAAACTGTATTGAAGGCATTAGGCGGTGGAACCTTTAAACATTGGGATACTTACCTAGCAAAGGCCACCTGGCTAGTTAACACCAGGGGATCTGCTAACTGTCCTGGTCCTGCCCAAACCAGACCCTTACATGCGGTGGGAGGAGACAAGGTCCCTGTGGTGCACATAGGGAAGTGGTTGGGGAAAGCAGTATGGATTGCTCCTCCCTTGGGAAAAGGCAAACCCATTCGTGGGATTGTCTTCGCTCAAGGACCTGCGTGTACATGGTGGGTAATGCAAGAGAAGGGGGAGACTCAGTGTATACCCCAAGGAGATTTGACTTTTGCAGGAAAATAACCATATATGAAAGTTCTATGTTACAGGAAGAGAGAGCTGAAGTAACCAAGTGAACCCCAATAGTGACGACTGAGATCTAGCCAGTGTTACTGATCAGCAATGGAAGACCCTGCTTCTCCTGTTTCAAATATCCATCCTAGAAGATGAAACAAGGGTACAGTGTCAGTTGACTAAAGATCACTTCCAGACCTTGGCAAAAACTGACCCCCCACCTCCCCTCTCCTCTCTGCACCCTAAAGTGAAGAAGACAAGCTAAGTGAGCAAGCCAGCTCCCAGGGAATGTGGGAGAGGATGCCCCACTTAGCCCATCTTCTGAAATCCAGAGGTGTGCTTAGTATTCACAGAACAGCCCAATTATTTATAACAGAAATTTTTCATTCTGAGTTTCAAAGTATAACAAGGTGGTTATAAAACTGATTTAGGGATGGAAAAGTTTGATTATAAAGGGAAATTATTCGAAGGTTTCAATGAAAGAAGTTGCTATGAAATAGTGGTTCTGTTAGAGGGAAGATACGCACTGCATAAAAAGCCATTTAACTGTTCTCTTGCTCCGAGCACAGCCATCGCATCAGCCCTTCTGCTGCAGCTGGAAGGATGGGGTTTCCCAGGGGGATATGCTCCATGTTCCTGTTGTCTCGGAGCCCACAGCAGGGCAGGAGGGCAGGGAGAAAGAAGTTCTGCTCCCAGCAAAGGCAAACCTGAGCTGTGGGATCTGGAGCGCAGGTGAGTGTCAGGGAAAGAATTATTGCATGAACTTTACAATACAGCACTTCATCTCAGAAACGGATGTAAAAGTGATGGAGTAGACCCTGGAAGCAGGAGGCAGAGCAGATAGAGAGCTCAGCTTCCCATCAGACAGGATGTGAAGGAGGCGGATGGTTGGCAAAGCCAGGAAAACACAGACTTTTCACTATGGCAGGAGCTGGTTTTTTTCACAGGACTACTGTGTGCTCCTTCCAAAGGGCAGAGGAGGCACAAAACCCATCCACAGCCCTCCTGACAGCAAGGGTCTCTTTGCTCATACACACCTTGGAGGATTGGTATGAGTGGCTGGGTACCAAGGCTGGCAGCATGTGTGAGTCACACTGTCCCCAGTCCACAAAGGCCCTCACTGTCCCACACCCATCTCCCAGCCTGCAGCCCTCCCATGCTCATTGCAGCTATACCAGGCTACAGGATACTTTGCAAGTGACACGTCAGGTTTAGTGTACTCCATAAATCAAATTTTAAACATGTGACATGAAATAAATTTTCATTTTAACAAAAAAATTTGTGTTTGCTTGCATTGTCCAAGGAATCAACACAATGTTTTCATTGCTACCTTCCTGAGATAGGCAAAGTCCTGGGTAGAGAAGACCTCTGCCCTGCTGCTGTGAGAAGCCCTTGCAGTACCCAAAGCCCTCTCCTATAGTGCCTTCACTCTGTGAAGCTACAAGGGAAGTGCATAGACTGTATCCCTGTCTCTTCCCAGCCTATGGTCATGCAGACCCTGTGTGAATGCATCCAAGAGCACAAGAGGCTCTCCAGGCTTTGGCACAGAGCCTGGGCTAGTGGTGTTACCCTGTACTCAGCACTGGTGAGGCCACATCTAGAATCTTGTGTTCAGTTTTGGGCCCCTCAGTCCAAGAAGGACCCAGAGGCATTGGAATGTGTCCAGAGAAGGGCAACGAGTCTAGTGAGGGCTCTGGAGCACAAGTCTGATGAGGAGTGGCTGAGGGAACTGGGATTGGTTAGTGTGGAGAAGAGGAGGCTCAGGGGAGACCTTATCTCTCTCTACAATTACCTGACAGGAGGTTGGAGTGAGATGGGGATAGGTCTCTTCTATTGGGTTAACAGTGAGAGGACAAGAGGAAATGGCCTCAGGTTGCACCAGGGAAAATTTAGACTGGATATAAGGAGGAATTTCTTTACTGAAAAGGGAATAGTCTTGGAATAGGCTGCCCAGGGCAGTAGTGGCATCACCATCCCCGAAGGGGTTTAAAAAATATTTTGATGCTTTACTTAGGGCCATGGTTTAGTGGTGTGTTAGTGATAGTATGGTTGGATTTGATGACCTTAGAGGTCTCTTCCAACCTTAACGATTCTGTGGTTCTGTGAACATGGAGATGCATCACAGCCCAGGATCCACATCCCCAGGCCCATGAAGCCTTTTGGTAGCCTTGGGCATGTGCCAGGGAGGAGAGCAGCTTGGCTCAGCTCAGCTCTCAGGAACTCTAATTCATTCATCAGCTTCTCCTTTAACCCCTTACTCGGTGCAGAACACCCCAGCTTCAGATCTGTGCATCCCTTACTTTCTTTCAGCATCTTCTCCAGCCACAAAGACCACCTTCACATGTGCCAAAATGAGACCAAGCAGCAACACAGGACAGGAGGATGGAATTCTGCAGTGAGGCAGGGGAAGATGGTGAGCAAGATAGCAAGGAGGACTGGGGGGGTTCAGCCCACCTATGGACACTTGCTCCATGAAAGCACTCTGGGAGTGGGCTCTAGAGAGAGGAGCAGGAGCAGGCACAGGGCTGAACCACAATCTGGGAAACACCACTACCAGCAGCAGCTTTCCAAGTCTTTGGGATGCAGATAACCAGAGCCAGTGACTTCCCACTGGGCAAGGAGGCAGAGGATTCATCAAAGAATACAAGTCAGCAGGAATGTTATTAGACAGAGATGATAAAATTACTAATAATGAGGCAGGCAAGACAGGAGAAGAAATAGTTATGTGCTGGGTTGGAAGGAGCCCGAGGATGTGCTGGTGCACCACAAGAGCCATGGAGTGTTTCCCTCACTATTGCAGAGGGTTAAATGCAATCTCTCATTGAGAAGCACTTCTAAACTAATCACACCAGACAAGATGTCCCTAGCTTCCTGTGAGCTAACAACGAGGTATCTGGCCTTTATTAGTTTTGACTACATCAGAGACAACAGGGAGCTGAAGATGGAGAGAACACGGACACTTTGCTGGGTCCCATGAAGAAAAGCAGGTCTGATGTCCAAAATCAGCCAGAGAATATCATAGGAAAACCAACATATGTTCCAGCTAATAAAGAATTATGACATAGAATTAACACCAATCAATGTAATCACATGCAGGTAACTTGTTGATGGCAGGCTTCATGGAAAAGGACCAGAGATGCACCAGTGCTTTGTAGACCAGACACAGGAATAGTAGCAGGATCTGACACGCTCAACTCTACAGGCACTGGGGATGCTTCAGTCGCTGGCAAACAGTGTAGGTGCAGGGCTGCAGACGGAGCAGCTCAACACCCTGCCCCTGCCAGGTTCATCTGAGGGAAAGCACTGGCTGGGATCTAGACAAACAAACATCAAGCTGACTCTTCATAGGAGGTGAAAATTAAGGATATGATGAATTCACTTTTTAAAACAATCAGATCTCCAATTCCTACTATTAGACTCCATTGGAGAGATGATGAGGATTCAGGTTAATGTGACAGATCAGCCATTTGGTGGAGATGAACACATCCATTTTAGCTCTGCTGTACAGGCAAAATTCACTTCAAATTACATAACATGGCAATTTCCCTTCATCATCTGCTACCTGGGAGTTCCTAAGTGAAAATCTGTCATCAGAGCCTACACTAGTCTAAAAGTTCAGGCAATCCAACTGATTCTGCGCTGCAGGCGTATGTGTGCTCTGCAAGGATGTCCAGTGAGGTGGCACCTGTGCCACTCTGTGCAAAGCACCCACTGGGGACAGGCAATCTGCCCTGCTCGCCTTCTTCCCATCCCCCCTACCTCTGCTGTATCATTTCCTGTGCCCCCTTGACCCACATTCACATGAGAGAAGATCAGACATCCCTGTCAGCGTATGAACATCAGCCTTGCAAGCACCTACAGCTCTGATGGAGACAGCTAGGTCTTGTCCCTTTGGGTGATGAGCTCAGATGAGGAGCCATGCCTGGTGACATCACTCTCACTTTTCCAAATAGCCATATTCAGAAATTCAAGAAGGTTTCCTTCACAGAATCACAGAATCATTAAGGTTGGAAGAGACCTCTAAGATCATCAAGTCCAACCATATATCTATCACCACCATGCCACTAAACCGTGGCCCTAAATACCACATCTAGATGTTTCTTAAACCCCTCCAGGGATGGTGACTCCACACCTCCATGGGCAGCCTGGGCCAATGCCTAACAACCCTTTCAGGGAAGAAATTCCTGTACTCCTGAACTCCCCTTTTCCTCCCAGCAACCAAATTCTCCAATCATGGAGATATTTTTGCTCAGTAAATTTTAACTGTTTTGCCAAGAGTTACAGCTGGGTCTTCCTATAGATCACTTCTCAATCCCTTTCTCCCTGTGTTTCCTTCTCCTCGGGTTTCAGCCACACCCTTGCCTTTTATCAGAGACTCAGCAAGCCCCCAAATTGCAAGATTGGCTCTTCTCTCTACATCAATTGCAGATAATCCTATGATTTTGTCTTCTTTGTGTGGCCTCCACTTAAAAGCATATTACTCATGGGTTTTATTTTCTAGGTGGACTGCAGCACTCCCCAGTTTTCTGTTCTACAGATGGATGCACTTAGCCTCTTCTGCTTGACTTGCCTGAAAAATGTGAAACTCTTCAGGAGCTTCAGAGTAAGCAATTGTCAAGAAAAACCTGCCTTCAAACTTTCCTTTTTTTTCTGGTAGCTGTTTGTTGAAGCAAAATGATCAGTGAAAGAGTGCCCCAGCATTCTCCATTTGTTTTTAACTTGTTCATACAACTCCAGCTCCTGTGAGAGTCTTAACTGGACATAATTTTTTCTTTTGCTCTTTATACAACAGGACATCAAAGATGGTGAGGGCAAGGAACTGCAAGTTCCAAAAAAGGTCTGAGCCTGAACTTCAGCAAAGGTTAAACACTATCTGGTGTTTGGAGAAATGTCTTATAATCTGAAGAGCAGAAAAATATCCTACAGATGACGCAAACAAGGACGGGTGGTCTGGGAGGAATACAGAGAAATTTTCTGAGCAGCCAGAATTAGGTTAGGAAAGTCAAAGCTCCGGTAAAATCAAATCTGACCAGGACAGGTTGCCCAGAGAGGTGGTGGAAGCCCCATCCTGGAAGTTTTTAAGACCAGGCTGGATGGGGCTCTAAGCAACCTGATCTAGTGGGAGGTGCCCCTGCCCATAGCAGTGGGGTTGGAACTAGATGATTTTTAAGGTCCCTTCCAACCGTTGGAACTTGGCACTTGGCTTTATCGTCACCATCATTGTGCTCTATCTAATCTAAACACTCCCTAACATACAGAGCCACTCCACTGCCTCTCCTTCCTTGCCTATCCCTTCTGAAGAACTGATAGCCATCCATTGCAGCACTCCAATGATGAGAGCCATCCCACGTTTCCGTGCTGGCAACTACGTCATAGTTTCCCTGCTTCATAGTGGCCTCCAACTCCTCTTGTTTGTTGCCCATGCTGCATGAGTTAATGTAGATGCACTCAGCTGGGCTATCGGTCTTACCTCCAACCTTGGCATGCTGCCTAGGCTCATCTCTAGCAAGCCTGGTTTTAACCCTTTCCTCCTTCAAACCTAGTTTAAAGCCCTCTCAATGAGCCCTGCCAGCTCTTGGGCTAGAGTATTTTACTCCTCTGAGACAGGTGAACTCCATCTGTCACCAGCAGGCCTGGTACCATATAAACCTCCTTATGACTGAAAAAACCAAAATTCTGCCGATGGCACCAGCCTGTGAGCCATGTGTTGATCATGTGGATTTGCCTGTTCCTTTCAGTATTCTTCTCTGATACTGAAGGGACTGAAGAAAAAATTCCCTGTGTTCCTGATCCTTCAACCAGTTGCCTAAGAGCCCTGAAGTCCCTTTTTTATTGGCCTGGGATTTCTTTCTGCAGTGTCTTCACTACCAACCTGCACAACCAACAAAGGGTAAGAATCTGAAGGCCACACCAGACCAGAGTTTCCTAGTGATGTCTCTTGCCCAGACCACAGGGAGGCAGCAGACTTCCCTATGGAATGGGTCCAGTGGGCATATCAGGCCCTCTATTTGCCTCAGAAGGGAGTCATCTAGGACAATTACCCTTCTTTTCTTCTTAGAAGAGGCAGTCATAAGGCATGGGGTTGCTTAACTCACCCTAGGCAATCCCCTTCTTCTATATCTGTATCTTCTGTATCTTCTAGATCTTCTAGATCTTCATTAGCTACTGGTCTTCAAATTCCACAGCCTCATACCTGTTGCATAATGGCACCTGGGAGGGTGAGGTAGGCCAGGAGGGGATTTGCCTGCCACCCAGAGCAGGGACCTGTTTCCATTCCTCCTCGTCCCTTAGGTTCCCCCCTTCTGCATGATGACGAAAGGGTAGGGAATCCTCTGCTTTTGATGGAGTGTCCAGCAGGTGCATTTGACTAAAGGATGGTAACCTATGGCTCCAGCAGTCTATGTCCCTCTCACACTCCATGATACCCCTCAACCTCTCCATCTCCTCTTTCAGCTCTGTCTCCACACTGAGCAGATCACCCACCTGGTCACACCTCACTCAAGTGTTATCTCTGCTGCCCTCAGGAATCAGGGGCATGTTCAAACACTCCCTGCAGCTGGAGACCTGGACAGTTGCATGTTTAGGTGGGAGCTCTGTCTGCGTTGCCACCTTCCTTCTGGTAGTGGCTCTTTGCTGAGTGGAGATCATAGCTGCTCCAGAGCAGTGTCCAGCAAAGTCTCAAAAAAGATCAGGTTCAAGACCATCTAAGGAATCTGAAGGTGCACAAGTCCATGGGACCTGACGAGCTGTTTCTGCAGGTCCTGAAGGAAATGGCAGATGAAATATCTAAGCCACCATCCATCATATTTGTGAAGTCATGCCAGTCTGGTCAAGTTCCCACTTGACAGGAAAAAGGGAACTATGAGTCTTATTTTTCAAAGGGGAAGAAAGGAAGACCCAGGGAACTACAGGTCAGTTAGTGTCACCTCTATGTCTGGCAAGATCATGGAACAGATCCTTCTGGAAACTATGCTAAGGCACTTAGAAAATGAGAAGGTGACTGGTGACAGCCAACATAGCTTCATAAAGGGCAAATCATGCCTGACAAATCTGGTGCACATAACAACTGGGAGTGTTGTGGGTGAAATCCTGAACGTGACGCAGCAGTGTGCACTCATAGCCCAGAAAAAACAACCATCTCCTGGGCTGCATCCCCAGCAGCGTGACCAGCAGGTCAAGGGAGGGTATTATACCCCTCTGCTCTGCTCTGATAAGACCTCATCTGCAGTGCTGAGTCCAGCTCTAGGACCCCCAAAATAAGGGCATGAACTTGTTGGAGCAAGTCCATAGGAAGTCTATGAAGATGATCGGAGGGCTGGAACATCTCCACAGTGAGGACAAGCTGAGAGAGTTGGGGTTTTCCATTCTGGAGAAGAGAAGTCTCCAAGAAGACATTATTGTGGCCTTTCAGTACTTAAAGGAAGTCTGTAAGAAAGATGAGGGACTCTTCATCAGGTAGTATAGCGTTAGGAAGAGGGGTAGGGGTTTTAAACTGAAAGAGGGTAGATTTAGATTAGATATTAGGAAGACATTCTTCACTGTGAGGATGGTGAGACACTGGCCCAGGTTACCCAGAGAGGTAGTAGAATCCCCATCCCTAGAAGCATTCAAGGCCAGGTTGGATGGGACTTTGATCAATCTGGTCTAGTGGAAGCTGTCTCTGCTCGCTGCGGGGGGTCTTGAACAAGATGATCTTTAAGGCCCCTTCCAACACAAACTATTCTATGAATCTGTGATTTTCTTTGCTCTTTTGGAGACCTCTGAGAATTTTCCTTCTTGCGTAGTGTTTAATTGCAATAACTTGATTTGCACACACCATATAGGTGTTGACATCACTCACTGCTAGGTTAAATTCTTCTGTCTGGACAAGCAGATATTTTACTGAGATATCATGGCTAGGCTTTGCAAATGAAGATCTGGGGAGGGAAATGAGATATACTGATATGCTAAAATGCATTGACAGAAGTTTTACAAAAACTGATCTGGTTCCCCCTGGATCCCATTACAAGAGCTGAGCTTGGCTCCTTTCCTCTCCAGGCTGTATTTGTTTACTGACTACTTGGGAGGTACCAGCCCTTCTGCTTTATCTTTAACTAGAAATGCCTGGTCTCCGATTTCTAACAATCAAGTATCATTCCTACATGCCTGACGCCCAATGGCCATGGACAGTCATAAAGTCCTGGGCCACTTAAGGTTGGTTGTTTTGAAGTGCCTTTTCATATCACTCCTCTTTAGTCCCAACACTGCTTTGCCTTGGCATCCTGCCACTTCCAGCTCTCCCACCAGCCCAGATTGGGCTGAAACTGCATGACATTGCATGGGTTTCCAGGGATGTTCAGACCTTCCCAAATTCCTACCCTAAATTCCCAACAGTAAGATAACTCAGCACCTCCAAGATCATTGCATGCTGTGGCTTTGCCAGGGACCACACTGGTTGTGTTCTCCCCAGCCTTGGATCAAGCAACTGCACTTCTCCAGCCATTCCTGGCTATTGCCTGCTGACAGCTGCTTTCCACCTCCTCCCATAGCAGCCCCATGACATTTGTGCTCTCTGAGATACATTGAAGTCCCCCCATGGAGTCCCTTTGGCATGCAGTGTTTGTCACACACTGAGTCTTTCTCCCCTGTTACCTGTTTGGTGCTTCCCAGGTGTTTTTCCCCTACTTCTGAAGAGGAGAAAGATGACATTTGTGTCCACCTAGGTCCAATCTCTCTGGCTGCCTTCCCTAAGGACAGGCTCGGAAGGTCATGCTGGGCAAGAATAATTGGGACAAGCGTCCTTCCTGAGATATATGGATTGAGAACTAGCTGAAGGACAGAGACCAGAGAGTTGTGGTTGGTAGAGCAGNTAGGGAGCTGCTGGAGAGAGTCCAGCACAGGGCCAGCAAGATCCTGAAAGGAGTGGAGCATGTGCCCTAGGAGGACAGGCTGAGAGAGCTTGGTCTCTTCAGCCTGGACAAGAGGAGACTGAGAGGAGACCTCATTGATGTTTACAAATATGTTAAGGGTCAGTGTCAGGAGGAGAGAGCCAGGCTCTTCTCAATGTCATCCAATGTTAGGACAAGAGGGAACTGGAGCAAGTTGGAGCACAGGAGGTTTAGTATTAACACGAGGAGAAACTTCTTTCCAATAAGGGTGACGGAGCACTGGCCCAGGCTGCCCAGGAGGCTGTGGAGTCTCCTTGTCTGGAGACATTGCAGAGCTGCCTGGACACATTGCTGTGTGAGCTGGTCTAGGTGATCCTGCTCTGGCAGGGGGGTTGCACTAGATGATCTTTCTAGGTCCCTTCCAACCCCTGACATACTGGGATAATGTGATATTTCAGTCTCTCAGCACTTTCAGCTTTGTTTGGGACAGAGGCAGATACCAATATTTCATCACAGGATGTCCTTCTCCTTTGTGGACCAGCCTGAGTGTGGCTAAACACCCATGTCCACCATATCCCTTTGTCTCCCACTCCTCTGGCACATGCAGAGGGACCAAGGGCTGCCCACAGCTCCACTAGCATCCAATTTCAAGAGCTTCTGGTCACTTTTTCTCTGCCCAGCTGGGTTCTTTACCAGCTTTTGGGCATCAGCCATCTCCATAGGTCCATCTCCCAAAGGTAGATAGTCCTTGGCTGCCTCTGTCCAAAACCAGCCCTGCAGTGTGGCAAGCATTTCAATGGCACCTGACACACCCCCACACTTCGAGGGGTTCTGTAGAACAAATAAATGTAATTTATTGGGGATAATCATACTGCTGAGTCCGGGACTCATCCTGCCTGCTGAGTGAAAGTCAGGCTGCACCTATGCCCCTGCAGAGCCCTGGTCCTTGGCCCTGAAAACACTCCCAGTTTATGGGCTGCAGCTCCTTCTTCAGCTGACTGTGCAACCTTCAAAGCCAAGGACATCTGATACTCTGCCAGGAAGGATTTGTGAGCTTCTCTATCAAATGCTTTACCCTGAGCTACAACACAGGACATCTGCTGCGGTCCCTCTGCCTCCTGACTCCATAATGGTGTCAGGGAAGGAGTCAAGGTGCAGACTGATTTAGCAAGGGAGTGGAGGGCAACATGGGGAGCTGAGAAGGAGAACAGTCCCTGGCAAAGGCAGGACAGATGCCATCAGCTGGTGGGATCAGGACAAAAAGAGACAAAGAGAATCTCTGGGGGCAACTCACAGAGCTTGAGTGACAGGCTGAGAGAAGAAAGGCTTTTTTAAAATGTAATGTGTGTATCCCTGTCAGATCTGCCGTGATGATGATCCAGCACAGTCATCAAGTCATACATTGCCCTTTACTGTCTTCATTTGGGTGGAGGGGGGAGAAAATAACTGGATTTACACATGTGTGCAAGTTCAGGAGCGTGTGTTGACATGAAGGGATAGAGAGCAGCTCTGGAGGAGCAGAAATGCTTTGCTGTGCTCTCTGTGGTCCTATCAAAACTGGTAATAAAGGAATTGGCTGCATTTGGCAGGCTTTGTTCCATGCGCAGCCGCCTGCTTCCTGCTCTGAGTTTCATTAGGATAATGGGACATTGCTATGATAATAGTGCCTAGTTCTATTATAGAACCCTACGTCTGCCTGGTATTCTGCAGACACTAAAGGGGATGGTCCTTGTGCTGGGCCCTGCAGCATCAAAAGGAGACAAGAGACAGAAGTCAGTGGCTCCTCTGGATGCAGCAGGGTGACCAGGGCCTGCAAGTCATAGATTCATAGAATCACAGACTGGTTTGGGTTGGAAGGGATCTTTCAAGGTCATCTAGTCCACCTTCCCTACAATGAACAGGGACATCTGCAACTAGATCAGGTTGCTCAAAGCCCCAAAAAACCTGAACTTGCAGGGCCAGACACAGAGACTTCCCCTTAGAGAAAGGCCCACATAGCCCAAAAATGGGGCCAGGAGGACCTGGACGGAGAATTCCAAGGACACCCTGATTTTGCCATGGCCTATAGGCACTGTGCAGCAGACAGCCCCATTGCAAGGACCTGTGTGACAGGCATGGGGAAACACAGAAACTGCAAAGAGCCCCAGCTGAAGTGACACAGGAGTGGGGCCATGCACAAGTATGGGAGGGCTGCTTCCTGCTTCCCAAGGCACTTTGGGAAGTGACAAAACCACATAGTAACCCCAGCTGCTGAAAACGTCTATGGGATTGCCCCAACCACTTATCACACAACTTAGATGCATTAAGTAAAGCCAAAGCTCTTGCTAGGGAAGGCTAAGAAGAGACAGTATCCACTGCAATCACCCATCAGAAAGAAAACACAGGCTCAGCTCCTTCCTGCTACTCTAATCCCTCAGGAGGCAGCAGTAATTCCCAGGATTTGGCTTGTCATGTAAGTTTGCAGCATTTGGGTTGTTTGGTTTTTTTTTTAGTAGAGAGGTGATAGAGGTTTTGGATGAAGAACCTTGCCAGGCTTCCAGTTCCAGGATGTCCATTATATCCCATTCAGAGTGTAGCTTGGACCAGTAAACTCAGGCATGAGAAGGCAGGGGCTTTTTGGAGACACTGCAGGTGCTGGGTCAGCTGCACATCTGTCCCCTGCAATCTGGCACCAAGGAGGTGGGGCACATTCATGCCCCCCATGGTGGTCCGGCTAGGGTCCAGAGCACAGGTGTCCCTCCCTGGTCTTGGGTCACAGCAGCTCTGGTCAGGTCAGATGCAATCTCCCAAGCTACCTGACTTTATCAAAGAAAACAGGCTGGAGCTTCTGGGCAGAGCCTGGCAGCTGGCCCACAGACTGCTGGAGCTTCTGGGGTACACCCTGCACCAAAAGCCTGGGAATTCACAAGCCAGACACTTTTCCTGAGTCATCTGAAAGTCCACAAAGCCACTGTAGCTGAGAAGCAGGAGAGATAACACAGGGACACATGGAATGACCAGCAAAATTCCCTCCTCTAGAAGTGAATTTGTCCTCTCAGTGTTCTCTGGTGTGTCAGGAAGGATTTTGTTACCCTATACTTCAAGGTCTGTCGAACATCACTGCAGAGAAGCCAACACAAACTCTTGCAAAATGCAGCAGCCCTGAGCCAATAATCTCTTTTCTGCACCTTAGTGGCAATGGGAGCACAGGCACTGAGAATGACCCAGCACCCTGCACAGAGCAACCGTGGGAGGACTTGAGGAAAAGTCTTTAAACCTGCAGAGAAAACAGATACTCTGTTCTGCAAGCCTCAGAAGGTCCAACATCTCTGCAGTCTTCACTGAAGGCAAGAGCTACAGCTGCCCCCGTGAGTCTGTTTGTAGTTACTTTTACCTGCACCTGTCCCACCCAATATATCTCATTTCAACCCATGCTTTCTACCCAGAGTATATGTGTTTTGTAAAGCAATACAACCATGTTTTAAACAGCCTGAGGGACAAGAGGAGGAATAATTCAGCTGCTGTCTTTCCACCTCTTTGAACAACAGAAATGTCAGATGCCCCCAGTACAAACCTGAAATTTGACACAGAGTTAGATAGATCATCTATAAGGGAAATGCTCTTTAGTGTCTCAGCCAATGTCTAAAGGAATTTGCCAGAAATCATAAAACCTGAAAAGAAAATTAAGCTACAAAAACTGAGTGAGGTGTGGAAAACCAGTCCTGGATGTGCCTAGAGGGTATTTCATAACTCAGAAGCACCAGGAAAAGTATGTCCTTATTCCCTCTGCAGCCCTGATTCCATCATTCCCTGACTTTCAAGCGTTTGACTGCCCAGCCAAGGCAAGTGGTACTTTGTATGGAGCACACCTCCACAGAGCCACAAACACCCACCTGACTGAGCAGGAGGGGTGAGCAATTGGCTTTGCATCACACTCCCCTGGAAGCTGAGGGGCCTGAATTATAAGACCTGTGAGAGGAATGTGATTTATTCCAAGCCCATTTATGGCCCACATAAAGCTTGAAGATGGAATTGGGTTTAGTGTTTTGTTTTTATTTCATTTTATCATGTCTGTACACTGTAAATGTACATGTTTGGTCTGAGCTCAGCAGATGCATATCAGGGTAGTCCCTTGGAAGCTGGTGATGCTTATACCCACCAAGGAATTAGTCACTTCTCCCTTAATATATGCCCTGTTATGTGTATTTTTATTTGTGGTTATATTAACCACAAGGTTGCCAAATAAAAAAAATGCTACCTAGGGGACGGCAAAATGCTGTTCTTGGCAAGATTGTTTCCAGCCCCCAGAACCATCTTGCTGGCTGTGAGCAAGCACGGGCAAGTGCACTGTTTGGGAAAAAGAAAGGTGTGAGGGGAGAAAAAGAAAGGACATAACATGGGGGAAATAAGAGTAGGAAAAACGTTGGGCATGGATGGGGGGAGGTAGCAGAGCCCAAGGCTACATGGTGAAGGAGAAGCTAGATGGGGCTCAAATCCACTATGCTTTGCCTCATCTCCCCCTCTCTGAGCTGCCACATTGAACAGAGGATCCAAATAGCAGAGGGCAGTGGGGTCAGACTGAAGGTGATACAGGCACTGAGGGAGCAGGGACTATGGGGTTGCACAAAGGGAGTGGAGTGCTTCAGCCTGAAAACTATATCAAAAACATCACAAGATGTGCTTTGGAAAGGGGATCGCATTGGACCAATCAGACCTTGTCTCCTCTGGATCGCAGGCACCCCATTTCCAAATCTCTGCTGAGGTTGAGTGCCTCAGCCTGGAGAGGTCCCTGCCAGGCTCCAGGCTGTCTAGGGGCTGCAAGGGCAGCTTTCTCCTGAGGAAGTTCTTCCAAAAATCAGTCAATAAACTCAAAGCTCCTTTGCTTTGCCCAGTTCTCTAGTGACACAATGACAACAGCAACACCTGTTTTGCCCTGGGAAGGGGTCACCCACAGCACTGTACACCTAGCCCTTGGATGCAGAGACATCCCAAGAGTCGCAGAGGGCTGTGAGCATGGACATGACCTGAAGTGTTACTCACCCAGTAGTGTCCCAGAGCATAGAGAAAGAGGAACCCTGGCTGAAGGAAGGACAGTGGCAACCCTAACAGCAGTCACTCAACTCATGTGTCTTGGCAAGGTCCCTAGGGTAAATGCTGAAGCTCTGCAAAGAGAACCAGAGGCTGAAAAGTCTCTTAGTGAGATGCATTCACCTTCCAACCTTGGCGAAGGATGCAGGTGCCTCAGAGTCACATTTGCCTACAGGATGGTCTTTTTTGACCCAGCTCTCAAATGTGTGCAGACATTTCTGCCATCTTCAATCCTTTGGGCCACCAGCTTCTGGAGGCCTTCAGAATATACAGCCTATCTCATCCTCCAGAAAGTCTTGTCAGTAAAGATCTGCCCTTCACTTGCTTGCTCAGGGCAAAGTTGTTGGAAGACTCATAGGGAAGCAAAGGTTCTCAGATGAGCAGCAGATCCACCAGAATCCCACCCCCACCCCCTGGAGTGGGGTTTTTGGAGATGCCTGCAATGCTGATACATTCTGCTGCTGTAGTATCAAAATTTGCAAGGTGAGCTGGTTGTGCAGCACCACAGGCACCAGAACAGAGGTTTCTCTCCTTGCTTTTGGCACTGCAGTATGTTAAGCTGCCTGGCTGAGTAGGAGTTGGTATCTTCCAAGTGAGAGCTAAACCAGAGGCCCGATTCCTCACAGTCATTAAAACAATCAGGATGAGGGGGTTTTGCAAGAGCAAAACTGCTGTTTTGTGGCAGATTTAAAGCGACAGCGGCTCCACACACTGAGCCAGCGAGCCAGTGTGCAGTCGTGACAGCAGTAAGAGCTGTTCCTTTGAGTTACTGTGAGGGTCGAGGTGGGAGAGGCTTTCCTGGAGACGGGCAAGCTAGGAGAGCAGAGAGACCAGGGGCGAACAGGCTGCNTCCCCCTTCTCTTCCTAAATACGCCCCCCCCCCCCCAGATATATCTACACAATAGGATATGAGGCTCTGGAGATAGAAGGGCAGAGAGCAGAGTCTCTCTCAATCAGAGGAATGGCCCAAGGCAAGGCGGCCTAATTGCATAAAAACCTCTTCTGTTAGAAAAA
>VWZO01010596.1:0-17026 GCA_013396975.1 Bucco capensis | reverse complement strand
ACTGCTTACACTTTGACTTCTCAGTGTTTGACAGTTCAAGATGGCTTTCCTGTATGAGCAACCTTCTCCATCCAAGANAGCAGTTCAGTCACCACGGGCAGCATGTTGTTGTTGTGCTTCCTCAGCAGCCGCAGGTTGAGCTGCCTGCCACAGAAGCCCATCTCAGCCAGGCTGGAGAGCAGAGGGGCAGCCTGCTCCTCTGGAGCTGCAGCCTGCTGCAAACACAACAGGAAGAGAAAGTTAGGCTAACTTCTTTTTGCTGTTTGAAGCAGTGGTCTTGCATTACACTGGAATCTAACTAAGGCACAGAGATTTTTCTAGATTAAGAAAAAAGAGTGCATTTTTCACCAATCAGTGCCTATGCAATTATCTTTTCCATCATATCTTGTTTCATACACTTTGTCTGCTAAACAAAACTTTCTCTGTCTTTCTATTTGTATTCAGCCGTGAAAATCAAAACCAAATCAGAACATATAAATCAAATAATATACAGCAAGTTTCCATTCTTCAATGAGAAGCAGCCAGGGTATTCTCTAGACTGTGATATTCCTGACAGCAACTAGTGTGAAGGCCCAGTCCTATCTGCTGCTGCAAAAGAAGAACTCAGCTGCCACTAAGAAATACTGCTGTTGCCAGAGTCTTAGATATTTTAGGGGGAAAAGGGCTTACACATATCTTCTGAGTTGCCTGCCTGGTGGAGCAATTCTGTGTCTCTTGTGGGTACTCAGTGCCACAAGTGCTGTCTTCACCTCAAGGCTTCCATACCAGTGGATAAAAGGCTTTTCACTTGAAGGTAGCTGACTGAGGATGCTGTTAAGAGAAGTTCAGAACAAAGAGACCGTTCAGTGTCCTTCTCAGAACACAGCAGAATTAGTGTAACACTCAAAGATAATTTTCACATAGTTCCTGTGTAAAAATGGTGTGCAGTTTGGAGGATTAAAGCCAAATTCTGATCTCACTGATGTCAGATGAGATACTCCAGCAATGAATGTGGTTCTTGGCTTCCCAAGCAGCCGTCAGAGTCAATGTGTTTCTAATAAGATGGAGACTCTGTAGGGGCCAGGTGCTCTATTACTTTAAATTGTTAAAGTAGCAGGAGTTGTGTAGAAGGTTAGTAGATGGAAAATGTTTTCTGCTTTCCTTAAACTTGTGCTTCTGCTCCAGAAATTTAGTTGTTGCAGTTTAGTGTTTGTACTGGCTGAGCTTCTGACTGAGGCTTACTTTATAAGCCTTTTATGTAATAGCAATAAAGCAAATATTTGCAAGAGAACTCAGTTTCAACTGTTTAATTTCTAACCTGCTTTGGTTTGAGGCAGAATTCTACCTGTTCCCCACTAAGTAATTATTTTTTTCTTTGTATTTTCAAAAGTACCTTTGTATCTACTACTTACATAGATCTTTAGTTCAAAGGTAGCTGATGTTCATTAAATGTACTACTGAACATAATATTTAATGCAAGCTAAACACAAAACTTGTGGCTGGATAATAATGCTGTAATGGAACAAAATGTTGTATTACAAGATGAAAGTTAAGTGAAGCTTCACACAGTCAGACCTGAGAAATTTCAGATCATGTTGTTGTAAAGAGTCTGGCAAGCAGCAGGGGTATTTGCTGTTTTATTGATGACTGTCTTTACAGAGAGAGCCTGGTCACGTCTTTTAACCATTCCATGAGTGCTTCTGGCAGAAGTGCAGCACCCTAAGGGCCACTGCTGTGGTGTCCACAACATCAGCTTCCTGGCACTGGGCTAGGGAACAGGAAAGCTGTTCAGCAGTAGCTGGACTTCTTTAGAGTATGTGGTGATGGTTCTACTTGGCAGTGCAGAGCAGGTTTTTTTGCTTGGACAGTACCTGCAGAAAGTGCTCAGTGCCTCCATCCCCTCAGCTGTCCTCACCAGAAAGCCAGGCTATGGATGTAAGCAGTGCTATGACTCTAAGCTACTCCTCTTGGCTTCATAAATCCTGCACATTTTCAGGGACCCAGGAGAGAGAGGCTGGGGAGAAATCTATACCTAGAGACAACACAAATTGAAAGAATCCATTACCAGTAAACTCTCTTTTCCTTTGAGTGCTTATTTACACATATATTCACACAGTATGTGCCTTCAGGCAGTACCTCCAGCATACCACTGTGTAGCTGGAGAAGTGCCCTGGTGTCCTTTAAATGAAGCAAGACAGCAGGAATCTTTTTTTTTTTCACAACAGAGCACTCTTGTGCCTGAAAGTCTATGTAGCACAGTTATAGACAGGGTGAATGGAGTCCAGATGGCAGCTGTGGAATTTGCAGATGAAAACATCCTACAGAGAGGACACTAGTATCATCTGAGCTGTAA
The DNA here is from genome assembly GCA_013396975.1 of Bucco capensis. Taxonomy (NCBI): domain Eukaryota; kingdom Metazoa; phylum Chordata; class Aves; order Piciformes; family Bucconidae; genus Bucco; species Bucco capensis. Next base: position 14,694 of record VWZO01010596.1, on the reverse strand, counting down.
TGGAGGTTCAGGTCATACTGTGCTGCCCTGCCTTACTCATGCTTAACAGGTGTTAATATCATCTGTGGCCCACAAAGTCTTTGTGTGGAGATCACTGATCCTTTGCAAGCCTTGAGACACAAATTTCAAAAGACAGGAAAAATTCTGTGTGTTTTTCATACTGCCTATATTTTTTTCTAAAAGACATGGATTATATAAAAGATGGAAGAGTAGTTTAAGCAGAAAAAAACCATAGATGATTAATTTTTCAGCTAGACTTTCTCTTGGAGAGATACCCAGGAGGAGTCCTAAGCATGGCTGTTTCAGAAAAACAAAAGGCTATTTTTACTGAGATGAAGGAGGGAGTTCAGTGCTGACCTGTCAGGGACATGTTCAGCTCCTCCAAGGACTGGGACTGCTATCTGGCAGAGATCCTCACTAACACAGCAGTGAACTCCACTGTAGTGAAGCATGAAAGAGCAGAGCAGGCTCTCACTGTGAGAACACCTTTTCTTACTAAAAAGATCCACTAAATATTCCTTGCTTGAGCTGTTGGCTCTGCTGTTCAGTCCCACCTAAGTACAGATTAAGTAGTTCCATGGCAAAAAAATTTCCAAATATAACAAGAGAGGTGTTTGCTTTTGTTTGAATGTATAGATACAATCCTATAACATATTGAGTGCTCACAGGCTCTATATGTGAGAACTAACTTCAGTGCCATTGCATATGAGGTGCTGCTGTTCAGGAGTAGAAGAGCTGGACATGAACTGAGAAGGTCTGATAGCAAGGACAGGACTGGGATAAGCCAGCCATGTAATAGGAGAAGACATGGAGGGTGAATATTCTAGCTACAGGTTTTGGAATCAGTGCAGCAGCCCTGCTCCTGTGGCAGGGAGGAAGACCATGATGTGGATAGGCATGACAGGGTGAGTGTAAAAACAATCAACTGCTTGGAAAAAAGGAGGGAAAAAAACCCAATCTCACTTGCATGACAAATTGCCAGTGTCCAACTCATTAACTCAGTGCCATTTTTTTTTTGTAATCTGTTTGTATTTTTACATGCTTTCATTTAAAAGTAATTACTGACAATTAATTCTATATTATTAGAGATAAATTAGCTCCCTTCTAAAACAGTTAGCTCTTATGCCAGAGAGCAAAAAGATGAGCAAAAGCTGGAGCTCTATATATCTTTTCAAGAAAGCTTAGTAACCTTTTCCTATCCACGAGTCTTAACACTAAGAGCAAGTAGACATTTATTTTGCACATGCTATATTGATGTCCAAACTCCAGTTCAATATAGGAACTGTAAGGCTGTTTTCTTCCCTTCATTTCTGAACATAGACAAAGCATGAAGTACTTTCTTTTTTTCACATGATGCACATCTTGAAAAGTCCAAGGAACAGACAGCCCATATATCGACTTAACTTTATACTCCCTTTTGAAATTGAAAAATGCAACAGCAGTTCCCTGGTCATGATAATCTCTTTTCTAAATGAAGCAGTTACAGTGGACATTCATTAAATTAAATAAAGAAATTGCAATTACTTTATTTCTATAGATCAAGTGGCTACTTAGGGACAGGAAGGTGCTAACTTCAGAATTTACTTTCAGGCTTTTTCAAAACCACAGAAACAACTGCATGTCAAGATCACACATGTGCTCTTGTTGAGGAAAAACAGTTGTCCATTTGTCTGGCTGATGCAAGGAAGGTCAAGGGAGTAGTTCAACAACTGCTTTAAAAAAACATGCTCAAGAGTTACTGACATTTTGCTACAACAGGTGCTGAACTCATCTGACCTTGCTCATGCTAGACAGACAACTGTTCTCAGCATTATCTGATGGGAAGAGTAAGCTCTGCTATGTTTGTTAGCAATATTTGCACTGTGGTTACATCTTTATGTTCTTCAGGAAATGAATAGCTAGTAGGTTTGGTTAGGCAATTGAAGTCTTTTCCAGGGGCCTTCTTTTGGCTTTAAATCTCTATGTTACTTCAAGATGGGCAAATGAGATTCATACTTGTCTGTACTCCTGGAAAATGATTCCTAGAACTATCTAAAAAGCCAGACTGCCATATGAAGCAACAAAAGGTGAATCTCAGTTCTCAGCATAACGCTCTAGCCCATATTGGCACAGTGAGTTGCCTACTCTCATAAGAAACAAGTCATAAAAAAGACCAAAAAAATTGCAAATAAGATCACTAAGTTACAATTAAGAACTGTTACAACCAAATAGCTCATGTACAACTTCATAAACACTTCAACTAGTGCTCTTAAATTTCCAGATATATTTACTTTACTCCTCTAAAGCACATTAAAGAAAAAGTGTTCTTTGTTATCTGGGACTATTTGGAATACTTAGCAGTTCAGTTATGTCTTTTATGATATCATCTTACTGTGGTGGATTTTTTTAAACTAAAGCCAAACACCATGAAGATGATGAACCAATAATTTTCACAGTGTGGGAGAGCACTGAAAGATTGAACTTTCACATGCATTACTGACGACTGAAAGATCGCTTGCAAATATGTCTGTTTCTGAAGCATTTCATTCCAGTACAAGCTTTGGAAACGAAGCATGGGTAAAGGGAAGCAAGGTTCAAGCAGCACACAGAGCACAGCCCATCAAAACTGCTTTGTGTACTACTATTTTGGCTCCTAGATTGAGGAGTCCAAAGGATGTTTGTTACTTTGACTCTGACAGCCCGTTGCATGTAACTCCTGTCTCTCATGTTCCCTAGCCAAGTCTCCCTGGCCAGTTAACTATCTTTATTTGCTACTTTTCACTGCTACATCTGTCTCATATTGGGGAAATTTTGCAAACAGTGAGGTAATCTGGCTCTGTCATTACAGTTGAAATTAATTTGCCTGCCTGATCCTACACTATGATGTTATATGAATCCATCATGGGATGTGAAATATGCTTCCTTTACCTTTCTGGCTCCTCATGGACATGGCAGGGGAATTGGGGAATATCTGTGTCCATGTAGATAAAAATAGCCTGACATAAAAGATGTATCCTAAAGGACTTAACAAACAATCTGAATGGTCAGAGGAGCTGACAGACCAGTTGTTATTTCACACAGAACCCAGTGAAGGAGAAGGTATGTGAACTCGTTGCTAGGCTCCAAAATTCCCATAGCTGTTCAGACAAGAAAATTCTTTCCCTTTTTTTTTTTATCCTAAAGATGAAATCATAACCACTCAAAGGGAAGTATTTCATATTTTAGTAATTCCAAAAATGACTGAGGAACACTTTTACTGCCATGCAAATAGACAATCCCTACTAAGCATGCAGGTATTTCAACTTCCTGTTCTCCCAGCACTTAAGAGCTTGTGCAGGTAGGAGGAGAGATGCTCCTGTGTGCTGAATCACCTCTTTACATGGTATCTGCAAAGTGCTTTGTATGCTGAAAGTGCTCTAGTCACGTAAGGGATTTCTTGCAGTTACATGTTGCAGTTGAGGAATGTGAGTTTTGGTAGCCCTGTTTTCTAGCAAGACCTCAGAAAGAGCTGAATCAGTGGGTAAAAAAATGTCAAATTAGCATATATGTAAAAAAAGGTGAAGTAATTTATCATGAGGTAAAATAGTCTAAACTGTGCTTATGGGATGCTGAACTTGATGGCAGTTACATCTCAGGGAAGTGAGCTAGCAATCACCACCAACAGCTCTCTGAAGCTGTCAGCTTTAGACACAATAGCATTCAAAAGTCAAAAACAAAGGTCAAACTTCATCAGAAAGGGCACTGAGAACACAACAGAAAGCATCATTTTGCTGCAAAACAGTCTCATACTTACATCTTGGGCTCTGCGTGCAGTTTGGTCCTCACATCACAAGGAGTCATAGTGGCGTTAGAAAAGGTGCAGAGAAAGGCAAGAGAAGTGATTAAGAATGTCAAACAACTGCATTAAAATGAGAAGCTTAAAGGGTTAAATCTTCAGTTTTGAGGAGACAATGCTCAGTGAGAAATGTGGAGGCACTCAACGAAGTGAATGTAAAGCTGCTAACTCATCAAATCCTTCACTAATAAAACTAGGCAGCACTCATTAAAACTAGTGGCAAACCAGAAAATTATATATATTTGCAGGTGGAAGGTAGTCAAGAACTGAATTTTGTTGCCATGAATTTTGCAGGCAGTTAGTTTCAGCAGAGAACAAAAGGAATTAGAAACTCCTGGAAAACCCATCTAACCCAGATGAGGTTTAGATTAGATGTCAGGAAATACTACTTCACTGCAAGGGTTGTTAAGTCTCAGAACAGGCTGCCCTGGGAGGTGGTGGAGTTACTGTCCCTGGAGGTGTGTAAGAAATGTATAGATGTTCTACATAAGGACATAGTTTAGTGGCAGGGTAGTGATAGGTAGATGGTTGGACTTGATGATCTTAGAGATCTCTTCCAACTTTAATGATTCTGTGATTCTGTAATACTGTATTAAAGAAAATAAACAGAAATTCTTTAATCAGTGGCTGTGGATGTGGGAGGAGTAGTAGGGACATAGTAGCCAAGAGTGCATGCTCTCCCCAAATAGAATCTCCTAGCCCCTGGTTGAGGCAGAATTCTGATTCAGCACAGCAGGGCATTTCTTATATTCTGATTTTCAACACAGAGCCCTACTGAGACATAATTTGCATCTGTTTCACAGCATCTTAGTCTTTCTCATGTACAGGGGCTATTTTATCAGCAGATTACAGAGCAGTAGATCAGGTCAGTTTAATGCTTCTGGTATGGGGTGACAGAGTGGTAGAGAGACTGCAGCAACATCTAGTAAGTACATGAGAATCTCAGGCAGTTTCTGGAGAGTGCGAGATGTGGTCAAATGATTAAGTCATCTGTTCCATATCATGCCTGGATGTTTAAGGACTTCTGTTACAGGAAAGCATTGAGAACATCAGGCTGGTAGGCAGTAATAACAGAAAATATAAATTATCCCTTCTGGTTCCTTCTGTTCGCCTTTTGGCTCCTGCTACAGGACTTGTTGAGAGTAGGATTATGGAAGGCCATGAACAAGCTTAAATTCTTTGCCCTACTTAACCATCTCTGATTTTGTATGTGGGAAGGAAGTGGCCTAAATCTGACCCGTCTAATATATATAATATATTCCATGGCATGTAATGTTTTGACAGCTTAAGTAGATAATACGAGCATTGAATTGGTAACTCATTCAAATCAAAACTGGTATGCCTCCTATCTAAGTATTGCAAGTTCTGGTTTTATTCAGATAATTGTGTTTATTTTTTCTTTTCCAACAAGATAATTGTGCATATTACTTCAGTCTCTGGTATGTGTTAGTCTTCTCTAGTTTTTTTTCTAATGCACTCTCATGAAATTTTAGATATAGATATCATCTGTGTCAGTAATGAGGAATGTAGGTGCTGGACAGGAGCAGCAGATTGAGAATCATTTTCCTGCCTAACAAACACATTGTTTAGGCCAGATTTCCCCCCCCCCCCCGAAATACAACATTAAATGGACTATGTGAACACATCATAAACAGGCTGATGTTCTTAATGTGCCTGTTAGAAACAGTACCATTCTATAAATCAGGAGATAAGATACAGATAAATTTGTGTTTTGCCAGGAGAAGTCAATGGCAGAGATATAAGAAATATCTCTGGAGTGCCTGAACCACAAAGCTGCTGTAGATCAGTTGAAATTATGGGTCATGGAGCAAGACTTTTGATGAGTTTGACACAACTGCAGAGCACTTCCAGGTACAGTCTGAAGGAGAAAGAGGAGTTTTATTTGCAATGTCTAATCTTCTCTAATAAAGATAAAATTTGGCACACCTCAGATACTTTCCCTCCAACTATTTAAAGCCCTTTGGCATGCCTATAATACAGGTAAGTGGTATAAACAGAATTATACCATTGGGAACCTGCAGACATACAGAGGGAGAGAAGCTAGGTTACTAATTAGGAAAGCTCTTAACAGATCCCCGAAGTCTGCACCTCCAGTCATTTGCTTTGTCACACTAATATTTGTGACTTACTTTTTTCTTCAGTACTCCCCTCCTCTTCTCTTTTTCTCCTTCTACATTTTCCCCTCAATATTGTTTTTTCTTTGTCCAGTAAATGGCTGATTGCTCTCAACAGCTCAGCCTCTGAACCTTAAACAATTTTGCACCCGTGCTAAAATCTTCTCTGACTCCTGAACCCCTGCTTGTAGATTGACTGTCTAGGAAAACTGTGTTAGCACTCATAAGAGGGCTCTCATACTTAACAGAGAGAACAACCACAGGATCAGGACAGTTTCCCTAGCATGCTTCATTCATATGGAACTCAGACAGGCAAAGAGTAGCTGCAATTGCTCACAGATAATGAATTAACAGCTTGGCAATAGTAGTGCTTCCTGCAGTCCCTCATCTTGTGCTCAGACCTAGGATCAGCATGAATAGTGAGATATGCTTTCAAGTAGTTTATTCTCTTACCATTCCACACCCTGCAACAATGCTGTAGTATCTAACTATTTTGGGAAAGCAATGGTACCTGAAAAATGCTACATGTATCTTTCCATAAATGGATACCTTTCTCTGGGCTCATTTGATCTTAGTTTTGAAAGTTTGATTAAGCTAGTTGTTCCTTTGGGGTTTAGAGCTTAAGGGAGCAATAGAAGTGATTAAAAGGATAAAAAAAAGAGAATAATTAATAAAACAGATGTTGGCATAGGTTTCTGGAAAAAAAACCCGATTGTGCTATTTCTCAAAGCCGTGAGAAAAGGAATGGCTGAAGGAACCTTGTTTATTCAGAGGCACTAATTATGAGTGCAATTTCATACTGATTAAATGGCTGAGATAGGTAGGTTATGTGTGGCTGTTTCTCCCATTTAATGGCTCCTGTTAAACTAGTCTGTAAACAAGCTTCCTACTGGCTTTAGTTTTCCCTATTCTGAGGGAACAATAGAGTTTATAGTAAGGTGGGTTAAGTTATTTTGGCAAGAGGCTAACTCAGGTACAGAATAAATCTGACCCTGCAGCCCTGAGGCAGGTCAGCATATTTTCTAATCTGGAGTTCTGGGGACTCAAAACAGGTCCCCTTGTTTTGTAAGCAAATCCTTGTCTGCATTTTGGACATAGTATTAGTTCAGGCATAGTGGTGAGCAGTTCAAAGGTTACAAATGAGGAGATGCAATTGCTCAATTTCTGGTTTTTTTTGTCAACACAAAAATGAAAGAGTAAGTCCAGTGGGAACACATTATACATGTACATAGTTGTAGAAAAAAGACTAGGCATACTAATAAATTTCTCATGTATTTGAAATGTTATGCCTCTTACTGGAGACTACTGAAGTCTTTGATTAGGAAAGTCTGGAACTAAAGGCAAGAAAACACGAAAAAAACTGGAAAATCCCATGTGATATGATGCAAAACTGAAGAGGAAAAATTGTAACTTAAAGTAGAGAACATTCCATTCTCTCTGAGAATTCATGAAGGGATGAACGAGGAACACTAAGTGCCTAAGTCTGCTTCATTTTACACTCTTTGGGTCATATTTGCATTGAGATGAATATCTCAATGTAGCCACAAAACTACAGTAAAAGGTGAATTCTGACATGCTTGTTAGAAAATATATGGCACAGCAATTTTTGTTATATCTGGAGAAAAGCAAAACACACTTTCTTTAATGTTAAACCTTTACATCTTATTTCTATGCAAGTTCTCTTTGGTGGCACAGACAAGCTCTGGGTATATAAGTAATGAAGTTGCATTAGTCATTCAAGTTCTTAAAATGGCCAATGACTGATTAAATAAGTAATATGTTCCTCATAACTTTTTCTTTTGTGGCCTCCTGTGCAGTTGTTTTGATGTTATTATGAGGGTTTTGCTTATTTTCTCCTGCCAGTATGAGCTCTTAAGTTATTACCCTTCTGACTTCAGCCTGGCATATCTCACTCTACTGCAGTATCAGCTATGAGTATGAAGATGCTCAATATATGCATCCTATTCAAAAATCAACAACTAATCTGTATTTTAATTAATCTGTATGGTTTTTTGTTTCTGTGGTTACTTAGCTCTTCACATCAATAATTTGAGGTGAATTGGGTTTGAATCCTTGCATATATAGGCTTCCAAATGAATTTCAGCAGCTCATTCAAACGCCACGGGGAAACCATTAGATCTATTCATGCTGTTTGTAGGGCAGAGCACTGAGGATGTCTTCAAGACCAAATTCACTGTCTGTGCAGACAATGAACCAGAAAATATAGCATCAGATACAATAGGAGAGTGCCTAATGGAGCAGGAAAGCTCCTGTGTGCCTGAGCACCAAAGTGAGTTAGCACAACACCAGTGTATTCAGGCAGGCTGGCTGCTGGCTGGCTGCAGGTGTCCACAAGTCACCTATATCAGAAAAAGACAGGCAGGTTGATGCTTGCTCACAGCCTCTCCCAAAACTGCTTTTTAGAAGAGGTGAGGACATAGCTGCTAGGGGTGATTAATTGCTGCCACTTTTCAGTTTATCATTGACACAGTCTCATGTTGGCAGGGTAGGGGGGAGCTAGTGGGCAGCATGAGGAATGGAACTGATGTGATCAGAGCTATGAGGAAAAATGAATAGATAAAGTAATAAACACATAGCACCTGTATTTTGTAGTGATGAAAAGGGGGAATAATGCAACATGAGGCCAGTTGGGAAGTTGTAAAACTCAGTATGACAAGAGACATTGAGGAAGGGAAGAATGACATGCACTTGCCCAGGGGCATGGTGTTTTGCACCAGGAGATGCCAGTTCATTAGGATCCCATTAAGAAAGGCACTCAGACTCTGTAAAGTATCACTTAAATTAACTGTTATTGAGGTTAATGCTATAAAGAAGAATATGATAGTAAGAGACAGGGGAGTTTAGCTTTGTCAAGCATATTCAGCCTTGTCTGGGCAGGCCAGGAGTGAAGTGTATTTTTGATGATGTATTTCATGTAGGGATAAGATGACTGAACTTCAATTCTTGGAAAAATATAAACCCAAGATATTTTGGCAATGTATTTGTAGTTACTAGAAGACTTCAGAATAATATGGTAAATAGCAGGATGAGCTTATAAAGTACAAGAGTCATAGCAATAATCTAATTTCCTTCTGTAACATGGTAATTGGCTGTGTGGATACTGGAGAAATAGCAAATGGCCTACCTTAATTTGTTCTTAGATGATATAAGCAACTTGGGGATATAAGGTAAAATAAATCTAATAACATGGTGAATGGAAAACTGATTAGGAACTGTACTCAAAGGATAGTTATTAATGGTGCTCTGTCAAATAGATGATTGTATTAAGTGCATCTAGAAAGGTATTTCCTATACCAGTGTTTTCACGAGTAGCTTAGATGATGGAATAAAAGAAGCATTTTATTATTGAAATATTAAACAAATAAATTATGTTTTGATAAGGACAAGCAGTGTACAATAGTACACTGAAATAATTATTTGCATGATTGAACAAACAGCTAGATGGCCTTTCTGGGAAAAACAGAAGATTTAGTAGATCACAAACCGAGTATCACAAAGGAGGCAAAAGAATATGGAAGACACACCTTAAAGTACACTTCATCCCTCTCCCATTTAGCTCAGCAAGAACATATCTGGAGCCTTTATGCTCAGGCTTGGACTGCCCATTTTAAGAAATCTATGAACAAGAGGGAAGCAGCAAAGATGATCAAAAACCTAGAAAATCTGACCTCTGAGACTGAAAGGAGGAGGTTTGTTTAGTCTAGGGGAGAACTGAGGAGAGATGCGAGAGCAATCTTTGAGTGCATAGAGACTGCTGCAGAAAGGATAAAAACAAATTGTTCTTCATGTTTATTGGAGATCAAAAAAAATATCACGTACTTAAACCGCAGTGGAGGAAATTCAGGTCAGACACTAGGCAAGTCTGTTCACAGTTTAGTTTAGGAAATGTTTTATGTAAGTGGAAATGAGAAGTGCTATGAAGGCAAGGTGTGGAGACAAACTCCTGTTTTGGATTAATTGGAGAGAGCTGGGTCAGAGGAAAGTCTGTGCAGAAAGGATAAGATGGTGTGAGCAGATAAGGTCACTCAGAAGTAAAGCAGAAGAAAATGGACATAAAACCAAATGGGATTTTTGTCGTGTGACCCCTACTGTGACTCCAAGTAACGAGAAGAGGTGGCCCATTACTCACAATACTTAAGCAACGACCAGAAAAAAACCACTGAAACTGTACATATAACTAAAAACCCTTGACTTTTCTAATTTTGGGTCATTGCCCAAATTATGCAATCTAAATGTGGCGTAAGACATTTAATAAAAGCATCTTCAAACACCCAACATTTGATTAGGTGGCTGTCAATGGTGCATTACACTGTAAAGGTCAATTGCATTGTATTTCATGAACTTGCTTGATAGCAGAGCTACAAAAAGATTTTATGAAAGAAATGGTGTTTTAAGAACAAAGCATAGGCTTTTAAAGAAATTCTTTCCTTTTGCAGTGCTTAGAAGTCTAGTCTCCACGTATGTCAACTTGCTGTTCTGAAAGATTAATCTTGTACATTGTTGAGCCTCCTTGGAAATTCATGCTTTGTGCATTCAGCTGACAAAGCAATCTATTCCTTCAGGATTCAGTATTTTGTGCTGCTTTGTGCTAACCACAGCTGCCCAAAGCCACATGCTAAGTCCAGTTAAAAAAAAATGAAATAATGGAATTGCATTAGCAGAATATTTTAGGGACATTCCTAATGGAATCCTAAATTTCATGAATTGCCTGTCCTAATTATCTACAGTGCACTTTTACCAACATACAGAGTGAACTTACAATGGAATACTAGACAAAATTGTAGTGGAAAGCTATAGCTGTGGCTAAGTACAGCACTTGACAAAGTTTTACTCAAATCCAGCTAATCCAAAGACCTCCCTCTCAGATGAACTCTTCTAAATATTTAGTTATATGACTAAACTTGAAAAAAAGTGAAAGTAACAGGTATGGAGTTTAGATCTAAGTGATGTGTGAAGTTAAGTAACCTGGACTGTAAATGTGTATTTAAAACATCATATTGAATGTGTATTGATGTGTGATAGCTGTACCTAGAAATTCCCTTTAAAACTATGTCCTTGGCTAAATGTGTTTGCACAGCAAGAATAAATTTCTGCCTCAAAGGGTTTTCAAACTAAGTAAATAAGAAAGAAAAGGGATGGAAGTATGTAGAGAAATGAGTATGTTCAAGATTTTGTAGCAGGGAGCTGGAAATGTTATCAGTAGTATTTCTGAGTCCCAGTCCAGTGACTCAGTGACACACACTGCCTGAAGAAATCCAAGTTTCAAGTACAGGGATTTCTTAAAAGCCTAACTGTGTCTGGGTTGCTCATAGTATTTGTTTTGTTGATTTCAAAGGCTATTTACTCATATGAATAAGATGAAGACAGTTGAGCCCTAGAGTTTTCTAGTCTTCCATTTATTCAACCTGCTAATATCCCTTCTTTATTTGATAGACAGATTAGCAGATTGTCCCCATAAAGATACCTGGTGAAGGTAATGAGTCTTCTTCAGATTCTCCCCACTTCTCTCTCCTCTATTCTCCCTTTACACTACCTGTTCTGCTTGAGTAAACAATAAGTTTCTTGTTACACAAAGAACACCTCTCTTCTTCATTACAGAAGTCCTTTCAATGTTACTCCCTCCCTACAAATAGTCCTTTTCCATTTCTAGAGTTATTTCTTCTTGTTGAACTCAATATGTTTCAGATTTTCCCCCCAATGTATAAGTTTGTAAGATAAGTTCTTTCTACAGTTGCTTTCCATTCATGATTTAGTTGCAATACAGTTGAACTCTCTACACTGTTATTTGTATCATATAACAAATTAGAATCATATTGTAGCCTTTTCCTATTGTCTACAATGAATTTTTTAAGCTTTAAACAGGAAAAGGGGCTTTGATATCTGATCTCATTGGCATAGCAGGATTCTTCTTCTCTTTAAACTCTACTTTTGCTTTCTTCCTCATCTTCCTCCTTCTTCAAAAAGTCACATCTGTGCAGATATAACTGTACAGTTAAAAAAAATTCGTATCTTGATCTGAACAGTTTTTGTATTATTTATGGCTTTTTAAGATAAGATTACCTGAAATTAATTTGTTCTGCCAACAATTAATTTATCTCCATTTATGTTAATTCATGCACTGATCTGTCAGTCACAAGGTGTGCATTAATTCTTTATGATTCTTTGATGCAACTGAGCAACTAAATCTGGGCTCTGCACAGTCATAGATCATGAAAACCTCAGCAGAATCATCAATATTTGTATTTGGCTGAAAATAAAGCCATGAAGCAATGTCTGTGGTGACTCAAGTAACCATTACCATGAGTTTCACCCATTAAATCTGTAGCACTTCTGCTTCTGTAATGCCTTGGAAAACAAAGTGTAGGGCTCAAACCAGTGTTTATAGTGACCTGGAGAAGAGAGTCTGATCCCAAAGGTTATTGGGTTTTTCTATTTGGTTTAACCTAAAATAATCCAATGACTTAATGTAAAATATTGTCTCTTGCTGCAAGTTTTTCTAAAGTGTTTAAAACAATAACTTATTGAAGCAAATAAAAGCAAAGAAAACTAATACCTAATTATTCTGGCAGCATCTCAAACTTGAGGGAGGCAACTACTAATTCATTTGGAAATTGTCACTCATGACTTCAACTCCTGTTAATCTTATGGTAATTGAAAAGTAAAAATTTGAATTACAAGACTGCACTAATCATGTTCATCATTGCTATCATCAGTCACAATTCGTTTTGGATGTATTAAAGAGAAAGATGGGCTTGTATTTAAAGATGAAAGTTGCAATCAGATCTTGGTTCAACTGATTACTAGATCACACAGTCCTGCAGAAGTCTGTGATGTCTCCCTCAGATCCTGATTCTTCCACCTACACATTAAATAAACCACTCATTGTGGCAGTAATAGCTCTGTCCAATGGTTGCTTAAGGGCACGGCAGCCCAGACTCCATGGCAGCCCAGAGATTGGCAAAAGAAGACTGAACAAACTAGCTGAAGAAGGAACACACAGAGATCTGTCTCAGGCCTCTTACACGACTGCAAAGTAAGGTCTGGGTGGTTAGTCCTCGTCTGTCACATCTCTGAACATTAAGGTTCATCTCTTTTGGCACTTCAGTGCCAATCAGGAGTGCATTTGTGAAGTGGATCTCCTCATAGTGTCCACTTGTGCACTTTGATTTGCATGATACAGAAGCTATGGAGTACACAAAATGACAGCCTTCCAGATGAGGATTAGGTGGGAGATTCTCCAGGAGCACCTCTACTGCATTTGAACTGCTAATAAGCAATCACTCCGTGGGATGAAACTGGTGCTGTGTGTGAAACACACACTGCTGAGGTTGGATCCTCTGCACTGTGTTTCATGCTGCAGATCCAATCCTATTGCTCTGATTTCTAATACAGACATAGCCAAAAAGCATACTTTCTCCCTAATTCATGAGGTTTTGCTGCAGCAAATGCATTAAAACAGAACAATGTTTGGATTATTTTATCAGTTATGAAGCTTCACAGATTTCACTGGCATTACACCTGGAATGATAGTTAACCACTGACATCATAAAATCTGTGAATTTGGATCAATTCATTAATATTGGCAAAGCTGATATAAAATGACAGCTCTTTATATGTGTGTCACCTCAAGAGGTGACACCTTCCATTAATAATTTATTAACTAGTGGAAACTATAAAGTACTTGTGAATTCAGACATGTTAGATAGAAAACCCATAAATCTTACAAACCCTGTTTATTGGAGTCACAAAATTACTAATAAAATTGAACATGTTTACTAAAAAAGAAACCATGTTTAGATCTCAGTTTCATAAATCCTGCTCATGACATTACTCATTCTTTCCTAGGAAGAAAGATCCTGAATGCAGCATGCAGAGGTTTGATTCATCATGGACTGGGACTTCACAGGAAGTGTGCATCCCTTCAGTGAAGAGGCTTGAAGGATGGTAGGAGCATGGCCAGTAGATCTCTCTCAATGCAGGTTATAGTTCCTCTGTTTCTCAGATACATGACCAAGAAATATGCTCCCAGCATAGGAAACTAGCTGTACAGCATTTGGCATCTTGGCCACGAAGGTAGCTTTAAACAATCTTTGTACCTTTTAGTGACAGCCCAGAGGCTGGAGAAGTGTTTTAATTTAAACAGCACTGTCTGTAATTTCTTAAGCATTGCATGGCATTTATCCCCCTTTGAAGTTACTCTTCTGACCTCAGAGTGCTTCTTGTACTTACAAAATGTCCTAGAGGAAATGTTTTATCATTGCCTCTCTCTGTTGCTCAGGTAGTCCTTCCCCTAAACAAACACAGAAATTTTAGTTTGTTTATAATATCTGGCACTTTTTTTTTCTTCTGAAAAATCTTGTCTCCTAAACATAAGGTATTGACCACATTGAAAGACCTGTAGTGTTTTAACTAGATTGCATATGCCAGTGGTCCTTATGGAGAAGTCTCAGAGGATATGATGGAGAATGATCATCTTTTCATGCAGTATTCCAGGATTGTTTAATGAAGCTTATGGAGAAGAATTTCCTTGGTCTTAATATTTTTTTGCACTTCTGTAATAGTCTTTTAAAATCATACAAGTTTTCTGTCTTGTATTTTATATCTTTTTGATAAGCACTTCCTCAAGTGGGGGAAAAAATATTTCTTGGGTGTAAGTTGTCAAGTTTGTTAGCACTATGTGGAACTACAGAAGGATGTCAAGCACAGTCTGAAAATCCCTTGTGG
>VWZO01010595.1:328493-365200 GCA_013396975.1 Bucco capensis | reverse complement strand
CTGTGATTTAATCTGATCCAGAGTTTTGTTTTGCATGGCTTAGCTCAGGTAGTGAGGGGAAGAATCCACTTGGCTGCTGCCAGAGAGCCACTTCCTCCTAGAAGATCATTTCACTTCTCTCTCCAGCTCCCACAAAAGCTTAAACACTTCAGAAGCTGACAGTTACTTTCACAGAAATGCTCTAGTTAACCACAACCAAAATTCTACAGGAACATTGGAGAACAGAAAGAATAGAGCAGACAAGGCTGTTCAGCTCACAGCTTTAAAAGACAGGCTTTTCCTAAACAAATTCAGGAGTGATTTTGATTCCCTTTGAATATATGTCACTTATGTTAGTTCATTGAATCCACTTCTGAATTCAAAGCTTGCTCTTTGCAGCTGGTATTCATCTTCACACCTGAGTTGTGCAGCAGAATTCTCAGAATCAGAATCAGAGTATGTCAGGGGTTGGAAGGGCCCTAGAAAGATCATCTAGTGCAACCCCCCTGCCAGAGCAGGATCACCTAGACCAGCTCACACAGCAATGTGTCCAGGCAGCTCTGCAATGGCTCCAGACAAGGAGAATTGGTAATTATTCATTGTTCCTTCCTTAAAAAACTATCAGTATGAGTACAGGCTGGTTGGACTAGATGATCTTTCTAGGTCCCTTCCAACCCCTGACATACTGTGATACTGTGATAGTTTAATTCCATTTCAAGAGATGTGCAGCACCTACAAACAAATACCTGGGGTTTAAGTATTAATCTGCATTGTACTGGTAGCTCTTGTTCTCTCCTATGTCCTTTCTGAGAGCAAAATCCACAAGTGATTCACATTTCTCCTTGTTTCCTCATTTTTATCTTTCACTACTGCATGAAGGTGTTTTTACTTCACTACAATACTTGCTCCTCTTTCTGTTTCTCCTACAGTTTACCCACTCTTGCTTGGTGTTTTCTGTGCATCTAGTTCTTCAGCTGCTCTAATGTTACTTTTAAGTGTGCATTAAGGAACTTCTATTTAGAACAAGAGGAAATAGCCTCAAGTTGTACCAGGGGAGGTTTAGACTGGATGTTAGGAAAAATTTCTTCACTATTTTTAAGCATTGGCCCAGGGTCCCTAGGGAGGTAGTGGAGTCACCATCCCTGGAGGGGTTTAAAAACCATGTAGATGTGGTAATTAATGACATGGTTTAGTGGCATGGAGGTGTTGGAGTGATGGTTGGACTTGATGGTCTGAGAGGTCTCTTCCTACCTTAATAATTCTGTGATTTTCATTGAAAGTTCCCTTGTCTTGTTCAGTGACTTCTAACACCCTAATTATGTGAATTTTACTCTCTTGTGTTCATCACCTGTGGAGTTCTGTTGCTCTTGTTCCTATATATGACTTCAGGACAGGCACTGTGGCAGTGATATACACCAACACTAATGCCCACAGTCTAAATCTGCAGAAAGCTGGGAATTTTGCTTGGTGAAGGTTAGGAGAGATAGTGTCAGACTAGTTGCCTCCTGCCAGCCCTGCAGTGATGTGTATATGGCTTCTTTTGGCAGTCATTCCCAGCAGCCTTACTCAGAAGGCTGAGGTTTTTTCCCCTCCACCATTATTTCCACTGAGTGTTGTGTCAGTGACCATTTGGTCACAGCTAGCACTACACCAGGACTTTAATCATCCTACAGAGGCTTTGTGAAAGAAAACACTGAGCACCTAATCACCATCAATGCAAAACTTGTCATGCAAATGTTCTAGGAAGCAGGTGGAAGCTTTGGCTCTTAGATGAAGGATTATTTCCTAATTCTTAATTGCCACTGCTTTTAG
Organism: Bucco capensis; assembly: GCA_013396975.1. NCBI lineage: Eukaryota > Metazoa > Chordata > Aves > Piciformes > Bucconidae > Bucco > Bucco capensis. The sequence goes on along the minus strand of VWZO01010595.1, from coordinate 363,409 downwards.
TGTACTTCAAGTCTATTTTCCAAACTTCCCAAGTGCACTGCTCTCAGTAATTCATCTTAACTCTGGCTCACTCTGCTCCTGGTGGCCAGATTTCCAGAATGTTCCTCTCCTTACGTTACAGCTTCATCTTCCATCTATAAAGTGCCTTGATGCTCAAGATAATATCACTTAAAATGCATTCAATATATGCATAATGATGATTGAAATTCACAATTCATTAACTCTTTCCAGCCCTGTATTTCTCTGAGGAGTATAAAATCACCAAAATGGGCTCACCAAGAAAAAGATAGTGGGAAGAAGTTCTGAAGAACACAAAAAGGAGAGGTTTTCCTGGGGAAGAGTTATATCTTGCATAAACTAGCTATAAAACCAAGTGTTAGCTGAACTATTAAAATGATAATGTCTGAAACATATTCAATATTGAATTCAAGATCACGTCAAGGTGGCATTTACGTTGGACTTGCTGATTTCAAAGTCCACTTTTAAGGCAGTTTACAAGGATATTAGCTCAAAAAGAAGTCATAGACTTTATCTTCTGTTTTGCCTGGAATATTTTAAGGAAATCATAGAACTATAGAATCATTTAGGTTGGAAAAGACTGTTAAGATCACTGAGTCCAATGGAAAATCAATTTTTAATTAAGCAATAAAAGTTTAGTGGTGTTGCTTCTACTTTCCTAAGAGGTAATCCTTGAAAGTGTAGTTATTTGGGAGTGAAATCTTAGGTCAGTAGTGTGCTGAGTTAAGCTTAAATAAAACTTTTAGCTTAAAAAGGTAAGTTTTCCACTGAATGAATTACCCAATCATTTAGGTTTGGGATGCAGGGGTGACAGCATAATGTTGTGTGATTTGGTTTACTGTGTCTTTAGGATTGCTTCCTGAGCAGGAGTAGCTAGAGTGGCTGAAGGCTTAGGCTGCAAGCTGTGAACTCTAGCCTAGTTATAGTGAACTTTTACCTAGTTAAGGAAAAGAGGCCCCAGAGCCAGCACAAACCAGGAGATAAGGAGCCTACAACCATCAGCAGAAGCTGCAACTTAGCAAGATAAGAACACTTAATGTCCTGCCTGGAGACAGAGAAGGAATCCAATAAAGTGTTAGAAGATCCCAGGCCAGAAATCACTGTTAGATCAAGAAGAGCATGGGAGGGGTGGGTGGATAGTCTGTAAAGGTCTAATTCATCAGGGAATAATTCACTCAGGGTCCCTTTCCAGAGGCACCCAGCTCCAGCTGTTGGGTTTATTTTTCCGCTATACCAGCTGAATAAATGATAAGATTTGATGCTTGAGACTCTGCTACAGGAACCTAGGGCTGGAGGTGAGAGCAAGAGAAGTGCTGCAGAGTGAGAATATCTGTGAAAGGAGTTGAGATGGGCACCCATTGGCTTGCTGGGAAGGAACCTCTGGTCCCTCAGGCTTGGAGTGGTGTGTGTGCTGGAGTCACTAGTCCCTTAACAACTGCATTCACATATCTAAGGATCTGCAGGGCTGGAGGACTAGAAGTAAACAATAAAGATGACAAGGAGGAAGTAAATGCAAAGTAACCTGTATCCAGTAAGTAAATCTGTGTACATTGGAGTGGAAGTTTTGAATATGAGGCCATGAGAAAAGGAGAAGCTGCTGCTGCTGCTGAGGATAAAGTTGGTCACATGAGTTCAAAGTTTGTGGAAACTTTTGTGTGTGTGTGTGTGTGTTTTGTGTGTAAGGGTCAGGTTTTAAGATCAGAGTTGTTCAAAAGTTTGTCATTACAAACTTCCTTTCCACATAGTGTCACCGTGTCCCTGGAGCTGGTTTTCTAACTTCCAACAAGTAAGACTTTTTATTCTTTATTAAGGAAAAGAAATTTAGTGTGAAGTGATATTATTATGAGTGTTTAAAAGCAGAAGGTGGTAGCTAGGGGAAAATGCTAAAGATAGAAGGGGAAAAGTTAATGTGAAACATAACAAACTGGTGATTTCTAACTATAGGGCAGAAAATGTAAAACTGAAATCTGATGTTTCCAGCAAAACATGAAGATACTGAATTTTCTTAGGAATAACTTAACTGCTTGCTGTTCTTGTACAAGAATGTGTCCTAAACATTTGTAATTCATGACTGGCTGGAGATGTCACTCCTGGCCATGCTTGCACCAAGTGACTACTGAGGAGCAGAAAGAGCCAGGCATGGTTTATGTTTAGTTTTCTCCAATTTTATGCAGAGGACAATTCAGTTGCACAGGAGAGCCTGAAACTTCAAGTCCAAATATAAAATGAGATCAGAGCTATCTGGTTAGGGTTTTGCATGACAGCAATGTTTTGCCAAACAAACTAGCCATCCTTTTATTTTGTAATGAATTCTGAGTTATTGCCTCTCCTCTTGCACTTGTTTGGGCAAGTAATGTGTAATTTTCACAGGGAAACTGAAGCTCAGAACTAGAGGAAATGATAATAAAGCTATCCTAGTATAGTATCCTCTTGTAGCTACTACACTAGCACCTGAGGACCTAGTGTTGTGTGGTCACTTTTGTTTGTGTGTGTCTTTGTGTAGAAATAAATATGCCAAAGGAAATAGTCTACATATTTATGAAAGCACTGAACATGATTGTGCATTTAACCAATGTGATTTCTACATTCTTAATTCTGTTCTCAATGGCAGAATGCCTTTTTTTACCTGCCCATAGTAATGTAGAAGGTCTTTGTAGTGTCTCAACTTCAGAGAAGTTCCTCATAAGCCAAGAAATTAATGACTACTGCCACGAAGGCCAGAAATCATTGCCAGCTCCTTTGAGGGTGAAATTTCAAGTGGCCACATTTGGTACCAGGTGTTGTAGTGAAGGCTGTCATTTGTCTTGAGTTGTAATTGGGGTCATGGTTAGAAAGATGCTAATTCCCTGCCTCAGCCATTGTTCCTAGCTCCAGCCCTAAGCCCTCTCATCCAATCTGGCTCTCTAACTCTCACCACCAGCAGCCTGTGTGCTGGGAGTTAGTTATTAGTAAGGCTGTAGTCACTGTCACAGCCTCTTAGCTCAAAATGGTACTGACTCAGAGATTCTGTGGTCGCAGGGCTTGTCCATTCTGGGATGGTGAGAAGAGATTTCTGTCAATATCTATTAACAGCCTGGCTCATCATGCTCACTAATAAAGAGATGAGATCTCTCTTCCCCCTCTACCTCACCAGGCACTCCAGCCCTGAACTCCTCTTTTGCTACTGAGTGTAAAGCTAAAGGCTTTCACTTCTCTCTTGTGGAGCTGGGGGAGGTATGAATCTGGAGAAGACTTCAGGAGGACTTACTAGTGACCTTCCAGGACCTAAAAGGAACTTCCAAGAAGGCTGCAGAGGGCCTGTTTGCAAAGGCCTGCAGGGAAAGGACAAGGGGCAATGGGTTTAAATTGGAGAAGAGTAGATTTAGACTGGATATTAGAAAGAAGTTGCTACCCAGGAGAGTGGTGGAACACTGGCCCAGGTTGCCCAGGGAGGTGGTTGAGTTCCCATCTCTGGAGGCATTGCAGGTGAGGCTTGCCAGGGCTCTGGGCAAGCTGCTCTAGTTGGGGATGTCCCTGGCCACTGCAGGGGGGTTGCACTAGATGACCTCCAGAGGTCCCTTCCAACCCAAACCAGTCTAGGATTCGATGGAATTGGGTTGAATCTTTGGAGTAGTTCTCCAGACTCCAAAGCACTGCTAGACATGACCCAGGAGGGAGAAGTATCCACAGTGGTTATGGGAGTCTGCTCCACCCTACAGCCTTCTTCTGCCTTAGGTTTAGTGGATTTTCTGTGTATTCACTCTGTTTTGAATTTGTATAAAAAATTCACTTGCTGGCCTTGAATATCTGAGAGCTGATTTTTAAGCATTTGATGTCTTTTATTAGTAAATAATAATTTTCCCTACAAATACTATTTTTTCCTCTTCTCTCCCCTCCATTGTTCTGTCATTGGGGTTTGCTTTTAATGTTTTCTGCTTCCTGGGGCTACAAGGGCAAAGGGTTGAGAGTTTTGCTGTGTGTCCTGGAGATGGCTGTTTAGAACTGACAGTTTTGTGGTGAGAAGTTAGAGATCTGCAGTCAAGGTCAAGCTCAGGTCTTCTCTTTGCAAGGAATGCAACTCCTGCTCTCTTCAGGGGACAAGACTTTGCCACAGAGACTCAGCACAGAAGGCAGCCAAGGAGCCTGAAATTTCTAAGCAAGGTTGTTCAAGGTCTAACATTTAGTCCTGACCACAGAAATAGAGGAAAATTTTGCAGCAGTTCCTTTTCTTGTCTCTTGAGTCAGCCTGGCATCATCCATCCCCCAGTGCCAGGTCCCTTAACATTGTTATCTCTTAACTAGATTAGTTTAGATATGCACATGGAGCAGTTGAATCACATCTGAATCATTTAATATATGGAGCTGGTCCAGGAATTCTGTTTAGGTTCTTCTCTTCATATGAGAAGTTATCATAGGAAAATTCTGAATTCATGTGCTTTAAAATCAAATCAGGGATTGGAATTGAGCATTTTCTGTAAAATTAATGACATATAGTTAAGTGGAAATCAGTGAGTGATTCCAGATTCAGGACAGCAGCTATGCCTCACTCAATACTTACAAAAAGTTAATGAATGCTTACAAGGTTCTAAATACCTTTTTAAACAGTAATGCTAGAAGTTTTGGGTTGAGATAAAGACAAAGAGATCTCTTGCCAATTACTGTCATGGACAAACCAGACACAACTTGGGAGAAAAGAACTCAATTTAATGAATCAGTTTGGGATGAAAGTGAGCTTTATAAATCCTTCATTCTGCTTTTTGTTGTCTCAAACTCAGAATTTGAAGAGGCACTGGGAAACTTCTTTCAAGCTCAATGGAACAGGAGGGGGAGACAAATGGCAGCTACAGCAGATAGCTGGAAACCTGGGTGTAAAATACAGGTACAGTTGGGCATAACTAGCTTTAGAGAAAGCTCTGATAACCCTACTAGCACAACCTTCAACACTCTGCTTTTTTTCACCATTCAATATGTTTTATCTATCTGTTCACAACTCCTCCCTGCTTTCTGTCACATCTTAGAGAAGTTGTGTTTAAGATTTGCAGGAAGTTGTTCCATTAACAAAGTGTATATACAAATTTGCTACCTGTATTAATAGGAAACAGCATCACCCATCTAGTTGTACTTCTTTTCTTTTACAGTTATAGAAGCATTCTTTCTTACAATGGCAGTCTTAAAGAGTAAATTTTAATAATAAATAACAATAAATTATTTATTAATAAATTTTAATAAATTTAATAAATTATAATAATGTTATTATTTATTATATTAAAGAAATTATAATAAATAAATTTAATAATAAATTTTAGCCCTTATGGCTAAAATAAAATACTGGCCCCCAAATTATTTTAGTTTATACAATACCAAGATTAATTTAATGGGAACTAACTCATCTTTTCCACATCTAAATTCCTAGGGCAAACTCTCTTTCTCAGATAAAAGCTTAGAAATTCAGCTTTTGCATTATTTCCTTGAAATGTTACTTAGAATTTTCTTGCATATTTCCTTCCTTGTACCTCAGTGAAAGTCTCATGTCCCTGAATTTTAATTGTTTGCTGTGGAGTAGAAAATCCTCTATGCCAGCCTCTTCAGCTCCAGACCTGACACTGTGTTCATGAGAGAGCAAATGGACTAGACAATGCTCCTGGCAAATGTCATTCAGAGGATGTTAAAGCTTTTATGAAGAAATGATGTGCCTGTGTCTCCTTCTTCTAGCATGAAAATATTTGGACCAGAAATTGTTAATCACAACAGAACCACTGGAAAAGAGCCCAGCCTGTCCTGGGTTCAGATCTGCCCATTGCTATTGATTTTCTAATGCTCAATTTGTCTGATGTTGTAATTGCACTGTTAAGGTAATAAAATGTTTGCAAGTACCAAGTTTCCTGAAGCTCAGGAAGTTTACAGTCCAGGAGGATGTGAAGGCACAGGCTTGTCCTTCAAACATGGAGAGTTCAGCAGCAGCAAACTCTTACACTCCTGAATAACATCTAACATCTGTCCTTGGAGCTCAGGGATTAGGACAGAGTAGTCATGAACTCAGAGGTTTAGTTCCCCATTTTAAAAGAGCTAATAAAGTCTTTGGGGTGTTGCTTTGTTCCAGGCTTTGAGCCAAAGAGCTTTCTATCTCCCATTCTCTAGCTGCAGTCCTAAGGACTCAGACTCACCTCTTCTCTTATAGCCTGAGAAAAGAGATGTCCTCATATGCTGTAACCTGATCCAGAAGAAATGCTCCAGAGAACCTTTTCTTTGTTGTGGTTTATTAACTATGCCCTGAAAGAATGGGCCATGGCCTTCAAAACACTCTTCTGCCTTATTACAACAGAGATAAGAGTCTAAGTTTCTGTGACCCAGGTGAATGCCTCAACCATACAGCTGTAAAGGAGACAAATGTCATCTTGTCTGGTGAATAATTACCATAATTAAAATAGCTTTTAACAGGAGAGGATGCTAATGAGCAAATAGAGGATTCCTAATCTGGTAGTTAAAAGCATTTCAGAAAACTAAGCATCACTTGCTTTAAATCAGGTAGTGGAGATTTGAGAACCAGACTAATGCCTACAAGGAAAATGATTTTAGTTACAGTCAGATATAAAGGAGTTGCAGAGCTCTCAATCAAAGAGGGGAAAGAATCCAGTGTTACCAGAAGCACTCTGTAAAATCAGATATACCTTGCCTGAGAACTGGAATATCCAGGACTGAGCACAGCAGGTAGGAGACAAAGGATAATCTCTAAGTTAGAATGAGACCATGCAGGTGTGAGTTATGCTGTGAGGAGTTTAGGTGTTTTAGGGATCAGAACTCTCCTTTTCTGGGGCTATTGTAGTTATCTTAGGGCTTTGGTAAGGCTGAATACTCAGCAGCTGTTAGAAGCATTCTTATGATGTCTTCTCTTCTTGCTGTATATTTTCACAAGGCAGTGCATTTTTTGCTAGTAACTTTATATTGCAAGTGATCCCATCTATGTAAAAGCCATAGATTTGGTCATAAATAGCAATAAGAGTGCCAAAGAAAACAGTTATGTTTTGACTGGAGCCATAATATAACAAGTATATTGACATTAATTGCTTGAGACATTTATGCAACAGTCTGATTTTGTCCAACAGAAACTATTACTGCAGATATGCCAGTAAAAAGAAATTGAACTATAAGATCTTGGATTAGCCTTTAGAAAAGTCATGTTTGAACATCTGGATGGAATATATTGATCCAGAATAAGTGGTGTGCAAGACACAATAACACCATCGAAGCATTGCTTTCTCTGCTGTCACTTGGAGAGCTCCAGCTCTGGCTCTGCTGCTGTGGCTCTGAGGCTGAAGCTCTAGCACACTGGTCCCAGGCTCCACTGGGTGGCAGCCCAAGCTCTTCTCATCCCCAAAGCAATGGCTTGCTCTGTAGCTGAAACCCCAGCATCATCCCCAAAGCAATGGCTTGCTCTCTAGCTGAAACCCCCAGCATCATCCCCAAAGCAATGGCTTGCTCTCTAGCTGAAACCCCCAGCATCATCCCCAAAGCAATGGCTTGCTCTGTAGCTGAAACCCCCAGCATCACCCTCACATCTCTGCACTTCATAAAACTCAGGAGACTCTCCTGCAGATCTAGTGAATCAGGCACTGGACCTTTCACCCTCAGGGACTCTCTGATTACCAGGAGCAAGAGAATCTCTCTTCTGCTAATGGCACTTCAAAATGCAGTTCCCATATTGTGTTTTAATTAGTTTGTGATAGGTTTGGTGATTAGAACAATTCAAGCAAGCTGTTTCTTAAAATGAGCCTTCTTGAAATGAACACCTTCTCCATGAACACTCCCTACTCAAGAATTCATTGGAGACCTCTAATGGGTTTGAGTAGCCTGTCTGGAAAGGAAGGGGGAAAGCATGTACTGTGTGTGTGTTACACATAGCCTGATGGTTTAAAGCATGCTGAAGCACCACTGAGGAAAGTGGATCTTTACAGAGGTCAGAGATAACACTTCTGATTCTTTCTTCTAGAAGGCTGGTGCCTGTGCCTGCACTTAGTACAGCCACCAGACAAGGGACAGACACTCTCCATGAACACCTCTGCCTCCTCAAAGAGGAACAGAAAGGGAGAAAACTAAACAAGAAAAGCTAAACCAGCTTTCATGAAAATAATAGCTTTATACTGAACATGATGTCCATGTGATGGAATCATTGGGGCAGTTTAGGCTCACTTCTCCTGTCCCCTCCTCCCCATAGGTGCCACCTCTTACTTACTGCACCCCAATGTGAGGCACAAATTGGTCTAAGCCTTTCTGCATCTCAATCCTTAGTAGTAACTCCAAGCACCAAGTGTTATCACTGCTAGGAGCAGACACTCTGAACGATATATGCTGTTAACTTCAGAGAGTGCAGCCACTCAGAAGAGATTGAGCTGAAAAGGACAATCACTGAGCAAAGTTAGTTGAGTTCTGGCTATGGACAGATCCGGAAAAGTGTGTATCACTGAAATAAGATGTTAGCTTTGGAGTTTGCCCTGGCTTGATCTCAGAGCTGGAAGTCAGGGACAAAGCTGTGTCATGCAGAAATAAGCATTGTATAACACTTGTCAAACTCTTTTTAATCTCATTTACTCACACTCAACACCTGAGAGATCCACAAAATCAAACTCAGGTAGCAATTACTTGGTAAGGAAAAGGATAATCTTTACACCTTAATCTGCACCTTAATCTCTAGAATGTGTAGTGACTCAGTGTAAGAACCTACGAATGAAATGTTTTCAGTAGAGTTTATTGGGGGATTTCCACTGAAATGTGGGTTTCATATCAGAAACATGTAAATGAAAACAAAGGTTATCTGTAGTTTCACAGGATGAAATGTCTGTTCTGAAATAGAGGTGTTTCTTACAGAGCTCTCCTCAGGAGGGTTGAGGTTTTTTGTGGTTTGTTTGTTTGTAGGTTTGTGAGGTTCTTTTTTTTGTTGTTTGTTGTTGTTGTTTCAGTCAGGTTACAATGAAAATAGACTGCTGCACTAGTTTCTTTCTTGCCCTTAACAGATGGCTTCTTGCATCACTTTTGTGATGCAGGCTGCCTCAGAGCCCAATGGCTCTGCTAGTGCAAGCTGATGGAGCTGAGTGTATCCTACCAGGAAAGGTAGAGCTCTCCACACTCTCTCCTTTACTACACAGGAGATTCCTCATACCCAAAAGAGGGAGACATCATTCCTAATTTCCAGGAGTGGTGCCAGACAAGTCACTTCATACCTGCAATGAAATAACACAGCACAGCAAGGGGAAGAAACAACCTTTCTGTGCCCATTGCTTTGTAACACAGTGCTTAGAGCAATTTGTGCCTCATATTGGGGTGTAGTAAGTAAGAGGTGGCACCTGTGGGGAGGAGGGGACAGGAGAAGTGAGCCTAAACTGCCCCAATGATTCCATCACATGGACATCATGTTCAGTATAAAGCTATTATTTTCATGAAACCTGGTTTAGTTTTTCTTGTTTAGTTTTCTCCCTTTCTGTTCCTCTTTGAGGAGGCAGAGGTGTTCATGGAGAGTGTCTGTCCCTTGTCTGGTGGCTGTACTAAGTGCAGGCACAGGCAAGAGTCACAAGTCCAAGAGTCTTCTGTGGAAACCAACTGGGCCCTGCCTGTGTGTGAGTGAGTCTATGGTCCCTCACCTACAGCTTGAAAGAGGGTTGAGAGAGTTAATTTTTGTGAAGTGCTTCACAATTGCTCCCTGACAGATGCCTAAGTACAGAGCAGGGCTAGTATAATAGCCTAACTCAAAGGATTTTAACAGAACTGCTTTTGCTTTAAAAATCTCTTTTCTCTCCCAGCACTATGTGTTTTAATGTTCCCATCTTCTTTCTATTTCATCCTCATCTCAAACCTTTTGTTTCTTTTCATTAGCCCTTCTGGACAACTGTTTTTGGGAAAGCCTTTTTATCTCTCTTTCTTTGCCCTGCTCTCTAATAGATACCATCATCTTTTAAAGAGCAGACACTCCCTCCCTCAGCTAAGTGCTATCTTGGCAGGCAACAGGGGAGGAGGAGGCATCTTTAAAAGGCTTGGAAATTGTGTTGTTAAAAATATATATAAATAAAGCAACGAACCTTTTAATAGGGCTTTGAACAATCATCCCTTTCATTCCCTTGTGGCCTGTTGTGCTTCTGGCTTTTTTATTGTTTAGTGTTCATCAGGAAAAGAAAAAAACCAAACAAAACAACCCAACTGTTTTATGTTAACCATGAAGAGTTTACTTGGGTTGCAAATAACTAACTAGATGTGGGGCTAGCAGTTGAGCCTGGGAGCACAGGCACAGTTGCAACCTCTAGGAAGCACATCAGAAGAGCAGAATAAGCTGCAGTGAAAGATCAGAACAAAAGCATCAGCAGCATTTGTTTCTGGTTAAGTACTTCTGCATGAGCTTGACTACTGGAGTGGTTTACCCAGCTTTTATCTGTTTCACATTCACCTCACTCCCCCAGCCCTCTCTACAGAATTGCTCTGCACTGTAACTCATGGTGATTGCATGGACAAGGAGGAAGCATGGCAGTTTTGAAATCTTCTTTTGTTTTAGTTATTGTTTAAGTCACCTGATGGGAGCATGTGACTGGATGGTATCCAACAGTGCTTCTGGAGTTATTAGACACCTACCTAAATGGCTTTTTTTTTGTTTTCTGCATTTTTTGTGTGTTTGGATTGGTTTTTTTTAAGTGATGAGTGTATTCTGTGAATAGGCAGAGAAAGCATTGTGTTTGTTTCTTTCTTTCTTTCTATCCCCTTCCACTTCTGTTTGCCAACTCTGCTTGTGGCCCCCAGAGAATTCTGCAGCAGTCTGGTGACTGCAGCTAGGGCTCCTCTCTGTGCATAATTACTATTAGTCTTGCTTGGTCTCATTTCCCTGGTGAGGCTGTTGAGGGGAGAGAGAGAGAGAAGAGTCTTTGCCATTAAAAACATTATTAGGGTCACATCTTGGCTCCTGTGTGACCTATGAATCAACATCAAAACTTCCTAACCTCCTTTTTCCACAGGACTGAAGCACATGGTTGTTCTTGAATAGCACACACACACACAGTCTGCTGGTGGAATTGTAAAAGAATTAAGAGATGCTAGAGGGAGATGGGAGGAACTTCTGAGAATCTGAGCTTCACCTTCACTTTGCTGCCTCAGTTTTGAGACTCATAAATCATAGAATCCTAGAATGGTTTGGGTTGGAAGGGACCTCTGGAGCTCATCTAGTCCAACCCCCCTGCAGTGGGCAGGGACATCCCCAACTAGAGCAGCTTGCCCAGAGCCCTGGCAAGCCTCACCTGCAATGCCTCCAGGGATGGCAACTCAACCACCTCCCTGGGCAACCTTGTCCAGTGTTCCACCACCCTTGTGGGGAGGAACTTCTTTCTAATATCCAGTTTAAATCTACTCTTCTCCAATTGAAAACCATTGCCCCTTGTCCTTTCACTCCAGGCCTTTGCAAACAGGCCCTCTGCAGCCTTCTTGTGAGTTCCTTTTAGGCACCAAGCTGATGCTCCTCCTGAAGCTGAGTGGAGTTAGTGACAGTGCACTTGAGGCCTCAGGCACAGTCTGAAAATCCCTTATGGTGTCCTGTGGCCCCTGGAGCCATAACTGTGCCCACAGCAGAGGGAGCATTAAACTCATTGCCCACGGGAAAGTGTGGGGAGTGAGACCCATGTTCCTAGAATCCTTGGATGGGTAGCATGAGCTCATTAGCCTTCTGGCAGTCATCCTAGGAGAAGGACAACTCTGATTCCAAACCCAGGCAGATGGAGCTCATTTAGCCCTGTAAGGCCTTCCAGCTAAGAGGTTAAACCTCCATCCTAAGGACTTGGCTGCCAGCATCCAAGCTTGCTAGGCCCTGGCAGATGAAGCTTAGGACTAAAGGGTGGGTCCAGCTCTGCACATGCTGTGTCTCACCTAAAATAAATCCCTAGTGCAGGCTCGAGGGTGCTATCTGCTATCCTCTTTTTATCAGTGTGCTTGGAAAAGGCACTGAGGAGGAGCATGGATGGAGCCCTCCCTGGAGCTTCGTTCGCCAAGCCTAGGCACGACAACAACTTGAGCCCTGCAGGTGATTGCTTTTAGAGAATGGTAGTGCTTGACAAGGCACAACTGCAGACTGACTAATGGCTGGATTTTTGCTGTCTGCAGAGAAACAATCACTTTTTTGTTAAAAATCCAGTTACTCAGACAATTCTATGTGCAAAGTCACTCACCATTCATATTTTAAAGGGATTACTTTGAACTATTGATGAAAGAAATACAGCTAGGTATTTTAAAGTTTTGTATATTCCCAGAAAACTTTGACATTTTAAAAAGCTGTACTTTTGTCATCCAATTATTGGTCATAAATCATTCAGTTGCTAAAGTGTATCAGCAGTTGAATGTCCTTTAGGTCATACCTTGTTTCTGGAATAAAGATTTGGACATATCTACTGTAAAAGCTTATAAAGGTATTTCACTGGGGGTGAGATCACAATCCAGACCCCACCAAAGGAAAAGCAGGCTGGTGTTTATTTTACAACATAATGTCATCATGGCTCATGTTGTCCTCTCACAAGCATACACAGCAGGTGTTTTAAAACACCTGACTTTCAGACCTTTGAAAAGACAAGTAGAAAAATAATTATTAGGAAATTGCAAAAAGAAATTACAAAGCCAATTATAGGAAGGGCTGTGAGAAAGAAGGCTACTTTGGACTGGGTGGCAGAAAGAGGATTCCAATGATGATCCAACAGTTAAAGAATGAAATTACAAAGGAATCAATGAGAATAATTTTCCATCTCTGTACATCTGGAAATGTTTGTTGTCTGTGATAGATTGTAAATAAAAAGTGGCTTGGTGCCAGTGGCCAGTACTGGAAGCACTGGGTCTAGATGGTACTTCTCTACCTATAGGGAGCTGAAAAAGACATTTCTGCTTCTCTGCCAAAGTGTGGCTTAGTGACTAGTGGGGTAAGAGTTTCCAAAGAATCAAGGGGTTTAAATTGATGAAGTTGGTGGAGAGGGTTTATGGTTTTAGGAATACTTGAAATGCAAAATCTAAAGTTCACCTGGTCTTTAGCAGAATCCCAAATTGCTCTAAGAATTCTACTGTACAACGAGGCAAAGTCATACATAATGTTGGGTCAGAATTCCCACTTTGAGTTATGGGAATACTGAAAGCTTGACATTTGGGTATGTCTTTTATAATTGAGGCCTATTACTTTAACACAGCTAAGTGAAAGACTTGCCCCAGGTGGTGTGAATTTTGCTGGGGGTGAAGCAGGATAAGCCACACAGCTGCTTTATTTCTGTGATGGGTGGGGAAGACTCTGACCTAGCTTCTGTTGCTGCTTATCCTGGCTCCAAATCTTGATCCTGTACTACTTCTAGATATTCCTTTCAGATCCTTTGTGGAATAGAAGAAAGGTTCTAGTGAGGAAAAAGACTCTAGCAAATGCACTCAGTAGACTAAGCAAGAGTGAAGTTCTGCTTAAAGACGAAAAAGTAAGTATAGCTTAATGTTAAGACAGAGAAAAAGTAACACCCCCTCCTTCTCCTCTTCCTCCTCCTCCTCACACACAACTTGTTTACAAAAGTGCCTTGTAGTGACTGCTGGTGGTGTCACTCTGTCCCATGCCCCAGAGCTATCACCGGGGCTCATGGGAGATGTGACTACAGCATCGGACATGGGACTGTTTGTTCACTCACTTTCTGTGAAGAGAGTTTTGAACTGTGTTTTGAATAGACAGCATTTTCTTTGTGTGGTTGGTAAATAACACAGAGCAAAGTTAGTCAGCAAGTTGCATAGCTTCTGCATTCTGATTCTTTGTAGCCTTTTTGTACCAAGCTTGACAGGATGTTTTTAACAGAATGTGACCTCACTGGGATACCAGAGGTAAGGAGAAAAAAAAAAAGTTATTGGGGCTGTTGTGGAATATTTTGCACATTGCTGAGTGAAAGTAATGCTTTAGAATGCCTCCTGGAAAGAAGATGTTTTCAGAGTGATCCAGTCAACACCTTGTTCAGTGCAAGTCAATCTCTTTCACTCCTTTGCAACATAGGGGAAAGTCTCGATAAGATTTTCTGTTTCCCATTTACAGGCAAAGCTACTGACTTGCAAACCTCAGAATGATTATGTACTTGCTCTAATGTGTTGAGCAAAGGCCTAGTTCTAGTCACAGAACATCAAAATGTTTTCTTTCTAACACAGGACAGAATAAGCAGATCAGATCCAGAGGTTCATCCAAGTCCCAGAAGCAGCAGCAGCAGCAGAATCGGAGCAGTGGCACAGCCAGCAAGAGGAGGCAGCAGCAACCTTCTGGACACCCATCCTCAATGCCCAGGTAAAGGTAAGAAGGAAAGAAGAACCAAACCACTCTCAGTGCTTTCCTGGGTGAGACCAGCTGTGGGTTTCCTTCACAGACATTAAAGCTGAGGCCACTGCTTGTAGATCTGCCTGGATGTAGCATGAAGGGGGCAGTGGCACCCAGGGGATGCAGAACCCCATGGGACCCCCCACATCCTCCTTCTGCAAGTCAGTGGTGGGGGCTGAGCTGGGGGGGGACCCAGCAGCACCCCTCCACTGCAGTGAGGGAACAGCCCTCCAGCTCTTCCAGGTGTCTCTGGTGTGTTGCTCCTGGTTCTAAGCCTGGACAGCCTGAGGATGTAGCAATGCAAGGTTCAGCAGCAATAAAAGGAGAGAGATCTGAGTGTTCAACAAGTCAAAAAGGATGATTGGAAAACAAAAAGGATGTAGTTGAGCTCTTTATTTATGCAGTATAAAACTATTACNGAGAGAGATCTGAGTGTTCAACAAGTCAAAAAAGATACAGTTGAGCTATTTATTTATGCAGTATAAAACTATTATAGATTCATGCTGAATATCTGAGTGAATTGGTTGGATACAGGATCTGAAGTGATTATTGTGAAAAATGAAAGAAAAATGCATTATTACATAAAATATCTTCATGAATAATAGGCACCTTGCTATTCTGAAACTGAATTGACAATATGGGATGTGCTTTTCTTGTTCTGTTGGTGTACCTAGTAAGCTTCATTGTTTTTGTGGTCCACAATAATTGAGTTTTTTTCCAGCCAGTACAGGTGACTTACATAAAATAAATACATAAAATTTGTTTGGAGTCACTAAGAGAGCAGGGAGAGGAGATGAAGTTCTCACGAAAGACAAAACTGTTATTCATACCTTGCCTAACAAAGAAACCTAAAAATAGGCTTTTAGAATAGGAAAGTTTTGAGTGCTGCTGACAGTGAGATTGTTCTTTGGATGGAAAAGTTTGTTCATTTACTTATGACTAACCAGAGTTGCTTTTTTACTGTAAGGTACATAAAGAACTAGAGATTTGTGGTTTCTTGTGATTAGTTAGATATGGTCAGGTTAAAGACCATTTAGTATAAAAGATGCAGTGAGTGCATCACTGCTCCCAATAAGATAGGGTAATGACTTGGACAAAGCATTTACAGTGGTACTTTTATAATGCCAAACTTGCTCCTGGACTTTGATCCACTGGTGTGTGGTAGATAAGCTGCCAGCTCTGTCCTAATTAAAGCAAGTATTTCCTCACAAGAAGCTTCTAGAGACAAGGGTGCTCTCTGAAGCAGAAATCTGTCAAATGGGGATGATTGAAGATGAATTTCTATTCACAACTTCAGTATTTGTGCTGCAGTAATACTTTTGTTCCCCAGCATGGGTCAGATGCTGGGTAGTATACAATACCAAACCAGATTACTTATAGCAAACAGCAAATGATGCAGACAGGAGGCAACAGTTGAATACAGCAAATGTGATAAATTAATCATAAAAAACACACCCATAGGGTTAAGATGGGATTTAGTGCTTTTAATATCTTTCTCCAGCTGTGTATGTACTGTTAGGGGTTTGTAGCTGATGATGTTTCAGTGTCTCACCTGTACAGGTGAGCTGCCACCGAGAGCTGGAATCCTGATTACTCTTTGACCTTCAGTCAGAAGTTGGCAGGTGGGATAGAGAGTTTGCTTTATCCCCAGGTTTGAACAAGGGAGTACAAAAGTTCACTACAAGTAGTCGGTTTAATATTTATCAAAGCTAGGATGGAGAAACCAGTAGAGGTCAGTGCAGTGTGCTGAAAGGGAAGCAGAGTGCCAAGGCTTTGTGTGGTTAGGCTTCCCGACTTCCCATCGCCAACTTTTCCATTCACACTTGCAGTAAATATTCCTACCCTCTTTGAAAGGCAGACTAAACCTACTTGGGATAATATGATAATGCCAGAATGCTTAAAGAGAGTAAATTGAACACTACCATGCCTTTTTGCAGTCTGTTGTAGCTTGCAGAGAGATGCTGGAAACCTGATTTTGTGGAAGCGTCACTGTAACGAATGTGTAAAACTTATTACATACATGGCAGTGCAAAATGCATCTAGCTGGTGGTTATGTAGCAAAACAGAAAGAAGATCATCTTTAGGAAACAAGTTTCAGATGCTTAAAGAAACAAAATCATTTGTCTCATTTTAGGTAATAAGTTTTTACTATTACTTTTAAGTGGTATTTTAAAAGTTTTCCTTTGTGTATGCACAGAGAGAGAGAGGGAGGGAGAGGCAAACAGACTCTGTGTGTAAAGTTGAATTATCCTTTGTTTCACTTTTTAAAGCCCTTGTTTGCTGGTGGTTTCCTTTTGTGATGGAAAGCAAGGAAAAGCATCACTGTGTACAGTCTGTGCATCAACACATCCTCCCAATCTATACTAGCTGCAAAAGCTCAGCTCTGAAAAGCTCCCTCTGTTCAAGCTGCTTTCTGGGGATCTAGAAAGAACAACCTGCTTGTCCCCACACTGTTTCCTTGCACTTTAACTAAGTACTTTGAAAGCTACATTGCTCTTAAATTGCAGTAGTTATTGAATATTGATGAATTACTAATAATTATCACCAGATAAAGGTGGCATGTTCTATTTAGCTTCCAGTACTGACTTATACCTGTTTCCCAATACCTTCTGGAGCCCTCAATACAGAAAGGACATGGATCTGATGGAGCAGGTCCAGAGGAGGCCACAAAAATGCTGGAACANCATTCTAGGATTCTATACTAAGGGTGAATGTTTTTGAAAAGCCTCTCCTTTTGTTCTCCTTACCTTCCCTGCACTTCCTTAAATTGATTATGAAAGCAGTGGAAAGGATGCAGCATCCCTGAAAACCATCCTTTCTTTCTCTTTGCTTTGTAATGAATTTAGAAGTGCCAAGAAGCAGGCAGATGTTCTGCAGCCCTTGCTCAGAGGCACTCATGTGCCATTGGAGTCAGCTGCTGGAAGTGTGAGCACTGTTCAGAGAGCTCTAGGGGAGGGGTCCCACAGGGGACCCATTCCCTGATAACTCTAACAGCTACCAGCAGTGGCAACAGAGGTGGGAAGGAGGCAGAGATGTCATAATCTGAGCATTCATGTGGTGTTTTTATTCCCCACACTTCTGTCACTGTAAGGGAAGTTACCCAGGCAGAAGGAAGACACAGGTGTTCCAATCCAGTCCAGGCGAATTTTCTTGTGACAGATCTCCCTTTACAGGTGTAGTGTGAAATCCTGGGTTTGGCCAAGTCAGTGGAAGTTGTGGTGGTTGAATCAGTGGGGAGGCCAGGAGCTTCACAGGCTTGGATTCAATTCCATTCAGTGAAGTTCTTCTCCATTTAAAATGAAGTGGAAAACCAACTTCTAGTACTGATGTCACTCTTGGCTTTAATTATGTTTTGAGAAAACAAGCTTGACTCCAAAAGTCAAATCTACCTTCTTCCCTCAGGTAAACTGATGTCCTTACCATCTTGGCACACAATATTTTCCTATTGCCTTTTTGACATCTCTCTCATTTTTGTTGGGTAAAAATGATGTGAGAAGTTGTGTTTTTCTGAGCCACAGTGGAGCTGCTCATTTACAGCAACTGATGTTCTTCATTAGTTGTTGTTGGGAGGGAATCCTCCTCCTCCTCCTCCTCCCATGCTTTTCCTGACAAGGAGAGCAAAGGTTGAAGTTAAGGTGCTTCTTTTAACACCAAATGCTCTGGGTTTAGCCACTCAATGGCTAAAAGTCCAAGTATTTCTATTGCTTCAATTAACTTTGTTTACATGTTAAATTTCATGAACAGCTGGTCTGCTTTTTTTTTTCTGTCACACATGGGATATAAAACCCAAAAATTGAGGAACCAAAATAATATTGCTGGAAATATGTAGCTCAGTCAAGTATAATGCTATGCTAGAACTTTGCCATTCTTATCTACATCCAGACCAAAAATTGATTACAGCAGAGCTATTCATGATGAAGGAACAGAAGGTTTATCTTATCACTGAGGTTTTCAGCCTTTTTTGTAGATATTTTCTTGATTGTGGTATTACATCCATACATTCTTAGAGGTATAGTAAAGTTAGAGCATCATTTTCTGATGTCTCTGATTTATTTGTCTGCTGTTTCAAATTTATTTCTTCCCTGCCAAATAGCTAAGCATAGTTAAATTATCCTACCAGTACATAGTTAGGTTTTATGTCTGTGTCAGGGGTAAATTTCTCCATTCTTAGTGTATATGTATTTACAGCAATGACTTGTAAACTATTTGCATTACCTGATAAAGAGGTATCTGTCACTTAACTAGAAAGCTCTCTCTTCTCTTTAAGCACATACCCCAAAATTTGGGGCTTGTGTCCAGATAGGAATGGTACTAATTCAGTCAGTGGTGATCAGTAACTGAGAGAGCAGCACTACTGAAAATCTCTTCAGATGAACAAGGATCCTGTGACATTTGCACCAGCAACTGAATAAATTAAAGTTCCTTACCTGTAATTACATTATCACTCTGCAGCTTGCAAAATAACCTGAAATAAATAAGAGCAAATAAATCAGAATGAAAAGTGTAGGCAAATAAATTGTAATTTCAAATATTCCACAGAGAGAGGAAAAAATGAAAATACATCCCCCCATAAGAATAAAAGGGACAGCCTTATTATTAGTATATTAGTGGCATAGTTCTATTATCAGTATATTATTGGTATCATTCTATTATCAGTGGATTATTGGTGTCATTCTGTTATCACTGGATTATTGGTATAGTTTGGGAAATGTGCTCTATATCACAAGAAAACTTCAGTATAGCAGTTTCATTCTTGGTGGTTCTATTATTTTAGTGAAGTTTTTATATGGAACTTTACTTCTAAGGTGCCTAAGGGTTCAGAAATGATGCTTCTCCCTGGCTGTGTTGTATATGGTATATCTGGCATTGGCTTTATTCCCTTTACCTTGGAGTTCTACTTGGAAATTGTTACTTACCTTTTCCACTGTGCAGCTCAAGTCAATCCTAGGCTTTGCTTTTTCATTGCCTCACTTTCTCCTATGTCAAGAACAAACTTTAGACTCCAATTTCTCATTAATGTTCTTTACCTCCCACTGAGATCAATAGGATGAGGAACCCAAGTCTTGAATGCTTTATATATCCCAGTAACAGGAAAAAAATCTGATTGTATGGGGTGGCCTGAGACTGAGGACCTGTAGCCTTTATAATGTCAACATTCAACCTCAGGTGCACGTGGGGTTAAGGCTTTCTAGAAACTCTGAAAATCACTTCCTTTTCATAGAAAATATCTCAATCATTGTGTATCTCTAAGATGCCAATATTCACACTATCTCCTTAACTCCAAACCAAATAAATGTGAATTTAGGTGGGTTTTTTCCCTGTGGTGTGTAGCCATCCTTATGTACAGAATCTACAAAGTTACAGTGAACCTAGTAAAGTTTCTTCAGTATGAGAAACCATTGTCACATACAAGTGTTATGGAAAATGATTAAAGAGTAGGAATTTTGTGCTTCTTTGTGGGACTTAATGGAATACAACTTTTCTGTTTGCTTTCCTACAAGATATTTCCTTTTCTCTCTGACTATGAGAGAAAGAAACACATTCTCCTTCTTTCTATTAAGCTTTTTAGGATGGGAATATTCCTCAAACAAGACATACTTGGAGCCTAACAGATTTTATCTCCAAAGGGAACACATATTTATTCTCAATATACTAGAATGAAGGACTGAAACTTACTTTGAGTTATTTGCCTTTTTGCCCAAATATCGAGTAGATTTATATAACTGAATAAAATCTTAGTCCTGAATGCTCAAAATACTTTTGTGAAACAAACTGTATGTTACACATGCACAATGACAGAGGGAAAGGAAGAAGCAGAGATTGCCAAGGACATTCTGAGAACATTTATTGATTGGAAACAAATCACTGGATTTGGGTTTGTTTTGTTTTGCTGGAGGTGGTTGTGTTTTGGTGTTTTTTTTTCTTCTCCATATTACACGAAGTAGTCTCTGTCTGGGTGTAATTTTTACTTTTTAGTGCCATCTGCACCTGTGGCCTTTGGACTTAATGTTTATGACAGATGGACTGGACTGTGTTTGCACCATTTAGTGTATAATCCTTCTGTATGTATCTATGCCATGCTAGGCAGTGGCACTGGCCCAATGGGCATATTTATTAGTGCAGACTTCCTGTCTGCTTCCATTGTTCTCTTGCAATGTCCTTTGAGCCTAATGGACCTTGCTTTGTGCTGGGCCCACCTACAAAATATTGTTACTGAAGCATGCCAGATAGTATGTTGCAGATTCTAATATATTTCTCTTTTCTACCCCCCCCCCCCCAACACATTTGCCAACTAGAATGCTTTGAATGGATCAATTCCATATTGTAAATGTTCTTCCTCTCCTCTCAGCCTGCAAGCTTCAATTTTGGAATGAGCTTACTAGCTTTCACAGTATCCCAGTATGTCAGGGGTTGGAAGGGCCCTAGAAAGATCATCTAGTGCAACCCCCCTGCCAGAGCAGGAGCACCTAGACCAGCTCACACAGCAATGTGTCCAGGCAGCTCTGCAATGGCTCCAGCTTTGTTTGCTGGTGGCAGGGTGCTTGATGAAAAGGAGAAGCATTCCCTCTGAAAAATGTCACATCTCAGCACTACCTGAGCCCCAGTTCTACTGGAAGCAGGTGCTCTTCCCACCAAAGCACTGCTCCTGTAAAGCAGGGTGGAACAGACCCAGCCCTGGCTGCAGGAATCTGTTGGCCCCTGGCTGGCAGCTTGGAGCTGGGTGGCACATGCCATTCCTGCTGACTTCAGCAGCACTGTGTGCTGCCTGGGGGGGAAAGGACAGGCTGCCACTGCACAGTAAAGGTTGCCTTCTCTACCAAAACACATGCAACCCTTGGGCACTTGCAATTCCATAGACTCCTAGAATGGTTTGGGTTGGAAGGGACCTCTGGAGCTCATCTAGTCCAACCCCCCTGCAGTGGGCAGGGACATCCCCAACTAGAGCAGCTTGCCCAGAGCCCTGGCAAGCCTCACCTGCAATGCTTCCAGGGATGGGAACTCAACCACCTCCCTGGGCAACCTGCTCCAGTGTTCCACCACCCTCGTGGGGAGGAACTTCTTTCTAATATCCAGTTTAAATCTACTCCTCTCCAATTTAAAACCATTGCCCCTTGTCCTTTCCCTCCAGGCCTTTGCAAACAGGCCCTCTGCAGCCTGCTTGGAAGTTCCCTTTAGGTACTTCAACTCTAAAATATCTATCTAGCATGTGTAACTTGAGTACTTAGCACTTTTGATCAGCAGGTGCCCAAACTACAATGATGAAATTCTATGTAGGTATTTTTATGAAGGAATGTCTGTACTTCCAACACAGAATTTAATAGTAAAACATATGATTGGAATGTGAGAATCTCATGGCAATATATTTGGCAATCACCTTCCACACCCCATGTAATAGTTTTCTTTTCCTTTTTGTGCTATCTGAAAGAGTTTCATCCATTTAGCTTTGTAGCTGCACATCTTGAAGGAATATTTTTTAAGGATGCCATGTAGAAAATGTGCAAGCTAGTTGTGGGCAAATCCTGTTTAATACCCTTCCATGTGAATTAACTCTGTGACAGCTCTGGAATGTTTGTCTGCATTTGCTATGGCAGCATCCCAGTTTGTTCCTGAGAGATTATTGCTCACCTACTCCATGAAAAAAAGCAGTTTTCTAAGTTGCTTTTCTCTGCTGCCAGTCAGGATGGTGATGAATATCTTCTTGATTCTACCATAAAAGCTTCACTATCTCTTCTTTAAAAAGTGATGTTATAAATGTTAAGAGGAAAGCAGAGGTTGGTGCAGAGATAATCACAGAGGAGACAGGATATTATTCAGGGCTTATTTTTTATTTGCTTTTATTTGCTTTTCTTGCTTTTGCTTTATAGAGTTGATAGCCACAGTTCTGTACAACAATAGAGATATTATCCAAGTTTGCCAGGACAGTGAAGTAATTGTCTGCCTCAAAAGTCTGTTTGTTACATGATAAGATTAGCTTTAAAGTTATTGTAATATTTGAGTTTGATCGGAGCCCTCTGCAAATAATGACCTGAGGGCTTGTGTCATCATGTAGACAAGCTACATGACCATTCAGCTCTGATTATCCTAACTTCAGTGCCAGTAATGTACAGTGCCCCAGAACTGTGGAGCTAGGTATCATGTCCTGCAAATGGAATTATTCAGTTAATCACAGAAGAGCCTGGGGATTGAGCTGATGGAAGCACATAACAGCAAGGTTATGCCTATCAAGGATATGCAGCCTAAATCTCCCAGCTGTGAAGCACAGTAGAGACAGTGTGTTCCATGACAGCCTTCCCTTGTGGATCATCATATCCCTTCCCTAGACATTGCCTAGTTGCTAGCCAAGCCACTAGACCATATTGCCATCACCTAGCCTTGCATCTGCAGGGATGCATCTGAAAGGCAGACAGCCAAGGGGATTTCCTTCTCTACAAATGCCTGAAAGGAGGTTGTAGTGAGGTGGGTGTCAGTCTCTTCTGGGTTACCAGTGGTGTATGTATGTGTATGGCTAGGCTTGGCGAACGAAGCTCCAGGGAGGGCTCCATCCATGCTCCTCCTCAGTGCCTTTTCCAAGCGCACTGAGAAAAAGAGGATAGCAGATAGCACCCTCGANTCACCATCCCTGGAGGGGTTCAAAAGCTGTACAGATGTGGTACTTAAGGACATGGTTTAGTGGCATGGGGGTGATAGTTTAGTGGTTGGACTTAATGATCTCAGAGATCTTTTCCAACCTTAATTATTCTGTGATTCTTCATTACTCTGAACTACACATATGTGTGAACACAGGAGGGTCAGCTCTATCTGCTCTTGACCAACTTCATGCTTCTGCTAGAGGAACTATAAGTCTAAAGAGCTTTACAGAACATCTAAACTGACCAATAACTAGCTATATGTCCCTGGGGACATGAGACCCTCACAGCACAACTTCTGCATGTGACTGAGGTGGATTTGGCCAACAATTGGCTCTGTGTGATCATATCATTTGTGTCCCTCACTGCTCTGAAGCCTTCTCTTCTACCTGCTCCTTGTATTTCCATTCCACCAGTTAATGCTGTCAACAGTGAGGGTGAGAGAGTAATCCATCCTTTGTGAAGCTCTTATGTCTGTCTTCCACCTACCTACATGTTTGCCCTAAATCCTTTGATTGCTCAGGATCCTGCAGCAGAGCCAGAAGGAGGATGTCACACCTACATGCAACTGATGGAAAAATGATGGCTGTTGGCCATTGACTTGTAGTGACAGAGGCACCTTTAACTTGTACATCAAAGGAGCCTTTTTTGAGGATAGTGTCACTATCTCTAGGTGCTGAAATAGGATGAAGAGATCCTCAGCTGTCATGTACTGCATCTTTTTTCTCTGTGCAAGCCAGGTACACAGCTATAATGCAAAACTATAATGTAATATAACTAATTAACTATAATGCAAAACAAGCTAAGCCAGAAAAAAAGAACATGTGAGAGAGTAGGGAGGTGTATAGTGTATATTAAAAGTGTCTTGCAAAATGTAATATTAATATAAAAACCAGAAAGGAAACCTATCTTGCAGATGAGATCATTTTTAAGGTGTTCATTGCTATATTTAACTGTTAGAAATCTGACTTTGAGAATGAATGACTACCTAATGTTTCCTTAACTGAGGCTGATATCACAATTAGATTCTTTCTAACATTACTGAGAGGTTTGATGAGGTTCTGGATAATTCAGTGAAGGTGTCTTCAGAAAATGGTGAGCTAAACTTGTAGGTAAAGTAGGCCATGTGTGTAACATAGAAGATAGGGAAAGAGCAGCTCAAAGCATTGATTAGCAAAGCTGCAGAGCTGACTTCTCACAGATATGGTAAGAAATATCTTCCCACATTAATAATTTCTTCCATTTAAAATATTTACTGCACTATGATTTCCCAATGGAAAAAAAAAAAAGAGGTGTATGTGGGGAGAGCAGGAGGGGAAGGAAAGTTCAAGATTTAGATTTTCCTTTCATTAATCAACTTCATTATAGAAAAAATAATGGGTGAAACAGCATGAGAAATAAGATGTGTGTGTGTGTGTGAAATAAATACAAATGTATTAGATGAGTGATTAATGCTAGGTTCCCTGTGATTAAAACAACCCCCTCTTTTTGGTGCTCTGATATTTGAGTTTACAGAGTCTGTATTCTCTTCTTACTGACTACTGTGTAGTCATTCCTGTTAATTATCATCAGAAAGACCATACAGTCCACTTTTACTGACATAAAAATGCAAATGCAGTAACTCTCAGAAATGGTCCCACTGATGCCTATGAAGCTATTTGCTAGAGAAACTGCTGGCCAGAGTAAGCAAGGGCTCCATTAAAGGCTTCAAATGGAAGATGAAGTTAAATGTTATGTTTACTTGATAGATTCCTATACTCCTGCATTCCTCTTGTTTAAATCCTTGTTTCTTCTACCACTTATATTTATAACTCCGTCTAACTCTTTGTTTCTTTCTTCTTCCTCCTCTTTTTTTAATTTCTCTCTTTCCTGCCTCTAATATTCCATTTTAACAAGATTTTGTGAGTCACACTGATTCCAGGCAAACAAGCTGCTCTACTGTAAAATAAATAGCCTTGAAATGCTACAAAGTAAATCACTTGCCTTAAAGATTAAGCTAAAATGTTTGCTTCAGCTCCACGTCTGAACATCCTTCCACTTAACCAGATGATAGCAGACTTTTTCTTTTTGCCAACAAAACATATCTTTACTAAACCAGGGCCATCTTTCAATAAGAAGAGAGCAGGATGATGCCCTCTGCCATCCAAACATGCCTCTAGCCCTATTTATTTATGAGGAGCTTTGTACTGGATACAAACTGATCATGAATGTTATCCAGCTTTATATAAGACATCACATGGCAGTGGTAATCTGATACAGGCTTTAAATGGATAGCTACACTGCCAGTTTCAAGTGCCAGCATTTATTTCTTCTTTCCCTTTTGCTCCTAAGTGGTGTAACATGCACAGCTAAGAAATAGCCTAGCCTGCCCTGACTTTATGGGGAAGA
The DNA here is from genome assembly GCA_013396975.1 of Bucco capensis. NCBI lineage: Eukaryota > Metazoa > Chordata > Aves > Piciformes > Bucconidae > Bucco > Bucco capensis. Next base: position 338,068 of record VWZO01010595.1, on the reverse strand, counting down.
ATTGCTGCTACTTTACTTTGCCTTTTATTCCTTGGAACAAAAGAAACTTCTCTGATGGAGCCTCCTGGAAGCAATTTGTTTGTTGTTGTTGTAGGAAGAATAATCTTCATTTTACTCCTTGCTCCCAAATATATTATTTTCACAAGCTTCTGCTTCACTCTGTGAAAATAGTTATGCTTTACTGTTAAGGTCTGCAGAGGCTTGAGCAACAGATATAGACTCAGATAAGAAATACTGATTTTTCTTGCTCTTTATTCTTATAGAATTGTCTTTGGTCACCTCTAGTTGTATTTGGAAATGTAGGGAATCATCTTTATGTGTGGATTTGGTATATAATTGAGATTCACCCCATGCAGGCATGGAGAAATCTAACCTGGTGTGAGAAATCTGAAGTGTGACTAACACCCTGAAGTTTTGCTTTGCAACATAATCTAGAAGATGGATGAGCATTAACATGGAAAAATCTAGCCTCTTTTTCCCAGAGGGCACCTCTGCATTATTGTAGCTGAAATGTTTCATGGACTGTATCACTTTGATCTGAAAACAAAACCCTGATGAGCACTTGTGGGAGTGTTTTAAAGGTAAAGAGAGGAGCTTTGAGCAATCCCTTGAATCCCTAGCTGTTTAAATAATTTTAGGGCAAGTTACTAGGATTCTGGAGCTGGTCTGTGCGAGCTTAAGAGAAGGATAGTTGGCTAATTTATTGTTGATTTATTAGAAGGCAGATATGGGAAAGAATGTGGCAGAGCTTAAAAAGTGAAGAGAACCTACCTGCAAATTTTGTAAGGTATTAGATGATCATACAGCTAGAGGAATCTCAAACTGGCATCTCAGGATCCAGTCATTATCAAACATTCTTTTGCAATTGAAATAGCTTAGGCAGAGATGTGATGACTTGCTGGGGGGATGGAACTGGGAAGGAGAATTGTATGCTGAGTATTGGTTTATCTGTTCCTTCTGCCATGAGAGAGAGAGAGATCTGTAGTTTGGTATGCTTCCCTGCATTAGAGAAATTGAATAGCATGACTGAGTTTAAAAGGGGTGACATTAATGTGAAGTCTAAGGATTCTTTATGTGCATAAAACCATGATGGTTCATTCCCTGAACAGCTGCTAGCCAATAAGCCTTTTGAAAAGCCTTTTGGAGACTACTCTGGAAATCTAGAGCTCACACTCTCACTGCAGGATTTGTACTCTGAGTTTTAAAATATAGGGCACCCCCAAATATATGTTAAAGGGTAATCTAAATGCCTCTTAGGGACCCAATAGTCTGTTAATTGTATATCCAACTGTCATGGTTTAACCCCAGCTGGTAACTAAGCCCTGCACAGTCACTTGCACACTCCCTCTAGTTGGGATGGGGGAAGAGAATCAGAAGAATAAAGGAAGAATATTCATGAGTTGAGATAAAGGCAGTTTAATAGCTAAAGCAAAAGCCACACAGACAAGCAAAGCACACCAAGGAATTCAAACATCACTTCCCATCAGGTGTCATTGTTACTTGGCAAGACAAATGCTGTCTTCCTCTTCTTTCTTCTTCCTCCACCTTTCTGGTGTCATATGGTCTGGAGTTTTCCTTTGGTTAGTTGAGCTCAGCTGTCCCAGTTGTGTTCCCTCCAAATTTCCTGAGCACCCACAGCCTACTGTGGGATGGTGTGAGGAGCAGAAGTGTCCTTGACTCTGTGTAAGCTCTGCTCAGCAATGGTTTCAGTTGGTGACTTGATTGTCCAAATGTACATCTGAGTGAACCTGCTTGTTGGGAATGTTTCCCTCTAGACTTTGTGCAGTTTCTGTGAGCACAGAGTGATGTATGGAACATCTGATGCCCACCAGGGAGCCTCTGTTAAAGGTGCTACTCAAGCTCTTTCACTGAGCTGTTTATATTGAAGTTATACTGTAGGTTTTTTGGGGAGACTTTTCATTTCTACTTCACCTGCACAACAGTTCTGAGCACAGATTAGTGCTATGCTATAAGAAACAAATAATAAAGTCAATGGATTTGCTTATACTTTGGGAAGTTGCTAAGATTCCCTAGTAGCACATCTCATTTTCTGGCAGATGGCAAAAGGGTTTCTTCTGCCATTAGAAAAGCACACGTGTCTTCCTTTCTGCACTGAGAGAATCTGAAGAATTAAACATGTGGCCCTGCTAAGCCAGAGGAAAACAGAAACAGCCTGTTTGTGGGACACAGAACTGAAGAAATCCATTCAGAATGAAAGCAAAATGTTACAATCCTCCTTCTCTTTCTCTGCAAGGTTTTCTAGCAGCTAAAGATGGGAGTGCCTGTTGAGCAAGTGGTAGAATTAGCCATGGAAAGGAACATCCCATTTGAGGGTTTCTATCCTTGTGCATCCAGCACTGATCGATCGTGGCTAGGCTTGGCGAACGAAGCTCCAGGGAGGGCTCCATCCATGCTCCTCCTCAGCGCCTTTTCCAAGCGCGCTGATAAAAAGAGGATAGCAGATAGCACCCTCGAACCTGAGCTATGGATTTTTTTTAGGTGAGACACAGCATGTGCAGAGCTGGACCCACCCTTTAGTCCTAAGGTTCATCTGCCAGGGCCTAGCAAGCTTGGACGCTGGCAGCCAAGTCCTTAGGATGGAGGTTTAACCTCTTAGCTGTAAGGCCTTCCAGGGCTAAACGAGCTCCATCTGCCCGGGTTTGGAATCAGAGTTGTCCTTCTCCTAGGATGACTGCCAGAAGGCTAATGAGCTCATCCTACCCATCCAAGGATTCTAGGAACATGGGTCTCACTCCCCACACTTTCCTGTGGGCAATGAGTTTAATGCTCCCTGTGCTGTGGGCACAGTTATGGCACCAGGAGCCACAGGAGAACACAAGGCATTTTCACACTGTGCCATAATCCAGCACTAAGGGCTAAGGAACTAGAGCTTCCTTATAGAGAGATGGCTGTGAGCTGGCAAAGGCACCACAGCAGCCTGACCATCATCCTGATACAAACACAGTCAACCTTTCTCTAGAGCTAGGCAAGATGCTTTATTTTTAATGAAGTTAAAGCTCTTTAAATGGTAAAGCTTTCTAGGACTGGTGGCCTACATGTCCTGAGCAATGCAGGGGAAGAAAAACTATATCCCACTTTAACAACATTACAAAACATTTCCTTGTGATTTGATCCTGTTGCTTAATGGCATTGCCTCATCTTCTGGACAACTTAGCTAATGCTGGTGTAATCAGAGAGGGCTCTTGTAGCATGAGTTGGAAATACATCAGGGAAGAATGTAACAGCTGCACCTTCTGCTTAAATTTGGTCATACAACATTCAAAATACAGCTTAGAAGAGAATAGAAACTTCAGCTGAGTGACTTAGAGCACTGGAATGGAATTAACTCAACATCAGAATGGCTATGCAACTCCCATTGAACTGACACACACAGCTATAACAATTTTATGCTGTGCATTAGAGATTTTTTCCCATTGTGCCTGATGACTTCAGTTATCAGGGCAGAAGAGTTTTAATCACAGCCTTAAAAAAAATATACTTTGTTCTTTTCTATACCTGATTTGCCTCTTGTCTGCAAATAGTATATTTACTCCATATTTGAAGTGTCACTTGTTAATTTATTTTGCAGATAGACTAACTTGCTTTGTGTAAATTACATTATAATTGTTGCATTAGATAGTCTGTTCACTTTTTGCACTACATTTTATTAGTCTAAATGTATGGTAGCCAGGCTTAAAACCAATACCTACAGGTACCTTCTCAGCACAGTGCTCAGGAAATTAACCATGGAGCTCTAATTAGAATTAATGGGTGCTTAGTGGCTAATTTACTGTACACCATGTTTAAAGGATACCCCCTAGGGTGCTCACCAGGCTGTGTGGGAGATTCCTCGTGCTGATGGCTCTTTAATTGTATTTGATTAGATCAAGCTGCAAATGAGAGGTTTTGGTTTCTGTGACACCTACATCTAACCCTGCTTCAGTGCCCTGGGTGATAGGCATGAGTTCTTCAGTTGCAGCCATCCTAAAAGCTGCACCTTGGCTCAGAGGATAACTTTTTAGATGTTCCTAAAAAGTCTTTGTAACTTAAGGACTCTTGCAATCAGCAAACATTAAACCTACCCCCAAATTTCCCTTCCTTTTCTTCTTGCTCCCCTTTAGCCCCCTCCCCATCACAAAATGAATAGTAGTAACTTGAAGCACTAGAAGCAAAATGCCAATGTCCATATAGCAAATATATAGTATATGGGCTATAGCCTCTTAACAATATTCTGCTCTCATGCAACACAAACCTGTGCATCTTTTACACACAGCCACAGATTTGTAGTGTTTTTTTTCCAATGAGCAGGTGAATAGTGCTTTTCTGCTTCTATAAACTAAGTGATGCTGTAGCTGCAAGGTACAACACAAACATCTCTTTTGTATGTTTACAGGGAGCAGAATACAGTCTGGTTTAATTAGGCAAAAATATTTCTCTCTCCCCTATTACCATATCTGAAAAGGATATTTCCCACTGCCACAGTTAAATGTATCCTCATATCAATTTCTCCTATGCAGTGCTCAGCACAGTGCTTTATATTTTCAAAGTGCTTTAGAAACATTAACTAATTAACTAATGCACATCATTATGGGCCTGTGAATCTTGGATGTCAAAAGGCAAAAGACAAGGCAACCACAGTGAATTAAATAAAATCCAGATGAGACTGGCAGCATAGCATCCCCAACACAGCAAATTTCTGTACCCTGTGCAAAACTACTCTCTGACCTGCACTACTGGTCCTTGCCTCTTCCCTCTGCTGGGAGATACTCCTGCTCAGTGACAATCCTTCCCTTCACTTCAGGTCCCATATTTCATGGGGCTAGGCCCAACCACATTGCTTGTGTCTGTTCCTGCTCCAATCCATATGGGCATAAGATTGGGCTGTCCCTGAGATGTGGTTATGGTAGTGTTTATTCCAAGATGTCTCTGAATAGGAATGAATATAAATGCAATAATCTTCACTTCTGATTCATAAAAGATCCTATTTGTCAATTTAGATCAGAAACATGGTCTGTTCAAAGTTAAAAGCTAAAGATAAGGCTCAGTGATAGTAGATATTTTAAGTCTTTGGGTACAGTTCTGGTTTCTAAAGGATTATCTGTATAGAAGTGTCTGATGTGTTTCCTGGGAGGATGTCTCTCATATACTGGTTGCAGGCCACTAGGAAAAAAAGAGTCCTTTGCCTCCCAGTTTATTCATCAGCGCTCTCTTTCCTTGGATCCCTTCAGATAGGGGCCAAAAATCACAGAATCATTAAGGTTGGAGAAGACCTCTAGGATCATCAAGCCCAACCATCTCCCTGTCACTAACATGCCACTGAACCATGTCCCTAAAAAGGAATTGTTGTCAAGATGAATTTTTATGGCTCTTTGCTCCTAGCTTCCATTTTCCAAAGGTCTTCATGCATATCCCTACACATGAGTTCCTCATCTGGCCCAGCTACAAGCTTTTCATTCAGAAAAGAGTTCTTGCTATGTAATGGTGCTGTTGTGTCCTCTCAGGGCTGGAGCCATGTTCTTTCACAAGCAATGGAATGAAATATATCACTTGTCCAAAATACTGACCCTTTATACAGTGTGACTGGACATGTTCTCCTCCAGGAACACTCAACAGCAGCATTTGTTGCACAGGACTGATGATTTCTTATCTGTGGGATAGGTGAGAGATCTGAGCACCCAGTGCTATCATAAGAGAATCACCAAGATCCTGAAAGGAGTGGAGCATGTGCCCTAGGAGGACAGGCTGAGAGAGCTGGGTCTCTTCAGCCTGGACAAGAGGAGACTGAGAGGAGACCTCAGCAATGCTTAGAAATCTGTGAAGGGTGAGTGTGAGGAGGAGAGAGCCAGGCTCTGCTCAATGGCATCCAATGGTAGGACAAGAGGGAATGGGAGCAAGCTGGACCACAGCAGGTTTAGTATTAACAGGAGGAGAAAGTTGTTTGCAGTTCAGGTGCCAGAGCACTGGCCCAGGCTGCCCAGGAGGCTGTGGAGTCTCCTTGTCTGGAGCCATTGCAGAGCTGCCTGGACACATTGCTGTGTGAGCTGGTCTAGGTGATCCTGCTCTGGCAGGGGGGTTGCACTAGATGATCTTTCTAGGGCCCTTCCAACCCCTGACATACTGGGATACTGTGATTGCTCAGCACAACCCCACATCATTGTGTTCCTCCTCTGCCAGAAGGCAGCAGCAGCAGATCTTACATAGAACAGTAGCTTACTGAAAAATTGAGGAAATCAGATTGCACATTGCTGATTAGATTCCATTTCTCAGGATAAAAAACAACCCCTAACAGCTTCACTAAAGAAGAATGCTGCCAAGGGAGAAGGCAGAATAACAGACCAGGCAGATCTCTTGGGGTGGCCCTTGGGACAATCAGAGCAGGCCACTCTACCTTCTGGAAGGACTAGATGTGGAAGCTTGCTGAACTGATGTGAGTTTGTGGTACAAAAGTGTTAGCAATGTCTTGCTGAAGTTATTTTTACTTTACTTCAGTGATTTTATTTTCTTCCATCCCATACCCACAAACCCAAGTCTTCAGTATCCTTAGGGGGGAAATTAAAGTTGTAGGTAAAAGGTATCTTAATAACTGCTGGATAATAACAAAAGTTCTGACAATTTAAATTGATTTTGTACCTCAGTATTAATAACTGCACAGCTATTATACAGCTATTAATGATGATACAGCTATTATAATTACAGCTATTGTAATAAATGAGGAAATGATTTCACTGGCTTAAGCAGAGACATTATAGTATCATCTATATGAAATGGCAGTTTTCTCCCTCCTGCAGATACTTCATTAGCACAATCATGCTTGTCTGGTAGTAGTAGCACCTAAGAGTCCCTAACTGCTATGAAAGCATCCCTGACAGCACTGCCTACTTGCCTTGTAGTTAATGTGAAGAGGCCTGAACTATAAATATTTTCATGCCCTTTATGAATGCAACCAGATTGTTCATTTTAAATGATAAGTCTTTAAACAGGCTGGGAAAGCTGGATTGTACTACTGAAATATTTGCCATTAAGGTTATTTTTACCCCCTAGAAATGTAAGTTCAGGTGATTGACTGTGTTACCCTTGTTATAAATCTCCCTGGTGTGCAGTGATCTCCCATCTGACTGTCACATCACCACATTATCCCTTGCTCTAGGTGTAAGTAGAGACCTTCCTCTCTAGATCTGTGGCTAGACAGGCACCCAGAAAGACTTCTTCATACAAAAAAGGGTGCAGAGCTCTATCAGAGTATACTATGTGCTGTCAATTGGGTTGTTACACAGCAAGCTTGTAGAGATAAGGATTGTTTTTTAGGGTATGCAGAGTGCCCCAGACCTCACCACCCACAGCTGCTTTCTCTCATCTCTGCTACAACACAAAAATAAATGACTGTATTCAGTTCAGACATGCTCCTGGTTTCATTCTATCATTAACAAAAGTCAATAGATCAAATCTATTATGGCTAATAAACAGTGCCCTAGTGCAGAGGTTCCAAAGAAGTTATTTTGGCTGCTCAGAGGGAGACACTTTTTCTAGAGCTAATGAAATCCTATAAAGCTGGATTGGTCCCTGTCTATCAGATCTTGGGGGAGAATATTATAACCAATGCTTAATGATAGAAGTGTCTATGGTTGGTACATTCAAGGACATATTTCTCAGCTCTGTGAATAAAAGATATTATCACCTCATATAAAGTAGGAAGGAGAGATGAGGTGCATGAACCTGAACTGTGCATCTGGGGCTAGTTTAAGGCACAGTGCTTTTTAAAATCTGGTAGTAAAACTAGACTTCCCAGAAGGTTTATTTGGCAGTTTTAAAAAGAAAAAGCCTGTTTTACTTCCTGTGATAGATCCACATCTAGTATGTATCCCTAGGCCAGGGCTTGATGGAGGAGTTTAAAAACAGTCTGAGAGTCTTACAGTAACTTCTATCCTAGAAGCACATGGGGAGATGTACAATTAGCCACATAAATACTTCTTCAAAACCAGCAACCGTCTTTTACTCCTAGTGTATATAACTTGTGCCTTCTCATTGCCTTCTCCTTTTACATTCGTAATTAAGCAATGACCTTGCCTTTTTGGTCTTGTACAGATCAGCAAACCTGCATCTTCCTTTTAAACTAGTACATGGGATATGGTTTAATGGCATGGAGGTGTTAGGGAGATGATTGGACTTGATGATCTTAGAGGTCTCTACCAACCTTAATGATTCTGGGATATTTGTGTATATAATGATTTTCTTAGCATACAGAATCTGGGATATTTCTTGTCATTCAGGAAAGTCATTTACAGTCATGACAACATACAGGCCTTTGGGAGTATTTTCCCCAGCATATTCCTACTTTTTTTTTTTTCCACTGAAGGATGTATGCAAACATATATTCTTTTCCATTTTCTCCCTGAAATGTTCAATCTTACTTAACTATACAGTATGTATTGAAAATGGGATTCATGTAAATAAGTTTTAATGACACCTCTGCTCATAAAAGATTGGAATGGGATACCAAATGCTTAGTCAATTGTTAGGTGCTTTGATTGGATTCCACAGATCAATAGCTTGTTATTTTCAGGAATTACTATAATTCTGGAAGTTTCCTGTTTTCTTATAGCATGTTGTTTGCATTTATATTGTAATTTGCTTTACGATTCGAGATGTAATCTTTAAGGAAACATTGAATGTTTCCTTGATATACAGGGTCCCCTACAGTTAGGCTTTCAACACTCAGGTTCAAATAAACCATTCAGACTTAAGCAGAAGAAAGGGAATTAATAACAAGATTTTAACAGGAACTTTTTCAATGAGTTTCAGAACTCTGAGAAGAAACTGCTTGAAATGTCTCTGTCTTGCATACACCCACAGCTCAATATGATATCCCTGATAATTGCTCTTGAAGGCTGACTATGTGGTATTTAAAAGAGAAGGAACTTTGTCATTGGTTTCATTGGGTTAATAACAACAACTGACTACCTTAGGTCTTCACATGAGCCACAATCTCGTAGCATGAAGTTCATTGAGCATGAGCAGAACCATAACCACAAACCATCAGGACTTCTCAAGAGTGCATTCACTGGAGAACAGGGACTTGTAACCAGGGTTTGCATTGAGAGCAAAATTCAGTGCTTTCATCAGGAGTGAACTTTCTGATGAACATGGAGATGCAGCAGACTCTCCATCCCAAACACCCAGCATCCCCAGAATTAAGGAGATCCTTCTGAACATAAGCCTGAGGAGGAAAGACTGAGGGATCTGGGCCTGTTTAGCCTGGAAAAGAGAGATTGAGGGGAGACCTCCTGGCTCTCTAGAACTACCTGAAGGGAGGTTGTAGAGAGGCAGGGACTGGGCTGTTCTCCCTGGTGGAGAGTGATAGGACGAGGGGAAATGGATGGAAATTGCCCCAGGGGAGGTTCAGGCTAGACATGAGGAGGAATTTCTTTGCTGCAAGGGTTGTGAGCCATTGGAACAGGCTGCCCAGGGAGGTGCTTGAGTCCCCATCCCTGGAGGGGTTTAAGAGCCAGGTGGATGTTGCATTGGAGAGCATCATTGAGCAGGTTGCTAGGGCTAGGACACAGGCTGCACTCATGATC
>VWZO01010595.1:245168-327973 GCA_013396975.1 Bucco capensis | reverse complement strand
GGTGAGGCTTGCCAGGGCTCTGGGCAAGCTGCTCTAGTTGGGGATGTCCCTGGCCACTGCAGGGGAATTGGACTAGATGAGCTCCAGAGGTCCTTTCCAATCCAAACCATGCTAGGATTCTATGATATAAAATACATAGAGAAGAGCTTTGGTGGTGTGGCTTGTGTCTTGTAGCTTCACAGCAATGTTGTGTACTGCAAGCTCTGAGGGGGTCACCTCACACAAAGCCTGTTAAACTTCCGCCAGATTACCTGCATTCTCTGAAATATCTCACTTGTGTAGATTAAAGAAGCTCACTTTCTTCAATCTTTATTTCTAAATCATGTTTTCTCAAGCTATTCATTGCTGTTGCTTTCTTCTGGACTCTTTCCAATTGATCCACATCTCTCTGCCAAAAGCTCTGTGTGATACAGCCAGAACCAAGTAGAGTGGAAGGATGACTTCATGAATCTAACATGACACTCCTATTTGTACACTGACTTTCCATCACTTTATTTATATGTCACAGCATGATGGTTGATATTTTTTTTGCCCCCCTCACACAACCAAGGTGCTTTTAAAGAAATGTTAATTTATCCTCCAAACACTTAGTCATGTGCTTAAATTGACTTGAGTCTAAGGGGACAATTCACATGTGTAATGCAGATATTTAAGCATTTCAAAGGTTAAGGCCAAATATTCCCTTCAAGGAGTTATAAACCCAACTGCAGAGCCAGCCTGACTCACACAGTAAGGCAGTAGCAGTCTTCTCTGATGTAATTAAATCTTTTTGACTCTGCACTTCAGATGTAGGATCCAAATGTACTATTAGATGAAGAAATAAAACCTGCAATATTACTATTCTGCATCACTCATGGAGAGAGGAGGGGAAATGATTATATTTCTTATCCAGTTTTGGTTGCCTCTTTCAATAACTGGAATATACTTTGTCTCACTGCCTTGCAGTGTTTTATTCAGATACACAGCATCCTTTCCATAGTCAGAGTGAAAGCAGACTGCCAATTAAAAATGCCACAGAAATGCTTCTCACATTCTGGTGCTAGATGAAGCAACAATGCATTGCTCAGATAAAATGTGTTTATTTCGAATGCACATCCTATCAAAACAACAGCTAGTGTTCAGTTACTTTTGATTTTGTCACAATGCCATTCAGTAATTAATAGAAACTTTAATACTAATTGTTCATTTCTTGGTTCATACTATGTGAAGGATGTAAATTTGCTTGTTTGAGGCTTTTTTTTTTCCTGTCTGTAAATATCTTGTTACCAATTTGATAGACACTAGCAAGAAGCTTTTCTTTTCCCCATTGATTTTTCTAAATAATTCAGAATGTCTTTTAAAATAGCATTGCTATGTTGTTAAGGTTTGTTTGTTTGGGGATTTTTAGGTTTGTTTTGGGTTTGTTTTTTTTTAACGTGGACATTTTTACCTATGTTATTATGTAAATAAACCTTTAGTTAAAGGTGCCATTACTGCACTGCTTTAAAGGCTGCTGGGTAGACAACAGCTGACCCATCATGATGTGATTACTCATATTGCCTTCATTTTCATTTCAACCTGAATGCAGGGTTTTCTTGGTCCTATTGTAAGAGCAGAAAAACAATTATTTTATGCATGACTGCTGATAGTGATGGAGACTCTATATGGGACACAGCAGGAAGCTGAGGACTGCTTAATGCTTCAAAATACCCTGTACTTACAGCACATTCACATGTTCTAAACCTTAAGTATGCAGCTTCATTTTAGGTGCAACTTGAGACTTTTTTAATCTGCTGTGTGTATATATATTTTTAATTCTAATGGCACATTGATCAGAAAAGAATACTTTTCAAACAGTGTATGGTGCATCAGTTTAAAAGCACAAATGAGTTCTGACTAAGTGGATGCTTTACTAGGCAAACTGGTGTTAGAAGTTAATTGGGTTTGACTAGCAAGTCCAGTTATTGGCACAATTTATAAGCTTTTGCAGAGTTGTGACCATTCTGCTATCATACAGTAATATGCACAATGTGAGGCCTGACAGTAAGTGCTTGCTGTCTGACAGTAAGTAATGAATCCTAGTGAAAAATATCCTTATAAAATAGACCCCTTTTTGAAATTAAATGTGGTACAAGGCTATTTTTCAGGATGCCTGAACACTTATTGCATCAGTATATATAATTAACTTTTCATTGTCTTTGCATGCTGTGACAAATCTGTTACAGGAATGGTCAGTTGTGGAGAAAAAAAGCTTCCTAGTGGAGAAAAGATTTGTTAGAAAATATAATAATAATAATTATTCAGTAATTTGGGAGACTTCCTTGTTCTTTCTGAAAAGCAATGCTCTAACTTCAAACCATTTGATAAATCCTACTGGTCTCTTGCATTATAATTTTTTTTTTTCCTTCAGATACTTGATTTAATTTCTGCAAATGTTTAGACATGCAACTGATTTAATCACTTCAGTTGTTCCTTTAGCATCTAGCAGAAATTTCAAATCCCTGAAGGAAATCATATGAATGTGAAGTGCAGTGGGATGCATTTTGGGTTTATTTTGTACTGAGTCAATCTGAGGAAGCATTTACCCACTCTAGACATCACCATTACTGTGAAGTATATGAAGTATTGCAACTTAGTGATTTTTCTCCTAGAAGAAACTGCATTTAATTTGCCATTGCCTGTGTGACAAGCTTCCTAATTCCACGTGGGCATTGTGAGCGTTAGAGGTTGCTAATATATCTATCTCCCACTATTTTTTCCTTTAATTATCCAAAGCCTGGAAAAATCTACCTCCCTTGAGAGCTTACCTATTGTTAAAATCCCTGTTTTCCTGCAGGATAACCAACTCCTGGCAATTGCCCTGGAGCCTAGAGTTTGCCTTTGCAGGCTCATGTGTGCACATCACACCACCCGTCTCTTCCCCTGCCTGCCAATTCCATCCCAATGAGCTGGCAGGGTGCTCAAATTCACATCAATTCTGTTCCCTGATATTTTCATCAAATTGCCAAGCCTTAATTGCATAAGTGGGCTACATGCTTTTTTTTTTTGGTGCTTGCACACCATTGTAACTAGGGACTAGCTACATGATGCTGGCTATAGGATATTTTACATTTCAGCCTTCTCATTTTTGTATTCTGGGGGATTACTCTCTCTCCATCCCTTTTCTAGGTTTCTTTCTCAGATTGGCATCAGAGAGTTTAGTTTGTCTTTGACTTCCCATCTCGGAGAATAAGCTGATTTTGTCAGAGAATTCAGATGATTCTCAGGAAATGTGCAGAAGGCCAAGTCCTTTATTGTCTGATTTCACTGGCACATGGTGGATCACGTGCATCAGCCAAATGCTCTTACAGAGAGGACAGATTCACCAGCCCCAGCTGTACCTGGAATCAGGGACTGACCTCTCCTTTGCTGTGTATGCTCATGCCTGAAATCAACTGCCAGGCTGATGCCAACAACACTTTTGCTACCACTTCAATGCAGAGGGTTTGGGAAGAGGGAAGGAGAGGAGGGGCTAACTGCTGAATGGGAGAGTATGGAGAATTAGGTATAGCAGAAATGCAGTAGGGCTTGTGTTCTTTGCTGCTTTTTCTGGTTGGCTGTTTAGTTCCAACACTGATGTTGCAAACTGTTAGTCTGATTTTCTTCCTCTGGCACTGGTATTAATTCAGTTGCTTCAGCAGCATCAGACTCTTTGGTTTCATTCAGAAGTCAGCACTCGTGGGGAGATTGAGAGCAGCATCTCTAAGGCATAAATATGTTCCATGGGCCTTCCTTTGTAAATGCTTAGTTAACTAAATTGCTGGTACAACTGATGGAATCATATCAGATCTCAATCTTTTCTTCTCAAAGATAACCATTTCTGCAGCAGAAAGATTTTAAATCAGAGCTCCCCCTTGGTTTAGCTCCATACTTGAACACTAGATGATCTTTCTAGGTCCCTTCCAACCCCTGACATACTGTGATATTTTAGGGAGAATGTAGTGATAAATTTAGTTAAAAGTTAATGAATTCAGTTTAGACCAACAAGATAAAATTCACTTTTGAGTGGTGTCCAACATTCCTAAAGCAGTAAAGAGAAAATAACCATATTGCAGTTACAGTTTAGGTGAGGAAAAAGTAGACTTGCAGATTCTGATCTTGATGTTGAAGATGAAATAAAAAGCTGTGTTTGAAACTTGCTCTCAAGGCACATATTAACCATTTAACAGATCCTCAGTGTAAAGCTCTGAAGTAGAGTTATTTCCAGCCTCTTTAGGAAAGTATGGTTACTCTTGCTACAAAAATCAGTAATAAAAAGGAAGATGAGGGAATTTGTTTGGATGAAGCTCTAATAGTACAAAGCTTGTTTATTCAAGAGTTTTCAGGTTCCATTCCTCTGAATATAGTCACTAAAATATAAAAGGTGTGTATCTGGGCATAATGAATCTAATTATTGCTGAAAAATTGTTAGTATTCCTAAGGACAATTTCCACACTCAGTCATACTTTGAATCTGGATTTAGAAGAGCAAAAGATCTAGACATGCTCCAGTGTCTGGGTTGGGGCTGAAGAAGCTACCCCTGCCCTGTAAAGTCTGCTTGCTTCTCACTAGCCTTGTAAGGAACAGAGTTGCATCACCTCAGATCAAATCTTCCCTGGCTACTTTCAACAGGAGTTTGAATGGAATGAAATGTTGAGCTGAAACATATGCTTTTATGCTGAGTATTGATTTTTAAACTGCAAGAAATTGTGAATTAGTCTGTTTCCATGGCAATATGCAATAGCAACCAGTAACTTTTCAGGGTTTAATAACTGTTTTGCTCACTATTTCTATTTTTCCTTGAAAATGTAATAGTTCTGCTGAGCATAGTTCAGTGTTTCCAGATCAGTCATCACTAGGTAGTTGAGTAGTTCAAAGAATTCCAGAGCCACCTGGACACATTGCTGTGTGAGCTGGTCTAGGTGATCCTGCTCTGGCAGGGGGGTTGCACTAGATGATCTTTCTAGGGCCCTTCCAACCCCTGACATACTGGGATACTGTGTGATACTGAAAGACTGGATCAACTGGCTGGTTTAGATGATCCTATTAGAGACCTCAGGAGAAGCCCCAAGATACTCCAGAACTGTACAGAGGCACTCAGGGACTCTAACAAGCAATTCAGTCTTCTAAAGCAACAGCCATCTCATTTTCTGTGCTCATTCACTTCTGAAGGAATACTTTATGGACCACATTCCCAGGGTAATACTGTCCAAAAAAACATTTAAAATTCCCAAATGCTAGGTTATACCCATATAGCTAGGTTATGTTCTTCTAATTCTGATCTGTGCNCAGGGGGGTTGGACTAGATGATCTCCAGAGGTCCCTTCCAACCCTAACCATTCTATGATTCTATGATAATTCTGATCTGTGATCTTGGAGATGTATCTTGAGCTATATAAGTTCAAGATGTATCCATGAACTTTTGCTGTATGGAAATATTTAGCATTTTATTCTGCATGGACCTCTTTAGTACCTCTGTACACCTTAGAGTGTTTGGAAAAGTAAATATGGTAAACCAATGAGACAAAGTACTGATCCTGAAGAAGCCCCAGACAGGGCAATTCTTTGTTCCTCTGCAGTTGCTGAGCAAACAAGGTGTTGCACAAACCAGGAAATTCTCCTTTCACTCAGTCCTGCTTTAAAATAATTATTGACTTTTCTCCTTGCTGCTGCTGATGTGGAGACACAGGGAACTGTATTTCTGTAGGGCAGAAGTTGCTTCCATGAAAAAAATCCCTGTTAACCCCTTCAGTGCTGGGAGGATAGAGGCATAACCTAGCAGTGGCATGAGCTTGGGATATGAATTGTTCATTGGTTTGGATGGAATATCAAAATGTACAGTAAACTATACATCCACCTGCATCAAAGGAATAGATTTCACACGTCCTTTGGGTACATCAGATAGCACTGAAGTGATCAGAGTGACAACCACTGACTAGATCACTTGTCCTACTGTCACAGAGATGTGCTCAGATTACCCAATAATTGGGTTTGGGGGTTGAGGTAACATATAACAGTATATATGCATACTGTATATATACTGTATATATAGCCAGCAGAGCCAGAGAGGTTCTTCTCNTGATCTTTCTAGGGCCCTTCCAATCCCTGAGATACTGGGATACTGTAAAAGATAGGTACTAGAAGGTATTACTCAGGCCCTTTGAGGCACTGTTCTTGTCAGTGTAATGAAGCACAGCTCTGAGTTCAGTAAAAACACAAGTCTGAACATCAGCTCCAAGTTTAAAGCTTGAAGTAAACTCCAAGTCCTCTCTCTCTCAAAGCAAGGTTTGAATGGTTCGTGCATAACTAGTCCGAGAGCAGCATTTGGGTTTTTTGCAGGAGTGAAGTCCTGGCTGGCTGCCCAGCCTTCCCTCTCTTTTCCTGGGGGTTGGAACTGTCAGGGGATTCCCCAATAACAATCAATGACCTGCTGGCTCTTCTGGCAGCAAGCCACCAAGTTGTGAAACTGCTGAGAATTACATGTCCTGATTCACCCTCACATATGCCAGGGAGCTTCCAGCCAGCAGAATATTCTAACCTGTTAAACAAAGATAATGCAGAGATTCCAACTGCAGTCAACCAATTTTTTTTCCTCCTCTTGTTAACACAGAGCAAAATAAGTGCTTTGGCTGCTGGAGTGTTACCCAAGCACATGCTGAGGTCTCTTTTGTGTGACTTTTTACTGATTCTGTGTATTATCTTTCATATTGTTTTTGTTGGTTCATTTTTGTGACTACCAACAAAATCTCAATGCAGTCTCCAGCTTTTTTTTGTGTTTGTGATAATGCTAAAGAGTTCTTGGCAGATTTTAATCAAAGGTAATGATAATGATAGCATCTATTTTACCTCAGCCTTCATTTCTCATTTGAACTACTACCTTCAGCTGTCTTCAGGCAGCAGATGCCAACTTGATCCACACTGTACACAGCTCTTCTTTGCACTTCATCTTTTGCAGTGGAACCTTGGCTCAAATAATGTCTATCTTGTGTTTATCTAAAATCACATTTAAAGCAGATCCTGCCTATTTAAAAAGCATTGTAACCACCTTCTACAGCAAAGCTTTTAAAACTGAGCTAAGAGCAAGCAGCAGGTGATCTTACACCTTTGGTGTGTAAAAGATAGTTCACTTCAATTAGCTTGTGCCTCTCTAAAGAAGCAGCTGCCTATAGGTGGGTGAACAAGACAGGTAGTACCATCACATTTCCACCTTCTGAACTAGCAGAATAACTAATTTACCCTTTAAAAAGGAATAATGACTTGGATGAAACCTTACTGAAAAGATTGAGTTGCATAAAACTCATCCATTAAGTTTAGTTAAAATCATGTTCTCAGAATAAAGGAGGTATGTGCCCAAAATTGTTCAAAAGCTTTCAAGTCACTTAAGTGATTTCACAAATTTTCAGGCTTTTGGCAAATATATCTGTCTTTCATAAAGGTGTATTTTGCCATTTTTATAAACGAGGCAAACGCTGAAATTCATACTACTTAAGAAATTAAGGTGGAGCTAATCAAAGTAACCACTCCACCACCTTTTATTATTTTACTTTATTCACAGATCCTCATTAAAAATCTGTGAAACACACAAATTCAAACCTAAATCCCCACAAGCTGTGTTTCTAAAGTGATGATTACAAACGTGGATGTGGACTGGGCAAGGAGTTTCTTCAGACCTTTGCAGTCTCATGGTACTAGGTTTTGGCTAACCAGCTAGTGCAGAGGTAGTTTGTCAGGTGAAAAGCTCTTCAACTTGCTGATTGGTGCTGCACATGCCAGGCTGTGTCCTGAACACAGGAGGAAGAGCAAATAGTGTACTCTGCACCATATGTTTCCCACTGGCCTCTGAGTTTACCTCTGGGTGCCTAGGTCTGTGACTTCCTTCTCCTCCATATGGCAGAGTTGATCAGAAGTAGATGGCAACAGTTCTTTACAAGTTGCCAGCCTTTTTTCTCCCCATACATGCATGTCTGGACAGGAAATTAAGACTCCTTTGAGTTATGTTTCCCCCTTGGTAGTGTTCCTCCCATCCAATTTTACCCTAGGTGATCTCACACTGAAAGATCCACTGGAGCAAAGTTCTTAATGATCCCTGATAGTTAATGCAGTAAAGCAAGTGGTATTTACCTTTTATTTCACTTATTATTCTGGCAAACACACACCCAAATGAAATTCACATTTGAACTGAGAGTTCATGCATCTGCTTTGAGAGCAAAGCAAATGATGGAGATCACCTTGCAACACCCTAAAAAGAGAAACCTTAATGAAAACCCTGAACTACTCTAACATCCTGTGACACACACTACCTTGTAATAATTGGGTGGGTGAGCAAACTGAATGCAACTGTATTGCTGTTTGGCTGTCACTAACAGAGATGGTATTAAATACCTCAGGAGCTTTACACATTGTATCTGTTACTAATGCTAATGATATCTACACAGCAACCCAGAGGCATAATTACTTTGCCCTCACCACTCCCATTACACTATATGAAAGAAAAATGAGACCTTAGCTTTTCTATATTCCAGGCATCACAATATCATGAACATGAAGCATAACTGTGGAACTGAGAAAACATATTGAATGGAATACAAATCAAGAGCTCAATGGCATAAGCACAGCTCCTTCATGTGCTGACAGAGGATGTCCTCTGTGGTGACTTGCACATGAGATGAGCAAAATGCACTTGTATTTTCCAATGTACTTTGCCCAGCAGCACAGATGTGAGCAAGTCTGACTGATGATGAGCTGGAGGTATGTGGTAGTTAGTGAGGTATACTGAATATTGCCCCTCTAGCTTGGACAAAAATGTTAGCACTTTAAAAACATCTACCCTACTATCAGATAGAATCATAGAATGGTTTGGGTTGGAAGGGACCTCTGGAGCTCATCTAGTCCAACCCCCCTGCGGTGGCCAGGGACATCCCCAACTAGAGCAGCTTGCCCAGAGCCCTGGCAAGCCTCACCTGCAATGCCTCCAGGGATGGCAACTCAACCACCTCCCTGGGCAACCTGGGCCAGTGTTCCACCACCCTCGTGGGGAGGAACTTCTTCCTAATGTCCAATTTAAATCTCCTCCTCTCCAGTTTAAAACCATTGCCCCTTGTCCTTTCACTGCAGGCCTTTGCAAACAGGCCCTCTGCAGCCTTCTTATAAGTTCCCTTTAAGTACTGGAAAGTCACTATTAGGTCCCCCTGAAGCCTTCTCTTCTCCAGGCTGAACAATCCCAGCTCCCTCAGCCTGTCCTCATAGGAGAGGTGTTCCAGCCCCCTGATCATTTTTGTGGCCTCCTCTGCACCTGCTCCATCAGCTCCATGGCCTTTCTGTGTTGAGGGCTCCAGAACTGGACCCAGTATTGCAGAGGAGGTGTGAGCAGAGCAGAGTGCAGTGGCAGAATCACCTCTCTGGCTCTGCTGGCCACGCTTCTCTTGCTGCAGCCCAGGATGCCATTGTGCTTCTGGGCTGCCAGCGTGCACTGTTTGCTCATGTCGAGCTTCTTGTCCACCAGCACTCCCAAGTCCTTTTCTGCAGGGCTGCTCTCCATCATCTCATCCCCTAGCCTGAATTGATAGTGGGGATTGTTCTGACCCAGGAACATGGCAAGTTGTTCTGAAGATATGCTATTACCTATTCCAACAGCACATGTGTGCCTGCTAACTAACATCCCAAGGCACACAGCAAGGCTGCCTTGGTGCTGTCAATTCTAGGGCATGCACTTTCTTGCTTACAATCAGATGTGTGCTTTCTCTTGGCCTGACTGGGTAATCTGTATGCATGACACTTGATGTAAGCTTTCCTACAGTGGGAAAAGATCATATTTTCTGCAGAGTAATGATACTATTGCACTGTGTGTTTGTGTGTGTGTGTGAGACACACATTCTGCCTCAAAAACTCCATTGAGAGTTCCCTTGTCTGCATAGGAGATAGTATAGGTGCAATATAGACAGGAGTTGGACTCAGTGATCCTTGTAGGTTCCTTCCAACTCAGGACATTCTGGGATTCTATGAATATAATATAGCATGCTAGTCATAGTAGAAAGTACCAATAACCATGCTAGAGGTCAATGCTAGGTAAGAAAATTGATTGTATCTGTAGTTGACCTCTGTAAAGGTTCCAAAAAATCCACCAAGAAACCATTTTATCCTCCCCTTCTTTTTAGTTTTGATTTGAAGGAAAGACTAAATGATATTTCTGGTACAGCTAAAGCAGGGCCAAGGTCTGTCAGGCTGCATTTCTTCAGTTCTCCTGAGCCCAGGTGTTAAACATGGCACATGACACTGGTGTGCTCCACACAGGGAGGCAGGGGCAGAGGATGCTGACAGACAATCAATAATGAAGTGGAAATGACAGTGACACTCCATGGCATTGTCTCTTTTCCTGACTGATCTGGTCAGCCCCAGAAGTATTAATTCAGTTGCTTCAGCAGCACCACACTCTTTGGTTTCATTCAGAAGTCAGCACTCATGGGGAGATAGAAAGCAGCATCTCTAAGGCATAAATATGTTCCATGGGCCTTCCTTTGTAAATGCTTAGTTATCTAAACTGCTGTTACAACTGATAGAATCATATCAGATCCCAATCTTTTCTTCTCAAAAATAACCATTTCTGCAGCAGAAAGCTTTTAAATCAGAGCTCCCCCTTTGGTTTGGCTCCATACTTGAGCATTTTAAGGAGAATCTAGTGATAAATGTAGTTAAAAGTTAGAATTCAGTTTAGACCAACAAGATAAAATTCACTTTTGAGTGGTGTCCAACATTCCTAAAGCAGTAAAGAGAATAACTATATTGCAGTTACAGTTTAGGTGAGGAAAAAGTAGACTTGCAGATTCTGATATTGATGTTGAAGATGAAGTAAAAAGCTGTGTTTGAAACTTGCTCTCAAGGCACATATTAACCATTTAACAGATCCTCAGTGTAAAGCTCTGAAGTAGAGTTATTTCCAGCCTCTTTAGAAAAGTATGGTTACTCTTGCTACAAAAATCAGTAATAAAAAGGAAGATGAGGGAATTTGTTTGGATGAAGCTCTAATAGCACAAAGCTTGTTTATTCAAGAGTTTTCAGGTTCCATTCCTCTGAATATAGTCACTAAAACAGGATAAAATTCAATTTTTAGTGGTGTACAACTAAAAAAACTGGACTTATTTTACTAGTAACTATATAGTAACAAAGAAAATTCTGTTTGCTCTTTTTTCTTGTTCCCTGCAAACGTACTGTGCTTTCTACTCAGCTTACCACTGAAAATGCAGAAACACTTTACAATGATGTACTTCCACATCCCTGTTTCCCAGCATTCCTGTCTTGAGAAGTCTCAATCATCCAATCCAATAAAGGGAGGAGCTGAGTAATCTGCTGGCAAACACACATCTGAAGCATGTAGGCTGCAAGAGCTTAGGCAGCTTCTGCCATCAATGTTTACTTGCTCCACAGACAGAGAGCTAGAATGTGTTCTATTTTAGCTCACACAACTTTGAGAAGCTAAGGTTAATTCCTGAAGTTGTAGATCCAAGTACCTAAATGGCCTTCATTGAATTTTCATTAGTTGTGATGGGCATTGCCTGCTTTCAGCATTTTTGTTTTTAAATTCAGTTATTTACACAGGTTACCTAATCTTTGTTTGTGGGTCTGGCATTCAAGGATCATTCTCTGAATACTTTAGAGCTCTGTTTTTCATGTGAGTACAGAGAATTGTGAATTTAGGGGACTTCAGCATCATCAGACTTAGGAGTGCTTGTGAACTGCTAGGTGCAGAGTGAAATCACAGTGGGCTTCAGCTCTACAATCCATCCTCATGTCCAGTTTTTACAGGAGGAAAACTTTGATGCCATACCAGAGTTAATATTAGAAAGCAAAAAAACACCTGGAATTGCATTTTAAGAGGTGTATTACAGAGAAACTTTAATAAATAATTTGGGATGTAAATGTAATTTCTGGCAGTGAATTATATCAGACATTCATACTCTTCACTTGAAATACTGTTTTACATTTACTTATATTCTGAAGGCCAAAACTGATGGAAAGGTGTTCAAACCCAGCCTAAAGCTAGCAGTACAAAATAAATCTGGCAAATGTGTTTAAAATGAACTTCTGCTGAAAAATCTAGGGAGGGAATGTGAGTTTCAGCTAGTCATAAAAATGTTATTTAAAGGTAAATGGACACACAGATTCTGAAGGCAAGTTAAGATCCTGTGTCACTGCTCTTTTAATTTCAGTTGAGTACACTTATTTTCTATATTGAAAATACATTTGAAAGTGGAAAGAGAATGTCCACAGAGGGACCTGGCTGGAAATAGTATTTCCATTAAAGCCATTGTTGGGTGTTTCTCTGAGTGAAACTGCCTTAATGAAGCCTTGTTCTCTAAGAATTCATAGCTCTTAAAACCTGTAATTCTCTTTCTCATCTTAAATCAGGCACCAGGCAAGATGTGCCAAAACAGAAGGTTCTCTGAAACGTGAGTGAGTGAGTGAGTGAGTGAGAAGTGGATGTTTGCACAATTTTGTGAACGTGACTCAATTTAATGGAGAAGAGCAAGATCACTTTTCACATCAGTAACTCCTTTTAAAAAAATCATTTTGCCTTTATTTACTTTTAAAGAGCCTCAAAAAAATGCCTGCAGCATGACCCAGTGATAGGAAGAATTAAGATCACATCAGAGTCGAGGAAAGAGAGAGAAGCAGGGAAGAAGTGTGAGCTGCTCTCATCATTTTCCTCTTGAGTAAATAGTTCATCTTTTCAATCTGTATTCCTATCCTTAACACAAACTAGTGGAAATTTGAAGTCACCTCATGAGCAAGCAGGCACAATCTTAATTCTTGTAACAGAGAACCAAATCCCGCTCGCAGCATCTGAAGGCTGAGTGTATTCTGTCCAGCCTCATGTTCCTCTGACAAGGGTTTCATGTCAAACTGGGGAAATTACATTGTCCCAAATTTTCTCCAACAAGACATCACAGTAGATTATCTGGCTGCCACCACTCATCAGGCTGCAGCTGCTGCCCTGCTCTGTGTGTCTGAAGCAGCTCTCTGTGTCCCTGCTGAAGGCACGGAGGATGCAGAGCGTGCTCAGGAGCAGCTTGGATTAGCAATAATAAGGAGGCAGATTGAGCAGCTAGTAAAGAGTCAAACATGACTGGTGGTGCAAATCCAAGCTCACCCAGGCTTTTGTTTGCTGCTTTGCTACAAGGCCTGGTGGGGTTTATCCAGAGTACATAGATGGTTTTGACCTCAACATTATCCCTTTGGTTTAACTCTGACCTCCTGATTTTGCACCAAGGGAAGTGGTCCTGCTGAAGCATGCCAAGAATTGAGAATGCAGGGCGTGCTAACAAGAATTTTGTGTAGAAGCAGAGCACTGCTGGTAAAATGCTCTAGACTCTCTCTGCTTCCAAAGCTTTCATAATTCTGCAGCTGTATACAAATGATCCATTTGGTTAATCTGAATTCCTGGAGTCATTAAAATTTTTTTTTTCCCCCCTCTCTCCTCTCTGAAGTAGTTTATTACTTTGAGAGGGGAGGGAAAAAAAAAATCAGTTTAAAGGCAGGTAAGGGAGGAAAGCTGACAAAAACATAAATTAGAGGAAGAACTTAATTTAAAAAGTGTCAAAAAGGATAGATAGTCTTAGTTCAATAATAAAGCCTGGTTCAAGAGCCTTCTATCTTTAAATAAAGCATTGGAGCACTCTATTACCTGTATACAACCAATCTTTGATTTCCAATCTAAGCCTATTTTTGCTTCTGATGTGATTAGCATACAAATGCAAAAAAAAATAATTAAATAAATAAAAAATGTGGCTACCTTGGTGACACCTAGGACATGGTTTTGACTTTCATGTCAGCAGCAGTGAGACATTCTGTGTGATTTTGAAGGCAAGCCTTGAATAAAAACCTCCTGTTTTTCTTGGACTAAAATATCACCACCACTGAGTCAGCTTATGTCTACATCTCCTGGAATATTTCATATATATATCTCTTCAGATATATGTGTTTTGTGCTACCTCACAGACATACCAAAGGCTTTTTAAGGATTTAACCTTTGCTGGGTTGACCTTGAATACCTTACTGAATTTGCACACATGTGCAAACAAGGTAACTGTACTTAGAGACCAGAAACATTAACCACAATAGTATAAGCAACTCTTGTTTTCCATAGGACTTAATTCTTCCTGGAGTTCTTCTCCCTGATAAAATATCCCTCAGGGTGATACCTCTAAGTTACAGTTTATTAAGGGACTTTAATTTCAAGAAATGATAATTAGATATAACAAAAGCAACATGCCACAAAGTTGAGGAGAGTTGTACTTTGCATTATTTTTTGATAAAGTTTTTGCTTTAAAGACTAAATTTACCTCCCAAGCCAAAGATCAGCAGCAGCCTGTAGGGCTATACTGGTCACAACTCCCCTGCCAAGCCAAACCACATCTGGGGTAGCTTTCTTGCAGTCAGTTGATTTCCTTTGGATGTATATTGATTTGCAGTGAGGGCAATATGTGACTCAGTACATTCATTATAATCAAATTAAGAAAAGTAATCCTCTTTGTAATTCCAGAGCTTGGTGTAGGAGGATGATGGTAGCTTAAAAGTCAGATGTGTTTTCCACTACTAACCAACAGAAAAACAAGTCACTACAGAGAGTGAGAACAGTGAATTCCTTCTTCCCTATCCATGCCATCAGATTGCTTTGCACACAGTAGGACCAACTGGAATTATGGTGCATAATTCCATCTCTTTGGTTTATAGCTTGATAGTGGAAACAAAGTTTCCTGTTATGTTGGTGAGATTTGTGGGGTCTGTCATACTTGGTTTGGAACTGGACTGAGACAGCAAATGTATTTCACATGGATCATGCACTGAAATTGTTCCTTTTTCAGCAGAGCAGTGGGGTCCGTGGAGTTTGCAAATAACTCTAATCTTCAAATCTGACCAAAAAAAACAACCAACAACCAACCCAGCAAACCCACAACCCAAAATTAAACTTGTTGGCTATTTGGTTACTTAATTATCTTTATAGCAACAGCTGCATCATTTGCAAACACTCAAATCTGATTAAAATTAAAGATACTGAATTTAGTAGCCAAATATTTCAGACTAATGATCACTGAAATGGCAGTTAGCCAATAGATTTAACAATTTAATTTCTGGTAGTGTGTACTGTTTGAGTTCTGTAGGATCCTCATGAATATTTCATTTGTGAAGAGTTTCTGAAGTTCTCTGTAGCTGAGTTCCAACATCATCAAGCTGGTTACTCTGCATTTGTTTTCTCATGAAGGAGATTGTCTCTTGGGAGTTGATAATTGACTCCTTGGGTTGGTCTCTGAGGACACTCAAGGTTTTCCAGGTTCTTACTTGCCTTACTTCAGAGCACTTCAAATCACCATATACAGATATTATTCTCGAGTCCAGGGGTCAGTGCTGGGTCCAGGACTGTTCAATATATTCATCAATGATCTGGATGAAGGGGTAGAGTGTTCCCTCAGCAAGTTTGCAGATGATCCCAAGCTTGGAGCAGTGGCTGGCACACCAGGAGCTGTGCTGCCATCCAGAGTGACCTGGACAGGCTAGAGACATGGGCAGGGAGAGACTGAATGCAATTTAACAAGGGGAAGTGTGCAGTACTGCATCTGGGAAAGAACAAGCCCATGGATCAGTACAGACTGGGAACTGATGTGTTGGAGAACAGCCCTGGGGAAAAAGCTCTGGGAGTGCTGGTGGCTAGGAGGATGCCCATGAGGCAGCAATGTGCCCTTGTGGCCAAGAGGCCAATGGCATCCTAGGATGCATTAAGAGGAGCGTGGCCAGCAGAGCCANCTGTGATTCTGCCATTTGTGTCTTTTTGTCATATTTGTTGTTCTAAGACAAGCTGAGTGTTCAAATGGACCTGAGAGCTCTCAAGATGCTTAGCTGCAGTGAGGTGACTGCTCTCTGGAGGGAATGCTGAAACCCAGATATCTCTACAGATATATGTCCCTCAGTCCAGGACTCTCTTCCTCTCTAGTCCATCTCTTTAGGAAATACAACTAGAAAGCTGCTGCATGGTCAGGGTTCCTGTTGTTAGTAACTTGTAGAGCCTGCACTGTTTGTGGAGACACTGCCACTTTTAACTTAACAATAGCAAGAGATTTATCTTTCTATTAATTCAAAAATACAAATAAATATGTTCAGGTTCTCGGTGGTGGAATATTTTAAGTAGAATAAGAGCCCACTTTCAGTCTGAATAGGTAAGTTCTGTACTGAATGCATAGTTAATAATAGTAATTTCTACATTTACAGTAAGTAAGGCAAGTTTGTAAATACAATAAGCCACTGCATGAATACAATGCCACCATGAATAGAATGCTGAACAGAAAAGAGGGTTAATAAGACAGGAATTATAGTAAGTATAGTTTTATGTGTAAATCAAAAGATCTAAAACATAAAAAATTACCACCCACGAGAATCAGCAGCAGAAACAACAGAGCTTTAATCTAAAGTACACTAATGCAGCTCAAGTATGATCAGGGTTGAATAAATATTCATTGCCTGCACTTTGTTATACTGTACTGTGAAGAGGAAGGTACAGAACTACATTAAAATTCTGGGTTTGGCTTTGCTAGCTAGTTCAAGTCACTCATTGCTATGCAGCTTCCTAGCTGAGGGCTGCCCAGCATTGCTGCTTCACAGAATGTGCTCTTCTGTCAAAGGCAAAATGCTTCACTAAAGTGCCCAATTTTGCATGAATTCTATTGGAAAGGGGAAGGGATGTGTGTGTGTGTGTGGGGGGGGGGAAATTCCATTTCTGTCAGAACATCAACAACAACAAAAAAAGGTTCAAATGTTACCTTCAAGCTGATTTTTCTCGTTGACATTTGGTATTGTGCCTTAACACAGTTGCAACTGGATTCTGAATGATCAGAAATTAGCATTTGAGTTTCAGTTGTGTTAGCCTTTTTGCTTAGGCTTGGAAAAGAGCTCTACTTACAATCTTCAACTTGTTTATTCAGTTCTAGTGTCCTCTTCAGATCAACACAAACAGAGATCTGGCCTTATGAGAATAAAATTGGGCTCTTTCTCGAGGCCTGAGAAATGATTTCCTTGATTTTTATAGGTTTACAACAACATTGCCCTTTTCTTCATTCTGATTTCCTGCTGTGGCTCCAATATTCTCTTTCTGCTGAGTAACAGCAAATGTCTTGCACCTCTCTGTTCAGAAGCACAGACTATGAACAACACAACTGAGGTTGCTGAGGAGAATCAGGCAAGGGATCCTTTCTAAAATTCCCCCAGTCCCATGCCTTGGAAAACCTTTCTTGTTCACAAGCTGGCTAAAGATCATTAGAGAGAAAATGTAGAGAGAAGAGCAGAGTGCTGCTCATCTAGAGGCAAGTTGTTCCCCTCTTTCCAAGCACCTACAGACAACATTCACAAGGAAAGCATGTTGAGTCTTCCAAAGATTGGGCATTGGGAACTTGGCAGTTGGGATAAACTGAGATTTCTGAAGGATGTGATTTGTTTTCTGCTGCTTCATCTCTTCAGTTGCTGCACTGGCTAAGTGAACTTGAAGAATAAAGATGATTTTCATGGCTTTACATTTGTGCTTCCAACCATATTGATCATTAGTTTCATGCATTTCAGGCTATATATTTTTGCAAAATCAAGTAACATCAACAATCCCTGAAGTTATTTACACCTAATCATTGATTTCACTCCCTGTAGAAGCTCCCCTCACACAGAGACCCTTGAGGAGCTGAAGTGAGATACTTTGTATGAGTATTATTTCTTTCCATCATTCCATTCTTCCGAGCATCAGTTAACTACACCTATGTTACTACAGTCACCCTAACCCAAAGGGAGTTAAGGGCATTCAGTTATTCACTGGACTGTAAAGCACATAGCTTTTTCCTAAGGTAGAAGTAATTAGCTCAGAAACAACTAATTTCCAGGTAGGGAGGTGAAAACCTTGTGGAAATAATTGATGATAGGACCACAAGCAGAAACCAGGTCATTTAGTTCTTGGTCCTCTACCTAAAATGTGAGATTATTCTTCCTTCTGTGCTCTGAAATGTCATCCCATTCATCAAGTTAAATATAAAGTGGCTTAATGATAAGAGTGTGTTCTAGCCAAATTATTTCCCTTTTGAGGTTTTGTCATTGTAAATGAAAATGTTATTTCAGTAAGCTTTCATATTCTTTGTAACAATAACAAAAATTTTGGACAATATTACAGATATTCATCAGCTCCTTTTAATATAAGCCTGATTCACAAATTGTTTGTTTCCTTTCTTCTGTAGATAGATGAATGTATTATTGGTGAATAAATGTTTCCATTATTCAATTAGTTGTATAGATAGCCAAATAATGTTTAATTATGTGACCTATTCACATTTTTCCATCAACTGATACTAAAATACTCATGAGCAATTATTGTTGTTATTCAACGAGCCCTTTAAATGATCAAATAATATTATTAAGTTGCATTCAGTTATCAGCAAACGAAGCAATGAGAGATGATTATTTTCCATTTTTTGCTTCAGTGCATTTTCCCATGTCATGAACCTGCTTTGTGATGTTTCCTGTAAAAGTAAAGTCTTTTGCATGTTCACACCATGTTTCATCTTCAGTGTAACACTAAGAGAAACTCAGGGTGAGGAATAAACCTAATGGGCTTGAGGAGAAGTGCTGCAGTCCTCACTGCTGCTATGGAGGTTGACTCTTTCCTCTGGATAGAGATTCTACCAGTGCTGTAGCATATCCTCTTTCTGTAGACTTCAATAAATAAATCTGTATTTTAGTGATGTTAATGCTAGCAGTTGCAATTCATTGTTCAGATTATTTGCAAGTTGCAGGGTTGGTTTTTTTTGTCCTTTTTTACCCAGTTTCCTAGATTTTTTTTTCTACCTGTGTTTTTATTTGGTCTATTTTGTTTTGAGTCTGACATGGTGTTCAAAACCCACTGCTATAAATCTGGTAGAATATTAGTATAGACACAAGAACACCGCAGAGCACTTGACAGATGGAAAAGGTTTACAGTGAATCTATCATTGCCCTATAGTGGAGAACAACACTGCTCATAGATTAATGTTCCTTTTATTACAGCCATATCTTCCCCTCAATCTGTGTGTAGAAGTCTCTTTGAAGTCATTTTGATCTGGGTGCATCAATCAAGGGTTGGATAGGACACTTCGGGCCACGATTTCAAATGTCGGCACTTGGCATCTGGAAATTCTCTACCTTGCATGCCCCACATCCTTATTTATATGTGCAATAGGAGTGATTACAGGATGTTTTAGTGAGTGAGACAGTTCAACTGCTGGGTTTGAAAAATTCACTGATCAGCTGTTCAAGCTGACTTGAACCAGGCATGCCTGATCTCAACCAGTTCCTCTTCATTCACAACTGTACTGGGAGATGTTTCTACCTGGCTGTGCATTGCTAGGATAGTATAATCCTCTAGCTCTGTAGTTCAAGATATCATCTATTGTACAGCAAGTATATAAGATGTTTCTACCTGGCTGTGCATTACTAGGGTAGTACAATGCTCTAGCTCTGTAGTTCAAGATATCATCTATTGTACAGCAAGTATATAAGATGTTTCTACCTGGCTGTGCATTACTAGGGTAGTACAATGCTCTAGCTCTGTAGTTCAAGATATCATCTATTGTACAGCAAGTATATAAGATGTTTCTACCTGGCTGTGCATTACTAGGGTAGTACAATGCTCTAGCTCTGTAGTTCAAGATATCATCTATTGTACAGCAAGTATATAAGATGTTTCTACCTGGCTGTGCATTACTAGGGTAGTACAATGCTCTAGCTCTGTAGTTCAAGATATCATCTATTGTACAGCAAGTATATAAGATGTTTCTACCTGGCTGTGCATTACTAGGGTAGTACAATGCTCTAGCTCTGTAGTTCAAGATATCATCTATTGTACAGCAAGTATATAAGATGTTTCTACCTGGCTGTGCATTACTAGGGTAGTACAATGCTCTAGCTCTGTAGTTCAAGATATCATCTATTGTACAGCAAGTATATAAGATGTTTCTACCTGGCTGTGCATTACTAGGGTAGTACAATGCTCTAGCTCTGTAGTTCAAGATATCATCTATTGTACAGCAAGTATATAAGATGTTTCTACCTGGCTGTGCATTGCTAGGATAGTACAATCCTCTAGCTCTGTAGTTTAAGATGCCATCTATTGTACAGCAAGTACATACATAAATATAAATATATATGTATACCACCTAAAAGGCTCATTAAATAATGATAATAATTGCTCATGAGTATTTTCGATGGGAAAATGTGACTAGGTCATGTAATTAAACATTATTTGGCTATCTACACAACTAATTGAATAATGGAAGCATTTATTCACCAATAATACAGTCATGTATCTATGGAAGAAAGGAAACGAACAATTTAGTTATATATGGTTGTCTATAAAACCAGTTAGGAATATCACAGTTCTGAACAATGGCTTGAGGCCCTCTCAAAGTTTATTTTACTGATTTTATCTCAAGAATTTTGTAAAATTTGAGGATCTGACAATTTTCACTGTTTAGATTGAAGTGATTGCTGTTTGACACCACTGCTGAAAATTCAGCTCTAAGACACCATCAGTAGAAAAAGTGCTCCTGAAACAAACCTATGACAATCTCTTTATAACTTATAATCAAACAGTGTCACAGTTTTACCCAAACTTGCTCAGAATGACCTCTATGCTTTGTGAAATCAGCAATGACATAGGATTGTAGTCCTCTAAACTGACATTATTAGAGAAGTCCTCTAACTGTGGAGATTGGCAAGAAATAATTTACCGTCAATATAATTTCCTGCCTCTCCCTTTGTGGTGCTGTAACCAAGTTATTAGAGTTTGGCCCTTCAGCCTATGACAGATTGAATTTTCTATGACTTGATGATGTGACAAAGTCATTGCTCAAAGGCAAATGTACTTTGTAACTGATAAACTAATGCAAATTAATTTCTACTTCGAGTGAACTTTCTCAAAAGGCATCTTAGTTTATTTTTAAACCTCACTGCAAAGCCAGGCCATCTCGTAACTTAGTGCTCTCAAGAAAGCTGTAAGAACAGTCTGTGATGTGAAAAGAAGTATTACTGCAGGATTAGGGAAGTTTCAGAACATTAATCTGTGGTTTTCTGTACTGTTGGAATATGATGATGATGACCAATGTCCTTTAAAGAAACTTGTGCTGCATCATAGGCTGATTTGGGATGGAAGGAAGAACTAGATGCAGAAGTAATTTTCTCTTGTCATGTTCCTACAAAGAATATGTGAATTATTGCTCTCAACAACAAAAGCTTTACCCAGATCGTCAATTCACTTATTTCATTGCCTTTAGGCCAGAACTCTGGACAAGGGGTTGGTGCTGTCACATATCCTTTTCCATCTCATTTAAGTGATCTGGCCTCTGTTTTGGGAATGCTTTTTTATTGTTCTGTTAAGCCCTGTGTCCCTACATGAATATTTCATATATCTATTAAGTGCTTTCACTGAATATATTAGCCCCTGGTTTTCTCTTTCTTTGTTTTGTTTCTGGTTTTGGTTTTTTGGTTTTTTTTTTTGGTCATGCCTGTTGCCACAAATAAAATGTTAATTATGACCTATATATATAATATAATATATATATGTATATATATATAGTCTTTTATGGGATGGGAATTTTCAGATGCCAATAATAGCTACTTTGTCAGATTTTGGCTAGGCTATTGAAAATGTTTAAACAGAATCTGTCCATCCTAATACGTCAGCATTTTTCTATTTATATCTGCTTTTACCAGTCCACAGCAAACATAATGAGCAATAAATGAAGCAGTGGCCAAAAGACACATTGACTCATGCAGATGCCAAGGGACCAGCCTAATATGGGCAGTGCTTGGCATTTCTACTAGCAGCAGACCAGAGTGTAACTCTCATTTGTAAGTTTATAGTTAAAGCTCCTAGAGTTTACTCAGCTTAATGTAAAGTAATGGTCAAGTTTCAACTGATTTATTCCACTTAATATAACAAGAGGTAGGCAACTCTAGTAGTTCAATCTCTTATTTTACATCTAAAGCACAGTACAAACAAGAATAGAATTTGTGCCATACCATGGTAAAAGTAAAATATCTAAATATGCCTATTTGCTAGTATTCAAACTTCATCCTTCCTGTTGGATCTAAACTAAATCAACATTGGACTTCAAGCACACCTGTTTTCTTAGAAATAAGCTTGGCTATGGTAATAGCTAAGATGCCTAACATCATTTCACCCATTCTTGTGATGGCTAGAGCAGTTCCCAACAGTGAATCTGCTGATGGTTCATGCAGTTTGCATCTATGGAGCTGAAAAGATATGTGTCTATTGAGCTGAAAACATACATGTGCTTCCCAAAAGAGATTTTGAGACAAGGATGGAAATGGAGTAAATAATGAGTTTCTAAAAGGGCAAAAAGAATGTCTTACTTATATCCTGTTAAGGGGAGGTGGTCCATGTTTTATTGCCTATGTAGAAATCTCCTGGACTGGATGATCTTGGAGGTTTTTTCCAATCAAAATGATTCCATGATTTTTGATACAAAGTTAGTTATATAAGAATACTTCTGTCTGACAGATAAAGTGTTTAGTGGCAGTGCTAGGTATGGTTGGACTTGATGATCTTAGAGGTCTCTTCCAACCTTAATGATTCTGTCCCACCTACACTAAACAAACTGCTTGGTTGGTTCTCTGTACTTCTAATTTTATTCCACACACAGAACCCCTCCAGCAAGAACTTGATGTCAAGCTGTATGGTAGGATGCATCATTTTGTTAGACAGGGAGTCAGCTAAGTGGGATTGCTTGCCAGAGAAGAGAAGCTTATATATTGACCACCATGCACAGAATATATTGAGACCTCTGCTTCAGACTAGAGCTTTGCAGCCACTTTACACTGAGAGCTTGAACCATGCTGAGTTCTTAGAGCAGTTTTCCAGTACCTAAAGGGAGATTATAGGACAGAAGGGGTGAGACTTTTTAGGAGGTCAGACTGTGATAGGACAAGGGGGAATGGTTATAAACTGAAGGAGGGGAAATTTAGATTGGAGATTATGAGGAAGTTCTTTCCCCAGAGAGTGGTTAGGCACTGGCACAGGTTGCCCAGAGAGGTTGTGGCTGCTCCATCCCTGGCAGTGTTCAAGGCCAGGCTGGATGCAGCCCTGGGTGACCTGGGCTAGTGATTGGCATCCCTGCTCAGTGTGGGGAGCTTGGAACTAGATGATCTTTAGGGTCCCTTCCAACCTGCCCATTCTATGAATCTATGATTCTATGAGTTCAGAGGAAGCTTTCCCCATTGAAACCCAAGGGCTGTGTCTCAAGCTTTAGGTGCTTATTTGTTGACTTTCCAGAAATGAACACAATAAAACCTGGCTTTAAGAATGAGGAGAGGCTCCAAACCACCAAATGACATTTTTATCTATATGTTTTACTCTGTATTCATTTTTCAATCATCTGCATATTAACATTTGATTAGCAACTGCTTGTTTAAGAGAGCATAGCACGTTAGCTGGCTGGAGATGACAAAGCATCTTTTCCATAGAGGCTTCCAGACTAGAGGCTACACAGATGTGCCTGAGTTAAAAGGATCTCAGTGTCTACTTTGAGAAGTGTAGATGGCTTCTGTGTTTAGAGAAAACTCATCTGAAGCATCATAAAATAAAATGTACGGAAAATAGAATATTCCATAATTAAGATTTCTAATGAATTGCCTTGTTAATCCATACACTGTATGCATGTTGCAGAATTTTCCTGGCTTAATTAGTGCACTTGCTGATTATGTTTATTTCCTGATGTACACACTGATTAAGCATTGTCCATACACTGAGGCTTGAAGCAGGATCAGTCTACAAAATAGCACCTAGTCATTTAACTGGAGACTCAGAATGCAAATAGATCAACTTATGTCAAATTAAATTAGTTCTAATAGAACCCATTTTGACTGAGCAGCTGGTGACACATTATAAACAGAATTCTCTTGTTATGTGAAACAAAGTGCTTCTGCTAACAGATGCTTATATACTTTTAAGCCACACACATCAAAAAAAAAATGGCATATTATTTTTAAAGGTCTAAAGTTAATGAAGGAAAATATATTCTGAGCTTGTTAGGTAACACTTCTGCATTGGGGCTCAGCATTGCTGTTGGAATAGTGTGGTAGGTCAGCTAGCCCTTTGCTATACTCCATGTGGGAACCTAAATGTGAATAACTGCTAAATCATTAGTCTCACAGCTAGCACATTAAACCTGTTCTCTTTAACAAGCAGTGGCTATCAGCTGATTTGGGAATAAAAAAAAAAACAACCCCAAAAACTATGAAGGTGTTGGTACTGTCCTCTAAACCTTAATTATTCTGTTCTTTTCATAGCAAGGGACTACTTTGTCTTTATTATTCTTGGGGAACATAAGCCCAGGCTGGCTCCAGCACTGCAGCTAGCCATTCAGAGGGAGTGGTGTGCCATTCCTGCTCAACACTTGGCAAGGAACTGCAGGTTTTTTCCTAGGGATGCTGTCAGCCCCAGTGAGATGTGTTAAAGCTCTAGTGACAGGCCTTTTCTTAGTGACAGAAGGTCTAGTGAGTTGCATGAATGAGGTAGGAGTGTTTTAAACTCCTGGATGTAGTTTATTCACAGAAAGTTTAAGCCTCTAAGACAAAGAAAGGAATCATTTTCGACAGAACTAGTGATTAAGTAAGTAAGAAAGACCAAGAGATGTGTATTTTCTGGCTTTAATGGATTTAACTCTCATTATGGATTTATCTGAAGATGACTTGTTGTGAAGAAGATGTTACAGTGGAACTTCAGGAGTGCTGGGGTTGTGTTCTGTGTTTGACAGTGTTTACCACATCTGAGTCTCTGCCCTTCACTGACTCTCTAAATGCAGCAGTGTGCAAATTAATGCATATGGATCCCTTAAAACATTATAAAATTAGGCATATCTTTGGCAAGTTAACTAGGAAAACAATTAATCAAATACTCCATTTTTACTCCTTCCTGGTGTATTTGTGATTTTTCTTTTGTTTTTCTGTCAATGGCAACTACTAAGCAGAAAACAAAATGTGTGTTACATGTTCAGCCAGTAATATTAGGAGGCACTATAAAATCAGGTGTCAAAAGGCAGTGTGGATTATCTTTCAGACCTTTTAAAACCTGCTTAAAACTTTTTAAAGTAAATTTTGTCTTCAGATACTGTTCTTTATTCCATCATTTAAATTAATATGTGTGTGTGTGTGAATTAAATTTTTAAACTAATTTCCTCTATAGTCACTTAAGATTTTAGTACAGCAGAAAGGAATTAAAATGCATGAGTCTTGGAAATACTCATTAGTATATTACAGTTCTGCTCCAAAGAGTTTTCAATCTATAAGGAAAAAAAACCTTTTTTTTTTGTACAAGTGGAGATTTTTGCCTAGTGTCTCTACAAAGGTGAGAGCCTCTATGGTGTAGGTGTGCCTGTAAGTATGGTAAACTNGGCCTCCCCAAAGCTGAGCAAAGGGGCAGGATCACCTCCCTGCTCCTGCTGCCAACACTGTTCCTGCTCCAGGCCAGGATGCCATTGGCCTTCTTGTCCCCCTGGGCACACTGCTGGCTCCTGTTCAGCTGGCTGTCAATCACCTTCATGTAAGGCTCTTAAATTTGGAAGGATGCTCTGACCTGTCAGTTTAATGAAAGCATTTAAATGTGTGAAGTTCACTAATCATAAACATAATGCAAATCTTAGTATGATGGGGTTTTGCAGATAGAAGTAGCAACAGAGTAATAGATAAGAGTGGAGTAGAATCTACATCAAAGTTTTGGTCATATGTCTGGGTTTAGATGCACTTGACAGAATCACAGAAGGTTAGGGGTTGGAAGGGACCTCTGGAGATCATCTAGTCCAACCCCCCTGCCAGAGCAGGAGAACCTAGAGCAGCTTGCACAGGATGGGGTCTAGTTGGGTTTGGAATATTCTAGCCAGGACTTAAATCTTTGCTTCTGGATGTCCATTTTATCAAAACTCCTCTCTTCTGCACTCTCTTGATAAAAACAGTCTGTCTTCTAAATATTTAAAAACAATCTCAATTTTTCCTTACATAATCTTATTCTTTTATATAGCCTCATTCTTCTACTTGCTATTCATTTACTTTTTCAACAGCATTCAATGGTGAGGAAACATCCAGCCAACTAAAAAACATTTAATGCTAGTGAAATCTTTGTGCCATAGAAACCCAGGCTAATAGTCTCATACCTGGGCCCTGGTTATTATGATCACAGTTTCCATTCCTGACACTTTCTCTGTGATCTCTCCCATTTTATGCCCAGAACAAGGAAAACCAGCCAGCACTCATTCCAGACTGAAATTTAAACAGCCAAAAATCACTCTAGCGTTAAGCAAGAAGACAATACAAAGCAAGCAAACTAGATCCAAATATGTTTAAATTGCAGCTTTAGCCTGCATGGCCTTTTCATCTGATTCATGTGAAAAGAAAAAAAAAGAATAACCAACCCAAACCAAATTAGGATCACAGCTCTGACAAAGTGCAAAGCTTCCTAATTTTTCCCCAATTTCTGAAATGTATCAACAGCAAAGTGCCAATGTGCTGGATCAGAATTAAAACCACATGAAGTGAAATACCCAACTTCATGCTCAAAAGAACTAAGAAAGTTCCCCAGACACAACCTTAATTTAAAGAAGCAAAATTACAAGAGGTCCTGCAGAGCAGTATTCTCCTCTTCTCCTTGGAAATGCACAGCTCTTTATTATGGAAAGGCAGTAGCCCCTCTATAGTTAGGGTTGCAATCAACTTCCATTATAAAGCCCTATTTTAGCCCCCTGTAACTTTGGCTTCAAAAACTGGAATACAAATTGCCATATTTTCTCCAAAAGAAAAGAAGAATAGATGAGGATTTTTTTGTTTGTTTGGTGAGGTGGCTTAGGTTTTCATTTTACTTTTTTGTGTGACTTTGAGAAAAAAATTGCTTAACACAAAGTTTACGTCACGAAGAAAAAATTACCCTGATCTAAAATTTTCACTCTTTTTGTTGCTACTTTATCTGCTCTTGTTAGTTGAAATAATTTCCAAGTGATTTAGCAAAACATTCCTATTGCTTTTTTTGTCTGTTAAAAGGGATGAGCCTAATTTACTCTTCATGATAACAATATTTTGCTGGTGACTTCTAGTGACATACTAGAAGTATACTGGGCAATCTGCTGGTGTGGTATGCACCTCAACGTGAAGAAGAGAGCACAGATTGATCTCCCTGCAGGTTTTGAGCAAATAGTTCACTTCTGGAGCTCCCTAGATATTCTTTGTTGAAGTTAGCAGCAGGGAGGGATTAACTGAGGGTTAAACTCCAAGACTGCTCTTAGAAAGGCCAGGAGAAAACATCACACAATCACAGAATGTTAGGGGTTGGAAGGGACCTAGAAAGATCACCTAGTGCAACCCCCCTGCCAGAGCAGGAGCACCTAGACCAGCTCACACAGCAATGTGTCCAGGCAGCTCTGCAATGGCTCCAGACAAGGAGACTCCACAGCCTCCTGGGCAGCCTGGGCCAGTGCTCTGGCACCTGAACTGCAAACAAGTTTCTCCTCGTGTTAATCCTAAACCTTCTGTGATCCAACTTGCTCCCATTCCCTCTTGTCCTACCATTGGATGCCATACACTTCAGTTATTGAGGGCTACTGACTGCAGTCTAGAGACTGCCTAATGACACTGTGGTGAACACTAGCCACTCCCAGTGTTCAGCCTTATTTATCAGGCTTGGCTCATGTCCTAGGATTAGGTCCAGAATAGCCTCTGGCCATGTAGGCTGTTCAACAAACTGTGTAAGAAAAGAAAGCAAGCATAGACCATGGAAACATACTTCNAGGTCTCCCCTCAACCTTCTCTTTTCCAGGCTAAACAGGCCCAGATCCCTCAGTCTTTCCTCCTCAGGCTTATGTTCTAAGCCCTTTACCATTCTGGATCTAAGCATTTGAAATTCTTTATGATTTAAATACTTGGCATTCTTGCAGATCTCAGTGATTCACTAAGGAAAAGAAGGGGGGAAGGGAGAGAGAGAGAAAAACATCTTATAGCTTTCCCTTACTTTTGTATAAACTATTTAGCAAAGGTTTATAGTACTATTTCCTTCCTATTCAAATGATCTTTTCTGTGTTAAAAAAGCAAGTGTTTTTCTCCCTTAAGAAGCTTCTCTTGTGCTATATATAAAAAGTTGTATGGGTTTTTATGCATTTATATAACACATACATGTGTGTATAGCTACATGAAACCAGAGATTAGTTTGCACACCTATTGAAAGGGGTTTGGACAGCCCAAAGTTTGTTGTACACTGTGTTATAATATTAAGTATTGTGATTATTTGGTCTATTAGTATGGTATTTTTATATGCTGCCAAGATGCATCAGAAGGTAAATTTAGATCCAGGTGTGACCATATACATCCAGTTCTGCATACACAGCTGACTCAGTTGTTTGGTTCTTCTCATGCAATGCTTATGATTGTCCATGGGAGTCTGATTGTGTAACTTGACTCTTTGGACACACTGAAGTCATTCAAAAGTTTGGCAAGAATGTTGCAATATTACTGAAAGTAAACCACCAACTACCACTTCAGAGTTTTTAACAATGAAATCTGACAAGGTTTTAGTATTCTAGCAGAAAAATCTGTACTGGGAAGATGATTCTCCTGAAGAAATCACAGTGGTTTTGGTAGGATATATCTACGAAATAGATCCTAAAAATTCAGGAGCAGAAGGAAAAGTATGAATCCTATGCCAAAATACTTGAGAGTGAAAGAAGGGAAAAGATGTCAATATTTTCTCTCTTTATATCCACACAAGATATTTTGAAAAAATCTTTTTTTTTTTCCCCTGGCTGTTTTCACTATGATAATTAATGTTCACTCACACATGAATTTGCTTTGCCATTCAGAATCCTTAAACCCCAGGAAAACTAAGATCAGTGTTTCTACTGTGTCAGTAGAGTTTTCTTTGGGTAATAAGTATGTGCTGCACATGAGCAGAGAGGAGAAGAGAAAAAAGATGTGCAGGGTTTCCCTGAAGGAAGGGATGAGGTAAGACATTGCTGGCAATAGCTGTTGGAGTTTCGTGTAGGTTGGTGAGACAGCAGCAGCAGAAGTTGCCAAGGCATTTTCCCAAGGCATGGCTATCAGAATAAAAACACTCTGAAGAACTACATTTGGGGAAAGACTGAGGGATCTGGGCCTGTTTAGCCTGGAAAAGAGAAGGTTGAGGGGAGACCTCCTGGCTTTCTATGACTACCTGAAGGGAGGTTGTAGAGAGGCAGGGACTGGGCTGTTCTCCCTAGTGGAGAGTGATAGGACAAGGGGAAATGGATGGAAATTGCCCCAGGGGAGGTTCAGGTTAGACATTAGGAGGAATTTCTTTGCTGCAAGGGTTGTCAGCCATTGGAACAGGCTGCCCAGGGAGGTGCTTGAGTCCCCATCCCTGGAGGTGTTTAAGAGCCAGGTGGATGCTGCATTGGGAGGCATCATTTAGCAGGTTGCTAGGGCTAGGACAAAGGCTGCACTCATGATCTTCAAGGTCTCTTCCAGCTGGAACTGTTCTAGGATTCTATGAAGCCCAGGGAGCTCTGAGGAGGATTTAGGCTGGAAGGCAGGTGTTCAGCTGGTGAGTGTTTACCTGTTGACTCTTCTAATCTGAATGGTGCTATGCAAGCAACAGAAACAAAGGCAGGAACTTTCCTGCAAACAAGTCCAAAGCAGAGAAGAGATGTTTCCAAAGAGAACCTGGAATGCTCCTACTCAGAGGGCCATGGGTAGCCTTCAGTCAAAAGGCTGTAGGGGAAGACATGAAAGACGCTGAGGGAAAGACACAGTGGTCACAGCTCAGGACTTTTATACAATTGTGTTGAGTTTGTACTTCTCAGGACTATGTGGACAGTGAGATAAGTGAGCTTTGTGTTAAGATTTCCAGGGCTTATTTGATCTGTTGGAAAGAGTGATTTTTCCCAAACAAGATTTAGTCTGGTGCTACAAGTACTCATGGTGAAGTTCTCAGAGGGGAACTAGAAGTGTTAGAGGTGACACCCCTATTTTTCTGAACAATATTTGTGACGGAGTGTGAAAGGCAGAAATGGCACACACAGACACAAATACATCAAATAGACAGCAATCAGATCAATAAAGTAAAGTTGACCTAAACAGAGGCTTTTTGAGTCAAAATGTTTAACTACTTGAAAACTGCTAAATTATGACATGATCCAACATTGTGATTCAATTTTTCTGACTGATCAACTATCTAAATTGCAAATGAAAATAAGATACTGTTCATAACAGAAAGTTTCTTACCACGGCAGCAATATGATAATTGTCTTTTTATTTATGCATTTAATAATACAATGATTAGGAGAAAGATGTGTTTGAGGGCTTTTTTTAATTAGCAGCAAGAGCAGAGAAAATTTGTCACTCTTAATATTTAGACTTATCATGGGATTTTTTTTTAAATGCTTCATCCATATTTGAAATCACCTACATCTAATTTTCAGTACTTATTTAATCACTGCTTTCTGTTACTTATTAAGGCTATATATTAAAGTAAATAAAACTGCAAAAAGAGTAATATTTCCAGGTTTAGATCTGCCTGAGTATCATAAAACTGTAAGTCAAAGGCAGCAATACTCTAATGTCCCTTTCAGTTAAGTACAACTCCAACAACAAACCCATTAAGGATGACTTTTTCACATCCTGTAACTGGAGAGTTGTCCACAGTCCCTTGGGTATTGCCATAGAAAGCCTAGGAGAACTTGGTGCATATCTGCACTAGGAGGCTTTGAGAAAACTCCCCTGAAATGCCTGTTTCCAGGATGCGTTAAGAGGAGCGTGGCCAGCAGAGCCAGAGAGGTTCTTCTCCCCTCTCCTGTGCCCTGGGGAGGCCTCCCCTGGAATGCTGTGTCCAGTTGTGGGCCCCTCAGCTCCAGAAGGCTAGGGAGCTGCTGGAGAGAGTCCAGCACAGGGCCAGNGTACTGTGAATCTATTGGCAGGAAAGTAGTATTCCATGATTTGCTAGCTTTCTCTAGGGTACTGTTAAGCAAACATTTAAGAAAGCAGCTGGGCTAGAGAGGAGATGAAATCTTTGTGCTGTTTCAGTGGATAGAGTATTTTACAGAGAAGATGCTGCAAACCTTAACATTCCTCTGAGCCAGGACACAGTTTTATTTGCTTAATCATTCCCTTGTTAATATTAGGTCAGGTATCTTTTCTTCATCATCCTTTTTATTTCCCCTAAACGGGCACTTTCCAAGTAGTGTGTTGTACAAGCATGGCTAGTGCCTTTCTGCAATGTGCTTTCAAAGTTGCCTGCTTATTGACTTGTAGCTTTTCTGCTGTCTCTGTGTATCTGGCAATTCCCCTCAGCACAAGCCCTGCTAACATAACTCACTCCAGGCTGATTTATTATTTTCATTCAACCAGGTGCTTCATGGGTTTGGCATCTTTGGCAATGCTGCTGTCTATAATGACTCTGCACTTGCTGCTGGATGATGCCAACATGTGCAATGAATTCACTGGCAGCAGCAGAGAGGGTTTCATTCCTTTATCTCTTCATCAATAGCCAAGCTTCATCTGCCATGTTGCTTTATTTCTGCAAAGGAAGGAAAACTTTCTTTCTTATCTGTAGCAGTCTCTGCCTAACTGTGAAGATAAGCTAAATTCAGGTAAAAACACTGAGAATTTTAGTACAATTTAATATAATATTGATAGTAGTAATTTCAAGTTCTCTGCTGGTTTTGAAGTTTCTCCTGAACTTGAATAGCAGCAAAACAACTCCTCTACCATCTACAGGGAAGCTTTCTTTGTCAGTCTTTGCTGTGTTCTATCTGGTGTATTACAACCAATAATTTACAATTTTGGTTATGCCATTTGAAGAGGATTTTATTTATCAGTAGAAGAATATAAAGTCTTGTACCTGAGCTTTCCTGCTAGGCTTGTACAGTTTCTTGCCACTACAAGTCTGAGCAGTAGCTACTGCTAACATTTATTTCATTTGTGTTTCTGCAACAAGTCCTCACTCTCCTAGTAGTTTTCATTTTTTTTTCCTAAGGGAGCAGTTTGAGGGATGATTTAACCCTTTATTTATCCTTTTCTTCTTATTCCTGTAAACATTGGACTTGCTGTTGCTTAGAGGGCAAAACCAGGCTGAATATTGTAACTTAAATTCTGCTAACTTTGAAGCACTTACACCCTAAGGACACATTTTGGTTTTTAGATGAATTCTCAACACAAACAATGCAATCTTTTACCAGATTGTCATTACTTACTGGATTGTAATCCATGCAAAAAGCAAAGCTGTGTTAAATGAGGATTGATTTAATGACAAAGATTTTCTTTTCTTACTTGTCTCAGTCGAATGTAAGAAATACTTTACAAATCTATTTTTTTCAGCAAGTAGTTTTTAATACACATAGCACTGCAAATACATAGATAAGAATCAGACAAGAAAAGATTATCTATACCTACAAATTTTACTTATCCTCTCATCCCATGTTCTCCCCATGATGGGAGAGGATCTGAATAGCTTTGTTAAATGAGATGTACTTTTGAGATAAAGGAGACAGTTCACAACCCAGGACTATACTTAACACTGGAAAATATAAAGACAGTGACCTAAATGCCAATCTCTTTCCATGATCAATTAGGGCCATGCACAGCAAATCACACACACAAAAAAAGAAAGACTAGGAAAAAAGCTCCATCTGGTTCAGAAGACAGAGGCCAGTCCCATAAATAACACAAGCTGTCAGGAAAACATCATTCCTATAGTACTCTGTGTATTGGCTTTCTGTCCAACTACAGATCCACTACCAGGAGCATCAGAGCTTGCACCACACATGTCTTCAGCTCACTGTAACAGCCACATTCCAAAGTTATTCCCAGATTAGGAAGGTGGGGAATGAAATGTCCAGAAGTAAGGAAGAACACAGAATTATAGAGTTTTAAAACCCTATTACACACACAGACACACAACAAAAAACATCCCAACAACACAACCCCAAACAAACCAAAAAAACCCCAAAAATAAAAGAGCTAGGTTTCCATTTCAGCTGAGCTGTTCTGAAACAGGAAAATCAAACTCATCAGTAATATTCTATTTGGCAAATATCTTGGCAAACTCCACCCCGATATGAGGTCAGGATGAACAATAAGCTTTACTTCACATTTGTTTGTATTTTAAATACTTTCAGTAGCAAACAAGTAGCCATCAGTATTAAAGGCAGAAAAGAAACACTTGTGGGTTTCACTTGGTTAAACTAGCCACATATTATTCTCATACTGAGAAGACTTTTTTTCCTAGTAGAAAAGGAAAGATCATGTAGTACTGAACATTTGTGTTCTGGTAGCATCTGTCAGTAGGTCAGGAGGTGAGAGGGCTGGCCTCTGTACAGGCATAG
The DNA here is from genome assembly GCA_013396975.1 of Bucco capensis. Taxonomy (NCBI): domain Eukaryota; kingdom Metazoa; phylum Chordata; class Aves; order Piciformes; family Bucconidae; genus Bucco; species Bucco capensis. The sequence continues at coordinate 294,572 of VWZO01010595.1, read as the reverse complement.
GATAAAAAAATGATAGTTCTGGAAGTTTCCAATATTGGTGCACAACAGAAATGTGCCTGCATTGTTTTAGATGGAAACTTCACCTTTGTAAAAATTGCTGACTGGATACACAACAGGCCAAGGTGATGCTCTGTATCTAGCCAAAACAGGAGCAGAGATCACTAGCCAAGCACTGCTTCTGGACTTTCCTATCATTTCCTTCAAGTGTTGGCTCCCCATCCCAATTTTCCTCCGAGGGGTGTAAAGCCACTCGATGTCCCTTCTCTGACTCTAAACTGACATGCCACTTGTGCTCAAGGTGTGTGGGCTCCAAGGAAAGGAGTGAAAATTACTTTCAGCCATCTCATCTATTTTGAGGAATTCTTTTATGTGAGGGCTAGGAAGCTTCCCTTGGTCCAGCTCTGCACTAAATCTTTAGCACATGATGGAACCACCACTTCCCAGGGTGCTTTGTCAGTTTTGCTTTATACATCCTCCCCTCTACTGCAGAGGGAGACAAAGGATTCTCCATTTTCCTAAGGTCTCCCTTGGGGAGAAGAACAAAAGACATAAAGTTCCTGTAAGTAGAGTTTCCTAATTAACCAGACAGTTCATAGCTGAACTTTATTGCTGAGGAATCAAATGGTTGCTCACATGCCCAAAGTATTAAAGGGTATGAAAGTTGTGGCACAAATAGGGGGAAGAGAGGCTGAAATTAAATGGTGATCCCCACTCCTTCCTGATCATTTGTTTGAAGATAAATAGCAAAATGCTGCATTTATTTCTTCTCTCTGGTTTGCATGTAGAAGAGGACACAGAGAAAATGAACTTTGAAACGTTTCTTTAAAGGCACGTGATAAATCCCTGGGGAGAAATTCAGAGCCTGAAGAGAGCCTTGTGCTTGGGTTTGATAGTGACAGATAGCAATGGAAATACAGTAGTTGGTGCTCTGAACTAAGGGCCCATTATGTGTGTAAGTCACAGGGAGACCATGGCAGAATAAAGCTTTCCCCAGCCCCACCCAGAAGTGTGGCTGCCTTTGTAATTTTAATTGGTCTGTGTTTGTGGAGTGGGGCCTCTATTTACTTATGGCTTGGGGCTTGTGTTTACCAAGCCTGGTGGAGGCCAAGTGTCATATCACTGAAGCTTAGTTCCTGCAAGCTCTCCTGCTATATCTTGAGGCACTTTTCTTTTCAGTATCTGTGCCTGTCTAATTCACGAGCTTCTGTGAAACAAGCACAGGAGGGTACAAGGCCTACAGGGAGGAATTACACCTAATTACTCAAATAATTGCTAGGCTGTTGCCTTCTTAGTCACTGAAAATAATTTCCAGGTCCCTGGCTTTTATAGATAGTCTTCTAGAGGCAGGAGGACACAGCCCCCTTTTTAACTCAGCCCATTCACTCACAAAATCAGAACACTCGAGCCTGCAAAATTAATAAGCACCACTTCCATTACATATATTTTAGGTTGTTGTTGCCGTGGCGATAAAGTCAGGGACATTGAATCTCCTCTGTTGAGCCATTGTTATCATCCCTGGCCATCTGCTGCAGAGGAGTGATATTCCATCTCATTTGCATGATGACTGATATATGGGAGGTTTGGAAGGACATATGCCACAGCAATCATGTGATGAAAATTAAAGTGAAAGTTTTGGGCCCAGAGCCGAAAAAAAATCTGTGTATGCGCATGAGGCTGTTGATGTGCAAATGTGAATCATATTGAGAAGGTTTGAATAGGGAGGTGTGACGTAAAGAGGGGACACAAACGCAGGTGCTTATCTCTAGGCAGTCAAAGGCACTGGATGTCATATCATGGGAACTACCTTTCAAAGCCACAGCTTTAGTGCACAGTTCAGCACACAAGGGAGGAGAAACATATAAGTTGTTGGAAACAAAAAACATAAAGTAAGTTGGACAACTTTTTCACGCTATTCTGCAACCCATTGATGTTTAAGCAACTTGTACTGTTGGTAACTTTCTGTCTTTGCTTGTTGTCTGTGCTCTTGTTTTGCAAAAAGCCAAAAATCCTCTCCATGTATCAATGTTGAAAGCTTGAGAGATTTGTTATTAAGAAGTTTGAGGGGGTTTAATCCGTGTTTAAAATGCTCTCTGCAAACTTTTCGTTTTAAATGACACTAATGCTGTTTCTTCCACAATGTATGCTTGGTCATTATCTTAAATGCTATTTTGGGCCTCAATTAAAAAAAATAGCTACTTGTAACTGCTTTGAGAAAGCTTTCTGAATAAAATGTCATGGTGTAATTGCATTTATACTGCCTCAGTAAAGCCTTTGTTCATATACATTTTACAATTGTGCAAATTTGCAGCTCAAGCTCTGTGATTTGAGGAAATGATGGCAGGGACACTTTTCCTCTCATTTTGAAAAGTTACTGAACTTAAATACTTGGAAAAAAAAAATGAGAGGGGAAAAAAAACCCAAGACAGGAGAGGGAGAGAGTGGGACCAGGGTGTTTGTAGCAACTGTTCGATAGATGCAGGCTCACTTGCAGTTACGTGTTACACACCAAAGAGCTTTCTTAGGATGGTTTAGGATGCTTTAAAATCCTGTGTGATGTTTTTAAAAATGATCATTATATTTAACAGCATTGCTCTAAGTGAAAAGGGAGTCTTTCAAAGAGTGACATTTCAGTCCTTCAAATTATTTGGGATTCAGAGAGTGAATTGAGAGCTTCTGATTAAAGAAAGCAAATACTGTACTTTAGAATGAATGTTTGTGTCAGGAAAATCTTTGGAAAGTTAAATGACAGTAATATCAGGCAAGGTGGAAGGATGAAATGGACCTTCTGGGACAACATTTTGCAGGAGGATAATTTTTATGAAATGGCATTTGATGCTAGAGAAAGTCTGTTTAACACTCTGATCAGCAATGGCTCTCTCTCTCTCTCTGACTTTCTTTTGTCTTTAACAAAGCACTTAGTTCAGATGTTTGTCTTCCTTCATATGTAAATAGCAAGAAAATCTTCTGCAAGGTGCTGTGATTTCCTTTAACAGCTTATAAAGGCACAAATCCCAGATTTTATCCTTAAACTCTATAGGGTGAACTTTGGCAGTTAAGAATCTGTTGAGGATTCAAAAGAACTGTTTATTATCTCTTTTGTCAATTAAATTAGTTAAGTTAATTGCGTAGATGTGTCTTCTTTGGTTTGACTGTGCAATGGTTTTGTAATTCTTGGGGGGAAATTACAGCTTTTTGTGCTGAAAGCTTTCTGTGAGACAATAATATATTTCTGCTCTAAGGTGGCTAACAAATAATCCAGACTCGGAAAGAGGAATTTCTAAATATAGGTTTTGCCTCTTAACTTCCCCGTTTGGAGCATTTTATTTTTACTTGTAAATATCATCTGTGTATTGTAGTACTTTCATGCCTGCAGGCTAAGATTACCAGTCTTTCTTTCTTTTTTTTTTCTCCTCCTTCTAAATATTCAATTACTCAATGGTAATTATTATTATGTGGTCTTCTTGGCTTACTGCATTATTAGATTAATATAGATTTCTTGTGCCAAATGAGCGGAAATCACTGTTATACAACAACGCATCACTTTGGTTTTGTTTTTTTTTTTCCCCCTTTAGTTTTATTTACTTTGTTGAATAACAGGAAGACTTTGACATCAGGAGGTTTTATTCTTGAGACTTTTATTTAATTGTCTTTGGAAGCTGAGCAGGAGAGGGCGTATTTTTTTTTTTGGTTTGCTTTTTCTTTTGCAGGTTTCTAGCGAGTCGAAACTTTGATGAAATTAGGATTTAGTTGGTTGAAAGACTTGTTGTAAATAGGGAGCTTTGTGAGTGGGGCTGCAGTGAAAGCTCCCTGCTCTCTGGGTTTGGGTTCAGAGGTGTGGGGCAGAGCGTAGGGAACCGAAAAGGAAAGAGAAGGAGCTGTCCAGGGTACTGCAGCTGAGGACTAGTTCCTGTCACCGTGTGCAAAAATCACTACAACTGACACTCTTTCTAACATTTTTCTTCCCCCCTCAAAACTAGATAAACATTATAGTGAAGTTACCTAAAATTAATATATATATATATGTATGAAAAAGATTTCAGGAGCATGTCATGTTTCCGTGAATAGCAAATAACACATTCCGATCGTGATAACTTTCACAAATTGCTTATTAAAACTAAATTGTTTCTGTGAAGGAAGGTTTTTTGTCAAAGTTGCAGACAATAAAACTTTTCCAGTCGAAATTAATCTTGGATTATAAAACAAATGGTTTCTATGGTAGTGTCGTAATGTAAACAAAACAAACTAACAAACAAACAAAAAACCCCAGATCCCAATCTTGCATTACTTGATTGCTTTTGAAATGAATTCTTGTCCTTATGTGACCTGAAATGTGTGGTTACAAAGCTATAGAAATCCAAACGATCATATTTGTTTGATATGACATGAAAAAAATAGTTAAATTGAAAGTTTAACATCATGAAATTCAAAATCCCAAGCGGTATATAAACATTAAAAGAAACTTTGGACTGCTAATCCTAGGAAATGAGTTTTATGGATTGAATTCAACAAGGCTTCAGAAATGGTTCCATCTGCTGCCTAGCAGCTGGTGAAAGGATAAATTTAATTCATTAATTCATTTGGAAAAAAGGATCCAAGTAGTAAAGACTTCATTGCTCATAATGCACATAGGTGGAAATCAAAACTGAAATTAGGTCCAGTTGATCATCTTTGATAATGAGGAACATTTTCTTTGTTATTGTTATAATCTTCATCAGGCAGTTGACAGTATACTGACTATGAGCTGTTAACCGTGGTTTTTTTACGTCTCAAAAAGTTGAGAACAGTTCTGAAAGCATAACTCCTCTTCCAGGAGGAACATCCCTACTTTGAGAGTTACAGGTTATGTAGGTCTGAGCAGCTGGAATATTTCATGGAAACAATATTGCGATCTTTCAGTTTAAGAATACAAAATAAGGTACCATTAAAATTAGAAAATAAACTTGTGCACAGTTAATTCATTGTAAAAAGATCCAAACCCAGAATGTCAACTGTGAAGAGCTTACTACTTTCCTTTACTTTTCTATTCCAGTCACAAGCTTCATCTTTTCTTTCCTGTCATCACCCATTTTCTTTTCATGAATGCTAGAAACTTACAGTAAGCGGGGAAAATCTAAGTTAAGGGCAATATTGAAATAGTTTTAAAGACAAAATGAATTGGACAAATGCTTCAGTAATAACTTGATGTTTAAGTACTAGATATAAAGTTATCCAAATCATCATAACCTTCAGATACAGGGTTTTGTCGGTTTATATTAAAGTGGTTGCCTTAACCTAAATCACAAGCAGTGGGTGTGAAGTTATCTAAGGCTTTCCAACTGAGGTGGCCAAGTGGCAAGGGCACAAGTTCACCTTTTAGCATGTGCCTCATGACTTGCTGAGGGAGACGCACGACGACAGATCCGTTATCCTGAAAACAGTTAACTATCTGCCAATGTCTATTTTCAATGTTTCTGCTCGATGGTGATTTCATGAATGATATTTGGCTTTTCCCCTTCCTTCTGTAGCCCATAGCTCACTGTGGTGGGTTTGTTGGATTTACTATAAAGGTTCTGTTCGCACCCTGTGGGTTGGGTTAAGAATTAGGATTTATGCATTTACTTCTACTGTTGCATTGTTTATACAGCTTTGGTTTAGTTTTGATCCCCCCTTTTTTTTTTTGCCTTTGAGGCTCTTCCACAGTGTCAGCTGCTGACTGATAGTAGGAGAACGGCCTCGTGGTGTGAATGAAAGGGACCTAGCGGTTGGTAAACAGAGATAAGGAATAAATAGAGCACAGGCAAAAGGAGATAGTTCTGTGGGAGCCCAGATTGCCGCCAGTCTGTTCAAGTGAGATGCAGTGCCTGTCCTTTTCCCAGATTAAATTAGTGTGCGAAATCTCCAGTGACCTCCTCCCCTTCTCCCCATACTCTTTAGCCAAGCTGAACAGCCTCTGCTGTAAAGTATTCATTTTATCCAGGGACAAGTTGGACAATAGAACTCTCCCTGTTACTTATGGACAGCTGTCGTGATTCATTGGGCTTTTCAGCATTCCATTTTTCAGAGGAGTTAAAAGGGTTTTACCTTGTAACTGACGAGAGGTTAGAAATGCAAAGATGCCAGCCCTGAGGTTGCCTGTAGCAAGGAAGTTAATAAAAAAACATTGCCCTCCCCACACACACACACAGCTCCCCTCCCCAATGTGTGAAAGGCTCTGTATTTTGTGAGTGCTGCTCTCCTTATTTAAAGGGGTTTAATTGTGATAACATGATTACACTGAAGCATGAACTGCATGGAGAAATTAACACGCGGAGACACAGCGATACGCAGGGCCCCAAGGTTCCCTAAATTAAAGGTGACCAGTGCAAACCCCAGCAGTGCCCTTTTCCCTTCTTTGCCCTTGCTTTTGCCTACACCTCCTATCACTTTATTACCTGCAAATAACTCTCAGGAAAGAGTAAACCCTCATGAGATACCTCTGTGGTCCTGTATTTTTATTTTTTTTTAATTTTTAGTGATTTACTGCAAATATATTCAGCATTTTGACTGATTAAATAGACCTTCGGCAACCTTGAGGGTCACTGTGTAGAGTATGTACATAGAAAATGCATCAGCCCATTGTACCCTGGCAGCTAATGAGATTGGTCGTTAAGTAAATGACACAAAGCCTACAAAAAAAGCTTAGCAGCTCACTAGAGTATCACAGAGTGTCCCTGCACACCACACAACGACACAAACAGTGGACTAACCTAGCCCACCCCTGCTTTATTCTACATCACTGCTTCCCTGATGTCAGCGTGAGAGGCAGAACAAAGGCTAAAAGGCACACGGTAAGTCAGTCTGACAATTATGCCCTAGGGAGAAAGTAGAGCAAATCTTAGCCTAACCATGGGGTTGAAAGTCCGTTTCTAGACAAGTAGGTCATAATGAAGGGATTTTTATTTTTTTTCCTTCCTCCTCCCCATCCCTTCACGAAAGGGAGAAAAATATCTCTGGAATCAAGGTTGGGTTTGTTTCTTGTCTGTTTGTTTCCTTTTCTCTCTGTCTGATTCGCCAGCTGACAAAAGTTTGTGGAATTCCGAAAGTCAGGTGAAACTGTGTGGGTTTTTGGGAAGTGGGTGTTGCAATTGGAGTGTAAGGAAATCAATATTCTTTGTAAGAACTGCCACACAGTCAGCTCTGCCTCAGAGGTGAATTAGTGCCTGAGGAACTTTATAGACAAAAAGTTTCTTTATACTTCTCTGCAAAAATATACTGAAAGTGTGTTTCATGTATGAATACACATTTCAATCCACCAGCCAGCTACTTATACCCCTAAATAGCTACTACAGTTTTTACAGCTATGCAGATATAAATGAAGTTGTTACTAAAATTTTGGAGGGGGTTTTTATAAAACAGATTTTTATATGATGTCTCTCTCAGTGTTGTCTTTTACGTGAGCTGAAATGAAAGAGTTGAAGATTGCTGTTAAAGAGTTACACAGTCATTACCTAGTTTCTTTACACAGCAGCAAAATATTCAGCTGATATCTCAGAAGAGCAGGTGCCTGCCTGTGTAACCAGCGATAAAATCTTCTCTAGCATTGTTTCAGTTTAGCATCTCAGGATCTTTTATTTTTGCTGAAAAATGGCAACAGGAAGTTGCCAGAAAGTCTTGTTTGCATTGCTGAAATGTTTCTGTCTGCTTTGCACTTTGGAGGCTCAGGGGATGCTCAGTTCAAAACGAAATAATATTGCAAGATGCCTATGTGAATCAAGTAATGCTTCTCCTCCCCCAAAGCCACTGAAAACCATATGTTTTAAGACTGCTTTCTCAAATACAGGCAGCTGAAAAAGTGGGGTTTAGATAGCAGCGTGCATTAGAGTTGTTTTTTGTTGTTTTTCTCTTTTTGGGGGATTTGATTTTGGAAGAGTAATTTTATTTGGGAAAACACTTGTCAATATATGTGTATTTAGAGGTGCCAGGATAACCTGTTCACTTAATTAAAACTCTTCATAGGTCACAGAAGTCAGTCCCTACGATACATTGCTTACCCAGGGATATCCTTTTTACTGCATGAACAGTGCAAATATCATGACAGCTTATAGAAACTAGGATAAAATGTCATATTTTAACATATGGATTTAATGATTCCTTGAAAATATGTGTGTATGCATACATACAAATCAACATGTGTGCATTTGTATAAAAACTGTGCATATGCAAAAAACTATGTTCACCTATATACTATCCCAGTTCACTGAAACTCAGTATATATTAAGTAAGAGTTATAGCTGCTTTGCCATTTCCCAATAATTCCAATTTAGGAAATTTAATGAGGCAATTAAGAGATTCAAGTAAAATTTTGTATTTCATTTCATTTGCTGTGTTTTTAAGGGGTGTGCATGTCAGCAACATATTTTTCATGTGTTATATCAGAAAGTATGAGATATGCAGGCATCAGAAAGCATCCTTGCTTTAGCAGCTAAGTCCTGTGATTCATATCTGCTTGCTAGATCAGCAGAGGTGTAGTAACCTACAGGGTTAGGCAGTTTTGCTTTGAACTTTGCCAACTGATATTAAGTTTTCAGTTCATTGTAACAGGTAAGATTTAAGGATATTTGATGTTCAGATGCATCCCCAAAGCTTTTAAACACGAGCACATCCTTCTCCCACGGTCCTCATGCTTTTTATTAGCTCTCTGAAGGAGAGGAGCTGGGATTTGATATTTCAGCACTCATCACATGAATGAATAAGTTCAGCTGCCCTTTATCCTGTGAAAAGTGGAGAGTGATTTCACATGCAGCACTACTATAAAATTGATGCTACTATTGTAATCCGACAGGTTGCACCGCTGGAAGTTTCAATAGTTTTGCATAGCTTCACTGTTTTTTCTCATCTGTCATTTCTTTAGTAAACCTAAGGGGGAAAAGCAAGGAAAACTTGATTTCTGATAATTAATGTTGTTCATCTGATCTCCCTGATAAACTCCATAACACACCAGATATTTATAAACCACTTTTCCATCAATTTCTTGGACCTCCCAATCCAACGTGAGGCCTTTGCACCTATCTTTGTGCACAGCAGTGTGAGTTCTGCATGTGAGTCTGAGAAACTTTATGGCATTCCACACTTGATTTGAATAATTCTAATTCAATATTTCACAGGCTTATAGATTTTTTCAAGCCAGTAATCCCCAAAGATCTGATAGTCCTGATAAGCAAGCATCTCCAAGATCAGTCCCATGCAATCCCTCCTGAAGGCCTGGTTCTGTTGCTCCAAAGTAAAACCTAGCAGAGTAAACATTCTATTCTGCCACATCCATATCTATATGGAGCATCTAAACCAAAACCTGTTACTTAACTGATTAATTTTGGAAGTATACATATATAGCTGGGGTTGGGTCACTTCTGGTAGTTTATGTGTGCATAGTTGTGGATTATTAAAAACTGCATGAGCAGAGGCAGTCCCTCTAAATTTGATCTGTCTTGAATCACTTCAAACTAAAGATACTATTTAATTAGAGGTAAAAAAAGTTCTTTCCCTCTTCCTTTTTATTTAGTGATTCCATCAAATCTCTTTGGAGGAGAATTGTTCTTATTTATATTTGTGGAAGGCTTCTAAAATGACTAGAAACTTTTGCCTTTCTAAATGACAGATTTCTAATTCAAAAAGAAGGTGAGAGCCTAAGAGCAGAAGTTACTTTATAGTGAAAATGGGGCTTAGCTTCTTGGGGAGGTGAACACTTAGAGAAGCATTTGTACTGAGGTGATGCTGATGGCTCTCCTTCAACACAGTAAAGTAAGTGTGGAAGTGTTTGGATGATGAGGGCATTATTGATTTGCTTAATAGATTTGGGGAACATTTGCTAGCTCATTTTTCAGGTTTGGCTTCATAAGTGAACTTTTCCCTCCATTAAGAAACTTTGGTTAAAAGCAGTGAGCTCTTCACTTCATATATTTGACCTCTGCTCCAGGAGGCATTAGATTCAAATAAAATGCTTCACAACTTTTCCCAAATATCATTTCATGTCAGGATCAGACATCCCAGTTTCTTCTTGATAATATTTCTTCAGGTGATAGTAAGAGTCACTAGGTCATTTCCCTAAATCTTAGGAGCAAATTTGACACCTTCAGTGCCATCCCCCAACCATATCCCCCCCCCCCAACCTCAGAGCACATGTACAGCAGCTGGATTGGCACAATAAAGTAGTAATGGCTCCAAAGGCATCGTTATGGACTATCAGGTCAATAATCCTTATGCTAAGAAGGATTTACATGATACACAATAATGGCTCTGTCATTTCTGAAGGAAAAAAATCCACTTTTTTAGTGACCATCCAAACACTGTTTTGCACTCTTCATATCAGAGATATTACAGTAGTTAAGAAACCAATACACACCCCTAGCTCAAATAAAAGCCCACATTTAAATGAAAAGTTAAAACACAGCAGGTAGGCAGCTAAAGTATCTCAAACTGAGACTTTTTTGAAAACACACTTATTACTGTTCTCAACCCTTTTCTTCCTTGCTGTATCAGTATAGGATACTTCCATCATCTCTTCACATAACATTTTTATGATGCAGTTTAGAAATAGATTGGGCTTTGGGGGCATTTTATTTTGTATAATTTTTTTCTAGTGTGTGTTTTTTCTCCCTACTTCAGGCAGAAGTTTGGCACAATCTAACACACACTAATCCAGGTATCTTGTGACAAAAGGAAGTTTGAACGTGAGGGCAATGATCGTAGAAATCTAAGGCTGGGATTTGTGTTAATTTATTTTCTTTTATATAATTCAGTTTCTTATGATAAAGAAAGACCCCAAAACACTTAATAGATTGCCCACATTTTTGGGGAAAAACATTTTTATCCCTACCACCAACGTGGTTAGCTCAGCCTCCATACAAAGTATGGAAAGTCACCAAACCCCAACCATCTAAAAACTTACTATCGTGGCACAAATGAAGAGGCAGAGTACACATGCCATTTTTATTGTATCTCTAATGTTTCATAAAATTAAACACCATTTTGAAGTATAGGTCTGGTGGGAATCATCCTATATATATAAGCATTAGACATGTAGTGAGCAAAGTGCAACTGAACACATAAATCACTCTAAATAACATCGATGCTTGGTCAAGAGTAAAGTATTTAAGGCATAAGTGTATGAGCAAGCTACTTGGTGGAGAGTCTTCCCATTATTTTTGGGAGGAAGAGTGCTGTCTACCAAAAGGGTTAAAGAAAATGCATTCTGTTGCATCTGCTTACTAAATCCCTTACTTTAGTAGAAATTCAAATTTTGTAAAGATTATTCGTTTTATTGATGCATATAATTATAATCACAAGCCATCTGCTGATTTGGCAGGCATGGTTAAAATTCTCTAACTCTCATAACCTTTCAAGTACAGTGCCCTTGGGACTCTATTTCACTTTTATATTTTGGAAAACATGTAGGGACAAACAAGAGAGGTCATCTGCCGAAAGCCAGACCTGTAAAGCATTAAAAGAAGAAAGATTGTGGAGACTGCTCTTATTTTTAATAGCAAAGGAAGTGTTTTCTGTTTTATTTCTGACTTCAGGAAGGATTACACTGGTTTCCATCATGCACTTTGGGAATTTGAATTTTTTTCTGGGGATTAAAGCTCTCTCCTAGCACTCCTGGGATCTGGGTTCCAAGTCTAAACTAAAAGAACAAATATTGTTCAGTTTGGTTGTCACAGGTGAATTAAACATATTTGACCTTGGCCTTCATTTTTCTTTTTAGGCAATTCCCATTGCATTTCTCTTTCAAATGCTTTAACAATCATTATTCTCCTTGTTTTTTTGTGGGTTTTTGGAGGAAACTTAGTCGTATTGAGTTTCACATAGAGGAACCTATCATGTACTTAGATTTTTACCATGAAGCTCAAAAGAGCATTTTAATTTAGAGCTCTACATACAATAATGCATAAAATGAGGAGCTAACATTCTTTCCCCTAGTCCTTCAGAAATGCAAGCCTTCATTTCTATTAGCCTACCATCGACTGGTGGTTAGCCACAGTTGCAAATATTTGGGCTTTTTGCCTCCTGACAAGTCTTGCCTTCCATTTTCTTGTGTCCTTCACTCTGTTTAGCCAAATCAGTTTACACTTAATTTATTTTCTTTTTTCCCCCCAATCTTTCTTGTTTGTTGTTGTGTTAGATGTGGTGTTACTCTGCTCCTTCTAGCAGGAAACATCCACCAAAGAAAAAAATCTAGGAGATGCTCTTTCAGTCATAATAGAAAAAAGATCACAGTTCAGCATTGTAGAATATTGTCAGTGCTCTGAATTAGAGAAAAGGGTTGTTTTGAGAGAAAATATATGGAGGTGGAAAAAACATGGTGCAGAATGAGTTAGTTCANACCACAAGGGATTTGCAGACTGTGCCTGAGTTAGTCCAGTGACTTCCTGCTATTAGCAAAGGCAAAGACAATCAGCCCTCAGCAGAACTATCTTGCTTAATGCTGTGCTGACATGTATCCTGCAGGAACAAAAGATGCAACTCTCCCTTGTCTTTAATTAGTGTATCTGAAGGCCTTTGTGCAGCATGCATGCTGCTTTACTCCTCTTGGAGGTTTGATTCTCACCCCACACCCTCATTAGGACAAGCAGGAGGGAAATGCACATGTTGGAAAGTGTCTTCACAGCTGAAACTAGGGAAACAGGCCGAGAGTAGCTCTGGTTTATTTCACAACCAATTAAGTATGACATCTGTTGAAACTCAGGAAATAAGTCTCCCTTCCCCCTGTTCATAGACTTACTGAAGCTGCCAGTCTTTTGTTTGGAGATGGTGAATTTTGCCCACAAGACTTTCTTTTTTCTTTTTTCTTCTTTGGAGTAAATACCTAAAATCAAGCAAGGAAGACATAAAGGTGTTATGATTTGGGTAGGGTTGGGTTTTAGCTATGTTTCACTGAGTGAATGTGAAAAAAGCTCTACTTAGAACTCAGAAATGAAGGAAAGGTTCGTGTCAATATTTCTTTGCCTAAGCACTCACCTCATATGTTGGAAACAAGGCCTGTTTGTGACAGGGAATGTAGGCACAACTCCGCTCAGAGCCAAGTTCTTAACCCTAAAATTAAAGAAAGTACAATCCAAATTCCTTCTAGCAACTTTTACTAGCCTTTGGGAGCCACAACAAGAGCCAGATTTTCAGAAATGAAGGTGTAGTTGTGCCTACATTGCCTGTCCCAAACAGGTCTTGTCTCCAGCATATGAGGTGAGTGCTTAGGCAAAGAAATATTGACACGAACCTTTCCTTCATTTCTAAGAACTTGGCTCTGAGCAGAAAACACTAAACAGAACAGGGCATGTGGCATTATGTATGGTTAAAACAAACAAAAAGCAATGCAAAGCCACTCTCATTGCTATGAAATGGGTCATAATAAATCAAGGAAGAAACACAGATAAGGTTAAATAGTAAACTTATACTTAAAAAACCTGCATTTACTATTACATAATAATACCTTAAGCTGAAAGACACTTCATTTTTATTTGACATTAATCCACATGATACACTTACTTATCTAGAAAACTTTTATTTCTTCATAAAATACTATCCAATCCAAATATCAAGGAGATGGTATTTCAGTCCATACCAACTCTTGGAGTTCAGTTTCCATCTGCTGTGCTTAGAACCTGATTGTCTTCATTCTTCTATACCTAGATAAAGAAATATTTGCCATGTCATGCTGACCTTTTCCTTTCTCTGTCTCTCGACACGGGATTCTCTGGAGTGTCTGAAGCCACATTGCTCAGAGTTTCTGTGGCTAACTCTCCTTTTCATTCCTTTACACCATTCTCTTATTTTTTTCATCAGCTTTGTTTTCTTTGCCAGTTCTGTCCTACAAGGACTGGCACTGTCTTCGTTGCTGAAGAGCAGTTCTCTGTTTCTTTTGCTTTTCCATCTCTGTTTTAACATACAGCTCAAAGTCACGTAACACAGGTGTTATTTAAGCTTTAAGATGCTGCTCAGCAATTGTCATATATGTTCCTTGGTGAAATGTCAGTGTGCACAATGGAAGTGTCTAGACCTGAGCCAGTCATCCAGGAAAGAAAGAGATGTTTCTTGGATGCAATTGCTCTCACTCTGAAGTAGATGTGTGAAATAAGTAAGATGTATCATCCATCTACCCATATGCAGAAATGCCTGCAAGTTGCCTACAGGCTACCCAGAGACCATGGGAAGTCAATGATTGCTGTCTCAGAAATAGATAGCTTCATTTCAGGCACCTGAATTTAAGGAGGTGAATTCTCCCTTTCCTGTCCAGCCTACAAACTGGACTGGGCTTCTTGTACCTTGTCTCCACAGAAACTTACCACTTCATGCAAGACAGTGATGTGAATAATATGGTATAGCTTACACCAAAAGTTTCCTCTCGCTTATACACGGCATTGGTAAAATTTAGTGTGTGCTCAGATATTAATGGAAAGCAGAATAGCAAAACTGAATATTGCAGCTCAGATGGCCAAATTTTGCCCCTGCAATGTGATATATACCAAATGGAAAGGGATAATTCCCTCCTTTGTTCCTAGAAGTCATTATATTTCCTTTCAGAAAAAGGTTTAATTTCTCAAAATTAATCCTTAAAAAATAAGAAACGAGCTGTACTAATTTAACTATATCAATTCATTTCCAAATGCAGTAGAGATTTCTGTATTAAACCAGCTGGATTTTCAAACACTACTGATAGGAGCATTTCTAGCATTTTCTTTCTCCTGTTGGTCACTGCTTGGACTCTGTAGGTAATTTTAGGGGTTCCTCTGTGATTTCTCTCTCTCCTCAGGCTTTCAAGACTCTGTTTCTCAAGCTTTGAGGTAATAGAAGAGCAGATTATGTGACAGTTTTGCAATATTTCTGTAGATGCTTATAGTGATTTAATGTTCCTCATGCTATCATCAAAACTACAAGCAAGCTTTCAGTTCAAAATTCCAGTTGCTGTGCACACTTTGCATGGATTGCAACTCTTTCTTCTGTGCTTGAAGAGATTTGATGACTCACATTTTGATTTTTGGAGACTTATTTATCAATTATTTATCATTAAACAGATCTTCATTATTTAAAGCTCCAGGGGCAGGTTCTCCAAGTTTCTTCAGATTGAGGCAAAGTCCTTAAATTGTGTTTCCAAGTGGGCAACTCAGAGCAGAACTGGATGGAGCTCCCACTGAGCTGATCTAACCCTTATGCAGAGGATGGATCCTTTGGAATAACATGTGGCTAAGCACTGCCCTAATCTATACTGTGGGAGCCACAGCTAGGTCTCTGATAGCCCTTTACCTTTCCATTCTCTTGCCCTGAGGGAAGGATAGCTATGGTAGTAAACTGCTGAAAGATCACACTCAGCTTGATAAAATCTTACAAGGAGCTATAACTATGTGTCTCCAGTAGCACTTCCACAGATGAGACTCCAAGTCAATAAAAACCATGCCTAAAAATTGTGAGCATGCAAAAGTTCATTATGGTATAAACTGACATCAGCTCAATAAACATAACACTTCAGGCTGATTTAATATTTATCCTGGAAAGCTTAACCTGCTCACATATAATATTCTCAGAGTTTTCTTCCTCATAATCAACATTTTAGTGCCTGTCATTAACAAGCATCTTCTTAAATATCCCTAACTCATTTTGAATAGTGTGAGAGAATAAACAGCTTTAGTCCTGAATGCTTTGGGCTCAATGTCATTTATAGCACAACATTAGTAACACCACTTATTTTTATTGTTATTAATGCAAATAATGTGCTCCTATTTTGTGATCACAGGAAATAAGGCTGTAATACTGAAGAAGTGCAAGTTCCTTTCAGTCAGTGATTGCTAGTCTTCAAACAGCCACTTCAGCATCGTGGGTACCCCTCAGGTCATCCTGCTTGCTTCCCTCTTTATTTGTGAGCTGTTGGTATTTGTTTGTTAGTTGTATGGTGATCTCTATCTTTTAAGTTTCGAAGTGGCACAGCTGTTTTGGTGATATTTTAGAAGAAAAGAACTCAAGTTTATAAGTGGGCACAATATGGAAGATATGATTTTTTTAGCCCTTAAATTTTAGCAGAGACTCCATTTGATATGTCTTCTCCCTGCTGAACATCCCAAAGGGATTCCCACAGTAGGACTATCATCAGCCCAATGGGCTCTTTGGTGAAGCTGTCTTGTAGCATTTCAGCTGCTTCAGTGTACTCTCCTAGTAGAGTGCTAGTAAGCCTTGGTACTGACAGAGTACAAGTTCAGCAGACTGCATCTCAGCAAATGCTGAAACTCAGTTCTAGGGGTTAGGATTTTGCTTATCACCAGAGAGAGAGGACTTGTTCCTGGTTTATTCCTGCCTGTGGATGCAGAAGGCATGATGATCTTGAGACTCAGGAAAAGATAAGCCACTACTACATCTTTCATAGATGGAGAATGACCATGCTATCCCCAAGAATTCTTAACATTAGGAGTGAGGTACAATGTGTTGGAAGAAGGAATAATTACTTGAGCAGAGGAAGAATCTAAGACAAGGAGGGCATTCCATAATAACAGTTTTACCCTGGTCTGCCCTGAGTGATCAGAGGTTTCTGTGAATCACTAAGCCCAGTTAATGCACCTGCAGGAAATTCACATAAAATTCCAAAACCAAGCAGGAGAATTGCTTCTCATAGAGCAATAAATACGTATCTGCCTTTTCAAAGACCCTAACCACACAGTTCACATTTGCTCATTGTTCAGAGTGTCTGAGGTTGTCAATACAATGGCACAATTTAGGATCTACTAGTGACCTTCCAGTACCTAAAGGGAACTTCCAAGCAGGCTGCAGAGGGCCTGTTTGCAAAGGCCTGCAGGGAAAGGACAAGAGGCAATTGTTTTCAAATGGAGAAGAGTAGATTTAGACTGGATATTAGAAAGAAGTTGCTCCCCATGAGGGTGGTGGAACACTGGCCCAGGTTGCCCAGGGAGGTGGTTGAGTTGCCATCCCTGGAGGCATTGCAGGTGAGGCTTGCCAGGGCTCTGGGCAAGCTGCTCTAGTTGGGGATGTCCCTGACACCTAGAAGGACTAGAGGAGCTCCAGAGGTCCCTTCCAACCCAAACCATTCTAGGATTCTATGCCTAAGAGAAATAGGTGGTTCAGTGCAGTAATGTTCAATGGAAAGTCTACTACTCATTTCCTAGATGGCAATACAAGTGATCTCTTGGAATCTTACGGTGCCTTTGCCTTGGTATTTTCAATGGAAATTCATTCTATTTTAACTGCAAGGTTAACCTGCACCTGGAAATCTTAATTTTTTTCCTCCATTATCATATTTCTACCTTAGTTTTGTCAAATATAATTATTCTCATGTGACAGCGAGCAAGGAATTCAGCCTCAAATAACTTTATAGACAGACCTGTTGCAGGTACAACTGCAAGTAGTTGAGCTCATTCTCACATAACATATTTGGAGTCCCTTTGGTGTGTGGTGAGAACTTACTTTCTCTGCTAACATCTGCAGATATTACCATGAGCAAGTCTGCTCAGATCAGGCTACTCTCTGCATAGAAAGTTTTATCATTGAATTGTATTTTGAAGACAGTGCCAGCTTAGAGTCCTGCCCCCACTTCTGTGAAAAAACAACCATTACCTGATTTTTGACCCAAATAGGACTTGAGCTTTGGGAGCTCTGTGCCCATTTTTATCCATAGTCTTTATAAGCTCCTGCAGGAAAGCTGGAATAATCTTTAGTGACTAAGTGTAGGTGCTCAGTGCTGCTGTGGAGGAGGCTGTGCCTGTCCTTTCTTCACAAGAAAAGGGAGCTAGGTGTGAGTCCTCTCTTTGTTATTAAAGTTGGCCTTGCTAAATACTTCCCACATTTTCTGCTGTCCTTAGAGAGGACATATAAAAGTGATGCATGAGAATCCCTCTTGATCTTGTGTGGCTATCAAGAACACCTCCTGTTCACCCCAGCTAGTAAATGATGTGTTCTACTTACTTGCTATTGAATTACCTTCTAGAATTATGTAAAAACATCAGCAGGTTACTGAAAGCCTTAAATCATTGTCTCATTAGAGTCTGCCATAAAAAGAATGCAAACTCCTTTTTTAAGTGCATTGAGTTTTTGCACTATTCTCTGTTCTGCTTAAAACAATATTTTATAAAGAAGTTTTTTGGTTCATAGATCAGCAAGCTATAAACAAACATCCTCACCCAACAAGCAGGTAAGACAAGCTAGAGAGCTACACAGACCTAATCTTCCTTATATAAACTATTATGCAATACTAAAAAAATAAAAATATGAATTTTTATTAGTTTTCATGTCCTCAGATTTCTACTCTTGTTGGTTAATTGAGTAACCTGGAGAAATTTGGCCTGAGAAATACAGAAAAGAGACATGGGACATGAGGATGGAGGAAGGTATATGTATTTATTTTTTTTCTTTATTTAAACTGCTTTCCAAATTCTTTGCACAACAAACCTCCTCAATGTGTAAACAGAGCTCTAGCTACTGTGTTTGTCCACAGCTAGAGCTACAGATGAACACAGTGGAGTTGTGTGATGACAGGAACAGCTGACTCATTAGTAGAGAGCAGTGAAAGGTAATTAACCCTGGGAAAAGTACAGCTGCCATGCGAGCTGTTCCTTTCTGTAGGACCTGATTAGAAATTAGTGTTAAACCACTGATTCTTTAAAAAAAATGTCATTGATAATTCACTTTCTCTCTCAGGTGTGGCCCCCTAAAAGGGGCCTAGGGTAGAACTAGTGTACAAAAGGTCTTCTCTCTTTAAAAATAAGCCTTTTCTAAGCAAAGTCCACACCTGTTTGGCTGCTTTTGGGCTTTTCTTACCCAGCTTTGAATGTTTGCAGGCTACCCTCCAAGTCTATGGGCAGTGCAAGGAATGCCTTGTCCAACTGATTTAAGGTAGAATGTTGGTGGTTGCCATAACGGTGTCTGTAGTAAGCCTGAGGATTAAAAAGTCACAGCTACCTACTTCTTACATCAGGACACAGTTCTGATGCAGAGCTCTTCCTCTTCAGAAGGAAACAAAAATCTGTCTCTTGGGGCAGGTGAGCACAGCATATGGACAAAAAAAAATAGGATTATACCCTGGGCATGAAAGCCATCCCCAGCTCACCACCTTTCCTGTACACATCTTAGTGTTTGAGGTGCCAACTGAAGAGGCAGAACCCATGATTTAATGTGACATCCAGACAACAAACCAGCCTATGACATAGGCCAACTATGTATTAGGACATCTGATAGAGGCCTGCTGAGCAAGAAGGGCATAAGTATCCCCTAAAAGAGCAGCATTTCATTCATGTGCTATTGGAATTTCTAACCTGCTGTTTACTACTTACAGCTGTCAGATCCAAAATCTTTGGTATACCTGTGTGATTAAAGCAAGTGTGTGTGACAGCTTCCACACACAAATAACATGGATTTACTGAGGTCCATCAGAGTGCTCTGGTTGTTTGCCAGGCTTGCACTTAGGGAGCCTGAAGGTCAAATTTGGTTTAAAGTGATAAAGTTTATAAGATCTCTCTCCATAGGAAGGGTTTTTTTGTTTTGTTTTGCTCAAGTCAAATTTGCTGCAATAGGAGGAATAACGGATTACTATTATTTAGCAATATAAAATAACATTACAAATAGATGTTTCAGTAATGTTAGTTCTAACTCAGGATTGTTTACTGGTACAATGGGCTATTTTCTCACCACATATCTATTATGCTTACATTGAAAGAAAATGTTATCTTTCAGTTTCTTTTAAAGTAAATACTGTGCTTGCTGGGCATGATATTTGAACTTAATGTTACCACNTTTACTAGGAGAATGTTTCTCTTTATAGGAAAATAAGTGAACCAGATTTTTAAGATAAAGACTTGATATGTCAAGGGTTACTTCTGGATAGCCTAATATGTTAAGTATAGAAATATGTTTTAAATTGTTTTGCCATTCATCATGCATTCGTTAGTCTCCATTCTTCTCAGAATTGTCCTTTTTTTTAATTATTTGTTCTTATTTTGTCTTAGTAAAAAAGCTTGAAGAGGAAACATTTATTTCTGGGAAATCCCAAGTAATAGCCTACTCTTGAAGTATCAGGTTGAGTTTCAGAGGAAGTGAAAGCATGAGCAGGCTATTAAATTGATGAATGCATGAGGATGAAAATAATATTCATTACCTTAAAGCATGGCTAGAAATGCACATAAGCACATCACAGCCCTTGACATCCTTATCCTAATTTAGCTGAAAGGTGAAGACACTTGCTGAAGGTTATAGAACAGAGCAGTGGCAAAAGCAGGAAGAAAGTTCCAGAATCGCCCTTTTTTCCCCAATTATTTGCTCAATCATGGTGTCTTCTGGTTGTGTCTATGAGAGATGACAGATGCCATCTTAGGAAATAACCTTTTCCCCACTCTAGAATCATAAAAGGCTCTGAAAAGAGAATTTAAACACACACACACAGAGTGCTGCTGAGCTCTTCACAAAACTTTTGAGCTGACTGAACACCCTTTGCCTTGCTCCACACACCTGACCCAAACACTTGCTAAGAGAAACCTTTTCAGAGAAGAACTTTGTCCTGGGGAACATTTTCCATGCCTATTTTGGTATCTGTCATTATATTATTCAATTTGTTTTGCATATTCTTTACTATTTGGATTTTTAAGATGGGATTTTTGCTCTTGGTTTGTTTTTTTCTTGTGCTCTTCAGCGTGTTCCCAGGATCTTTAGGGCTGTGCAGCAATGGATGCAGTTCCCATTATCATTAGCAGTTACAAGTCTTTTAGTTAGTGGCAGACTGTACTTCACGTGGCACTCTTGAAGTTAATGAACATATGTGATTTGCATGTTGAGGAAAGGCACACTTCTTCCCTTTGTGTGACTTTCCCTTTCTTGGGACATGTCTGTCATGCTTAATGAAGAGAGCTTGTTGTTCAGAAAGGGGAGGATAAATGCACAGGGTAGCAGATTCATAGTTGTATTTCTTTTTCTACAAACAGTTTGTATGTTTAGGTTCTTGACTCCATATCAGAGAATGCTCAGTGAACTACTTAGCCATGGGTTTTGCCAGCATAAGAATTGTGATGTCCTAATTATGGTTATTAACTCAGACAGCCCCCAAAAATAGTCTGGAATAGTGAGAAATCAGAGGGAAGGAACATAGAAACCTAGATGAAGTCTGCAATGTTTGAGGAGTGACCACTTCTACTGAACCCAATCAGCTCCATCACTTCTGCAGAGGTTCAATGCAATCATAACAGCATCCCCATAAAATTACCTTCCAAACCACAGAATCACAAAATCGTTTGGGTGGGAAGGGACCTCTGGAGCTCATCTAGTCCAACCCCCCTGCAGTGGCCAGGGACATCCCCAACTAGAGCAGCTTGCCCAGAGCCCTGGCAAACCTCACCTGGAATGCCTCCAGGGATGGGAACTCAACCACCTCCCTGGGCAACCTGGGCCAGTGTTCCACCACCCTCGTGGGGAGGAACTTTTTCCTAATATCCAGTCTAAATCTACTCATCTCCAATTTAAAACCATTGCCCCTTGTCCTTTCCCTGCAGGCCTTTGCAAACAGGCCCTCTGCAGCCTGCTTGTCAGTTCCCTTTAGGTCCTGGAAGGTCACTAGAAGGTCCCCCCGAAGCCTTTTCTCCAGGCTGAGATTCCCACTGATTCTGAACTGGCTTGCTGGAAACAATGTATGGTACAGGGACTGTAATGATGGTGACTAAACACTATGCCTGTAGGAATACCAGAGCTGGACTAGCACCTTCCTGATGTTGAAGGTGCCTATAACAGAGTAATTTAAACAACAACATCTCATTCCTCTTAGTTATATTAATCTGTGTGCTCAGGTGTTATATAGGTGCTCTACTTAGGGCCATGGTTTAGTGGCATGTTAGTGATAGCTATGGTTGGGCTTGATGATCTTAGAGGTCTCTTCCAACTGTAATGATTCTGTGTCTCCCACTGGCCTCAATCCTGGAGCTACTAAGCTCATCCCTTTGATGAGCAGACCATGGTGATCTTTTGCTGAAGTCAGTAGCAAACCCCCTCACACAGCACCTCACAAGAGAGATGACTCCATGCAGGCAAAAGTCATCCAGGCTGAAAAAGAGTAAAGCCCTTTTCCAAGCAAACAAACTCTCTGCTCCAGAGTGTGTGATGCATGCTCTTTGAACTTTCTTTTAAAATTGCTCTGAAATCATAAGGTTGTTATGGTGTGGTTTTATTCCAAATAATGCATATCATTGTAAGGCAAGCCTTGAAGTTAAGTGGCTACTTTAATGAAACAGAGTTTCCATAGCTACCACAGGAGAGCAGAGAATAACTTTTGGTCCTTTTGAAGCTATGAATTAGTTTGAAAAAGAGGGAAAGGAATAAACAAGCATGCAGAAGTTTATTATTCAGTTTTTCATGCCTGATCAACTCTAAAAAAGAAAAACCTCTCCCTAGAATGGGAAATGAACATTTTCCAGCTGAAATCTATAATTGGCCATCAACAAACACAAAATTACATTTCAGCTCTTCAGTATGTCTGTTTCCATGTTTGTTTGTTTGTTTGTTTGTGGGGGTTTTTTCCTGAATCAGAGAAGAAACAGGTTTTTCTAAACTTCTGCTTTCAGCTTTTTGTTAATAACTGACATTTTACAACATCTCTGTTGCTAAAACAGAATGTCCTAAAGGCAATAGCACATTGCTACACACAAGTCATGAAATCTACGGTCTAGCTCTATTATAAACACTATCTTAAGGCTGATGAGAGGGAGATGAGAATTTATCATAGTGAAGATGTCTTCTAGGACCAGCCTCACTGTTTTTCAGTTTAGCATTGAGATGGGCTCTATCCCTGAAGTGTTAATGGAGGTCACTGCTGTTGCTCTCCTTTACTGTGTCAAAGCAAAGGAGTTCCTACATAGTTGACTATTGAGAAACAAAATGATGTTCTTTCCAGTATATCACCTTCAGCTTATGAGCCTCTAGAGCAGCAGTGATTAACAGGACTTTTACAAAGTTTCTGTGTAGTTACAAGGACAGCTTCAATCTTCTGTCATTTTTTTGCATTAGCTATGATTATGCTTTTACCACCAAAATGCATTTATTTTAAAGGTAACAATACAGACTCAGAGAATAGCTTATGTTTCATCTATATTTATCAGCACTCACTGTACATTTGTGTCTTCATTACCAGGAAATATTAAGGGACATTGTGCCATCTATTCCTGTTTACAGTTTATTATGCAGAGATAGGAAACACTTAGCATGTAAAATGAATGTAGAAATTATTCCTGGATAGAAACACGGACATTTCCCACTCGTTGGCTCTTTCTCCTCCATCACCGGATCAGAGTGTAATTGTCAGTAATCAGGCCTGCTTGCTGCTGATAAAACCACTCTGAATGCTAGCAGCCTTCTTTGTGTGATGACTCAATTATTCCAGAAGTGCCTCATCAAATCTGCCCCATCAGCTGGGCTAATAAATAAGGAGAAGAAACTGGCCCCCCAAAGCAAATTATAAATCCATTTGCATTAACCATTTCGCTGGTCCATGATCTAGGCAGAAATAAGCATGGCAGATTGTGTTAAGCTTATTTGAATATGTTTATAATGTTTACAGCATCCAACCTTTTTTTTTTTCGTCTTTTTTTTCTTCCCCCCTTTTTTTTTTCTTCCTTTTTTTTCTTTTTTTCCACAAGGTGTTGGAATTATCAGTCATGAATAGCATCTAAATGCAGTTATGTTAATTACAGCCAAGCCTCAGGCTTCTTCGAGGGATAGTTTGTTGCTTAAATCAGGTGAAAGTTAAACCCTTCTGCTAGGCAAAATATGATCTTTGCACATGGCATTGGAGTTAGTGATGTGTTTAAAAGAGTGAGTGAGTGCAAAGAATGTGATTTTCCAGTTACTGCAAGGACAACTGCTTGTGTTATCAGGGTCACACTGGTAGCATGTTCATCTCAGGGTAGAACTAAGTAAGATAAACTTTAGTTTTATAGTTGGCAAAGAAAATGAAGTAGTTGAAGGAGCAATAATTCTGTTTCACCGTGCACTTAATAAAACAAATGCAAGAAGAACTCTGCCCCAAGGAAATTCCTTTCTGAAGCTCAAATTGCATGAAAATGATGTTTCCAAGTAGATTTCCAAGACTGCCCACGTGAACAGCAGTGAGGGTGTTAAAGTGAGGCCAAATGAAACTTATTTGTTCACTCATGTGCTCCAGGATCTCACTGAGGTGACCAATAAGTCTGTGGAGAACTCAAGGTGTAAAGGTATATACTTCAGCCTATACAGGAGAATGATCTGACTGTAGGCAAGAGCTCAATGCACCTTCATTCATTTGTTACATCACCTTTTACTTTCACATAGTTTTTCTCCAGTACCAGCTATATTGCATTATTTTATCTTGAGAAAGAGAAATCACTGTCATTGCAGAAACACCAAAGTTGTTCAGGGATTATAATGGTGAGCACACTGGATTCTGTTTCCTTAGCTAGTACTTCCATTCTGACTTCATACATTGTGAACTCTGGTGATTATTCGTTTTCATATTTGCAATATATCAACTAGTGATGTGGTAAATGGGAGAAAAATCAAATTCATCTGTTGGAAATGATAGCCAAAGAAGTTATTGGGATCTTTTACAGGTCTAGTACAGCTTTGTGTACTGCAATTCTGGCAAAGAACCTCAGATTTCTGGTGAGATAATTTTTGAGTGTAGAATATGTCTTTCCTCAAGATTAAATCCTTAGGAACTCTAGCAATCTGATCTGAATGAGTGGACTTTTATCCATAGACAATGGGTCACCAAGAATGGTTGCCTGCAATGATTTATCACACACATCTGATGTTGAGGAGCAGGGCCCAAATGGTGATTCACATCAGGATCCTACTATGACTCATGGATCTCAGTAGGATGGTACTTGAGAGTCAATACAAAATCATGTTGCACTGAAAATGACTATAAACCAAAGAATGAATTGTAAAGGTTCCAGGTGACTTCACTGAACCATTACATTGACAAATCAAGCAACTCATTTATTTATTCCATCTCCATGAGTTTATAAAGTTTATTATTCTAGTTGAATTGAGGTGCTGGTTGAAAAGGGTGAAGATTTTCTTTGTAGGCAGGCAAATTTCACCTTCAGGATTACAAAATCCTGCTCAGACTTATGGGGAGA
Organism: Bucco capensis; assembly: GCA_013396975.1. Lineage (NCBI taxonomy): Eukaryota > Metazoa > Chordata > Aves > Piciformes > Bucconidae > Bucco > Bucco capensis. The sequence continues at coordinate 269,475 of VWZO01010595.1, read as the reverse complement.
TGAAAAGTAGGTATAATTTGCTGGATGGAAATCCTTTTGGATTCTTTACTAAAACAAACGAGTTAATGCAAGCTATAAATTGATTGGGCCAAATGAAGACCTGTGGACTTAAGGGGGAAGGATCTTAGTTGACAAATAAATGAGTTCTACCTAACTTCCATCAACAACTGCCAGTAACCTAGAGAGCTGTTCTTCATGGGCTCGTGGGGCTGAGATCTTAGCCTTCCAGTTGGCATTGCAGAATTTTATCTGCACTTCTTACAATGCCTCAAAATTTGGCCCATAGTTAATTTTATACCTCACAAAATGCACCATATGTTTCTCAAGAACTTATTGGAGAAGATCTTGATGCTACTGTGAAATCATCATTATGTCATGTTTGCTACCTGAAGTGTTAGATCCCAGCACTTGTATTTGAAAGCTAAGTTGCTGCCTGGAGTGTGGAGAGGGATGACATATATTTTGTATTCCATGANTGGAGCTTCATTCACCAAGCCTAGCCACGACCGACCGACCATGAGGGGTATGTCACATCCCATGACACAGCATAATCTTGCAGTTTATAACATGGTAGATGTATGACATTGCATTAGACTTTCCCTGAAACACCATATCTGCAAATGTGGGTTCTCAGCCACGAGACAGCTGCGTGGCAGCCAGCACCCTGCTATGTCAAACACATAGAAAATAGCCCATTTAAATATACTAACCAGCAACTTCTGCTGTGATTAAACACAGAGGAGGGGCTCAGGGTTTGTGCTTTATTTAAAGTCTTGCTTTTGTCCCACTCTAGCATTCTCTGCTCTGCAAATAGAGCTGAGGATGTCGCGTGCAAGGCAGATGGAGGTAAGACAGCACATGGCACTGTTGCATCTAGTTTTCCAGGGCAATTTGAAAACCTGCCCTCCAGCCCAGGCTCCTTTTCTTACCAGGAGGATTTTTCAATGTATTGTGTAAAGTTAAGCATGGGAAGTTTTGTATGATTTCCCTGTCCTTTGTGCACTTTTCCAAGTGGATCTCAGCTGTGCTGTCTTAACTCTGGCTCCCTGAGGATGAGAGAGACAGCAGATGGGGTTAGGGCAGAGGGCTGATGCTTCTGACAGCAAACGGCCTGGTAGTGGAGTGGAAGCTGTGAGCGTCAGGAAGCTCCTTGTCCCCAGAGGGTCAACTAACCACTGAAGAAAGTTGAAAATGAGCCCTTGGAGAAAGGCTATTAAAAGTAGTAAAAAATTGCAATTGTGCAGATGATGTGCTGCTGTGTGGTTATTCGGATGCTAATGAGCTTGACAGGAGGGAACTCCAAGGCTTTCCAGCTACTCCCTTATGTGATTTAATTCTTTATTGGCAATCTTTGAGGAGAAGAAAGGAAAGATATCTTGCTAATAAATACATAGCATGATAGGGTTTGGGACAAAATGCTGCTAAGTTTTAGGCTTTAGAAGGAACTTTGTTCACCATTGTAGCTACGCAAAGAGTTCTTTTGTTTTAGGTCAGAATGTTTTCAACAAAGAGGAAGAGGCAGGTAGAAAGCTTTAAGATTACATTTTTTTTTTCTATGGATATTGAAATAGAATTATGAGGAAAGAGGCTTTTGAGGATAAACAACATCTTTTTTCCAGTGACATGCTGGCTAAAGAACTGCTTAGCAAATCTTTTTGGTATTGGGCTGTTTTGTTCAGGGTTTTCTCCCTTCTTTATCATCTTGCATCTGTTGTCTATTTTGCTACTTGATAAAAGTGTGTTTATTTTAATTCAAAGTTACTGATGGGCTGCAACTCATATCCTATCTGTTGGGATAGAAGCAGAAATTAATCAACTCTAGCTTCCCTGAGAATTTGTTTAGAATGAGCCTTTCTAACTCCAGAAATCATAGAATCATAGAATGGTTTGGAAATGTAACAGTATAAGTTTTACTGACAAAACTTCATCAGATACCATTAAATCAATAGTTAAAATTTTATCTTCCAGTTCCAAAAGCTTAGCTGCAAACTTTGTCATTATTGGAATACACTGGATGAATAGATCTATTTTATTGAATACACTGGATACTATTTGAAGTTATAAGTGATAGTAGATTTTTTATATATTGATCATTAGTGGCAGGAGTGATGCTAAAATAAACCCTGCCCATAATAACTGCTCAGGGTCAGATTTTCCCAGGTTGCAAGTGCCTAGAACTTGAGGCATTTAAAGGGTTTGAGTATTCATTCTTTCCCAACAGAAGGCCTTCAATATTGTACACTCAGCTATAAACTTCTCCAGCTCTTCTTCCCTCTCTGTTACTGTTAATTTAACCTGAGTTTCCTCACAATAAAAATTGAGCATGGAGAAATGTCAAGGATTTCCTTCAGCTTGCTTATGGTGAGAACACTCTCTGTCTGCCAGGCTGTAAACTCTGATACTCAAAACCAGAAAAAAAAATAAAGCTGAGGGTTTTTCTGCTGTCATTAATATATTTTAGAATGCTCCTCATTTATTTCACATCATGTTCTGAACCATCCTACTCAGTCAAAGGCTTCTGAGGCAGTAAAAATGTTTGACTAAGAATTTCTGTGTCTGGAAACTGGGGATTTTAGTCTGTGCAGGGAAAAAACCAACTTTTCTTAAAGCAAATCTACTTCATAAGCTATCAGAAGGAAATTAACAACATAAAGAATGGACCATAACCCAAGAAAATGTGCTGCTCTTTCTGCCTTGCAGAAGCATCATTGATGCCTCTGTCCCCTTGCCAAAGCGCAGAAGAAAACAATGCACCTGGATTATTTGCCCATTTGATTAAAAGATTCTCCTAATTAATCAATATTTTTTTCTTTAGTATAGCTGGTTTTTGGTTTTCTTTTCTTCTTTTGTTTTGGTTTGGTTTGTTTTTCAGAGAATGAATTTCAGGATTGTCTGTTAAATCCAGCAAGGCACCTTGGGCTGAGCGACGGACTTGGTCCTTTGGAACCTGCACAGATTTTCACCTGGAAGCACACAAAGGTGGGATCATTCATTTATAAAGCTGAATTTCAGTCAAAGTTTATCTATTAGTACTAGAATACGATGTGGTTTGCTGTGTTGTGTCTTGTGCACTAGGATTGTTTTTCTCTCTTACATCTGCTGATTTAAAAGCTGCACTCTTCAACGACATTGAACAGTTGAAAAAGAGATCAATCTTTGTAAATACCTAGAAATTCTAGCTTTTCAGTTTCAGAACATTTCATACTGACAGCAACACAACTGGTTTTCAACATACATGACTCCAGGAGTAAGAATGTAATTCCTAATGCACTGCTTAAATTTAATCTGTGGGGGATAGCTTGTTTGTGAGTGTTTATTTTATAGTGCTTATTGAGGTTTTTTGACTCTATGTCAGCTGAAGAGATGAAAAATTTGCTACATTTGAAAAGACCTCAAGATGTTAAATAACTTTTTTTTTTTTCTCTCTGGATATTGACTCTTTCTTCCAAAAAATTGCCTTCAGCAAACAGTAGCCCAAGAAATGGTGACAAGACATTGAACTATGTCAACAATGAAAGTCCAGGGGGGAAAAAAGCCTCCAGAAAGTAGGATCAGGCATCATCTTGTGTTGAGCTGCACTTCAGCCTGGTAGCCCACCTAATTTTTCTCTACATTTAAAAAGCTTGCAGTTGCCCCTTAATTTCATAAAGCTGTGGCTCTGCCCTCCAAAGCCTTGGTAAAGCAGCCTAATAGAAATACTTGGCACACGTTGGTTACCTAAGGGAATAATAGAACTATTTGCTGTAGTCGTTTGGCAAAAGGACATAAACATATGGCTTTGGTTTATATTCAGCCCTGCCAGTTGTGCAAAGTTGCATGGATGAAGTATACAACAGCAGTGACAACTCAGAAATCACAAGTGAGAATCAAAATAAATCATCTTCATTACAAAGCTATTCAAGCTTGCCTCTGATTTCAGGTTTATTTTGGTGCTGCATATTTCCAGGTAGTGACTTCAATATAAAAAACATCTCCTTCTCAAAAAAACAGTATCACACTACCAAATGCCCAATTGTGAGTTATCTGTGTTATTAACCTGCTTTGGAGTTTGCATTCAGTAGATGTACTTACTTTAATTCCTGAGAAATGAATACATCCAAACCAATTATTTCCATATCATTCAAGTTTTTCCTAGAGAAATCAGAAATAGCATTGTGTAAACTAAAGCAAAAGTTTCATAAGTAAAGATGTGATTGCTCCCTAGTTAAGAATACTCAAAATCACAAAAAAACCCACTCAAAATCACCAAACAATAATAGTCTTTAAGAACACCTCCGTTATAAAGATATTTTCTGCTTTCTGGCCATCAACATGCTATTAAAAACAAAAAAATAGGACAAGAGACTTTCACCATGGTACAAGCAAAGTTCCTAAAAAATTTGGATTTGAGGATTTCTTTAATGCCAGAAATCAGAATGTATGAGGTTTATATAGGTGTGCTTTGCTTTTCCTGCTTGCACTGTGCTTCTCACCATCAGTCTGTCATTAACACTTCACAGTGACAGAAAGATGCAGGCAGCACACACATAGACACAGACAGTCCAAAAGTGCTCTCTGCTTCTGGGTAGGCTTAAAGAAATCTGGATTTCAGGTTTATTGAAAAGAAAAAACATATTGATATTATTCTTTTTTTTTCTGTGGTAGATTCTTAAATGAGTTATTGAAAGGGAATATGAAAAAACAAGTTCCCCCCAAAATGCTTGCTCTGAGAATATGATTTCTGGTAGGGACAGAGACAGTGTCTTGTCACCTCAGGGCACAGGACAGCACAGAGTTGTTTGTGCTGCTTGGCAGTGTCTGAATTCCACTTTGAAGTCTGTGGCTTGCATTTGAAACATGAGGGTGGATTGTGCCTTAAAAGTCAAGGGTTGTATTTTCTGGCTAAGTTTGTTTGTCTAGTGACAGATGTAGCTGTTGTCTCTATATAAACTTAAGAAGTTAACAAATTAGCTTTTCTTTGCTGTTTTTATTCTCTTTCCAGGCCTCTCATAAATCAGGTTTTGTCCTAGAGAGACTGTTTGCCAAATTTCAGTTTGAACACCTGAAGTAACTTTTAGTTGGAAAATCACAGCAAAGAGTCAATTTTTATGCTCATTCCCTCTCGATAAACTGGTGATTTCTTTTCCTCTAGCTAGTTAGGCAAAATCAAACTGCCTGCCCCTCCAGCAGTGTGAAGCCCACCCCAGGACAGTCACACTTGTACAAAGATTACCATAGAAATTAGAAAGTGCATGGCTTCTATGTTAGTCCTTTCCAGGAGGTGTATTTCACTTTTTCCTATGTCAGCAGCACTGGCTTCCCCAGATCATCCTTTATTTCATAGTAATGTGCTATAAAACCATCTCACCAAGACAGTAGTATCAATTTAATTTCTGAAATTCAGGATTAAATAGATGCAAGTAAACTGCAAGAATTGCTCTTATTAACATTGTTATTATTATTATCATGTATTGCACATGCCCCATTTTCAGCTGTTAGTCATATTCTTGGATGCCATTATAATATCAGTACATGCACATGTGCACAGATAGACTCTAGGCACACAAAAACCCAACCTCAGAGCCAAATCCCTGATTCTCTCACTCAGGGAAGTATTTCCAGGTGCTGCTCTCGAGTCTGCTGGCTGCAGTGGGATGCTACAAACAGAAGCAGCAATGTTTGCTTTCTGCAGCCAGGAGCTCTGAAACAGTTTGCTCAGAAAGTATGATTGTTGCTATTCCAACAAGTAAATCTCTTCTAGAGAAATATGAATATCCTGTAGTGGTTATATAGTGAGTTAGTTACTCCAGCTTCAGCCAGGGAGAGCTGCTGAGTTCAATCCATTTTCTGATTCTCTGGGTATTGACTTGCCCTTAAGTCTCAAGCAATATTGAGGGAGATCAACCAGAAACTCAGAGAGAAAGCACTCGCAAACTAAGGGAGATTTGCTGGAACATGCTTTCAGAAAATAATTCAATATCAACATGGAACATCCTCAGTAAATATCCAAATCACAGAAACAGGCATAACTGAATCAATTCTAAGGCAAACCTTTCTTTCTTAGCCTGGTTTGGGACTGCAGAGCTGCTCGTCCTCTCTTGCTGTGTATATATCCCACTAGTTCCTTTGGAGCCCATTAGATAATTTCAACTGATTTGGAAGAGAAAATGTTTCAGTGGTTTTAAACCCCATCACATCAGAGATTATAGGTATCAGACACAAAGAGGAGGTAGAATTCACTCCACTGCTCACTTGTCATTATTTTTGTGAAACTTGCCCTTAAAAAATACGAGACTGTGACTCCCAATGAAATTTTCCTGGCAAGCACTTAAAGCTTATCCTGGTGCTCTTGATGGCTTAAAAAATTGGTAGTAAGACATTGTGTGAGGGTTTTGTGCAGACAGGACCATTCTATTTATCCCTTACAGCTTCTTGTCTCAGGACAACCTATACATTGGGAGGGAGTGTTGACCATCCCTGGCTTTGGGAGCATAAAGCACCCTCCAGAATGCATCTGATCTTCACTGTACATAGCAGTGATAAAATGCATCTCTCAAATTAACACCTTGATAACCATTACCTCTAAAAAGTTTGGATGGAATTTTTCAGAGTTTAATTCTTTTTGTTGTTCCATGGGTGATTTATGAGTTTAAATGCTTCTTCTGTGGCTGGAATTTCATGTAAAACCATTGCTATGTAGATAAACATCAGAAGTGAGACATTTTATTCACAGGCAATAGCTGAAAAAACTATCAAAACCCCAATTTGGAGAAAGAGAGGTCTTTTTACTGACATACTTTAAAAAGTCATAGTTTTATTCAGTTACTTTTGTATAATATTCAAGTCAATGCATGGGACTTTTTGTAAGTTCAGGTGTTTTTTTTATGCAACACAGACATAGTGATTATTTTAGTACACCAGGCTAAATAGTCCTGTAAATTTGAGGTTGGAGCTGATTAAACATCTCTCATAGTTTCAAATTATTGCAAGGAAAAGAAATCAATAGAAAAATCCCCAGCATTGATTTTATTGTTGGTTTCCACTCGTTGTGCAGTTTTTAAATATTCATCAGAAGGCAACGTGCTATTTAGCCCAAAGTAACTGCTGCTCAGTAGAAGCAGTGGACACTTTTTGTTTCATAATTAAAAGAACAGCAGAGTGATTGGTGTGGTATTTATTATCAAACAATGACAAAAGAGTACCAGTGGTTTTAATAGTTTTAGCTTACAGGAGCTGTTGTTAATTTTGTCTGTGGAGTTGCAGGTGAAATAATGCACAGTGGATAAATAGTCTATATTGGTTTAACTGAACATAATATATAGTGTGTTCTGGAGTTGTTTGTCTCAATAGACTGTAGTAATCAAAAGTAATGAACCTATTATGTGGGGGACCTTGGAGAGCATAGAATGGCAGTAAAAGTGTGGCACATAAAAGGTTTATTAAAGGAAATTAAAGTCCATCATTGCCACACCTGCTCCCCTATTATAAGTCTATGGCAGGTCAGTGCCTTCAATCACAACTCAGCATCAGAGAACAGAGCCATGTTTCCCATTACCATTGCAGTCACATTGCAAAAACTCATTCTGCAGGTTTTAAGGAGAGTAACAAGTAAAGGCTGCCATCAGCCCCACTACGTAAACACAAGCCACTTATGTTCCTTCCCTGCCAATAATCAACATCAGATGTAAATCTAAACAGAGAGAAGATATCATTGTCTGGCTTTGAGGTGCATTTCGATCAATTTATTCTGTCATTTTGGATATTGCTAACCTGTGCTCTAGAATTAGACTTCTTCAGGCACATGAATAGCCTTTTCAAATGCTTCTCTTCTCTCCTGCAAATAGGTATTTTGATTCCAGCAGCTCTGTGGAATATGTAACCATACATAATAACAAACAGAAAAACTGCAGGAAATTAGAGAAATGGTTTTTCTTCTCTAGAAAGGCTGACTTTACTCTTTTTCTTTCTCAGGTCAATTTTGTCATATCCTGCAATGTTCTTTCAGATAAGACTTTCAAAACATCTCACTTATCTGAGTCATATAAAGCTAAAAATAAAGCATTCTCAGATCTTCAAACTCTATAAAAGGAAAAGGGCACAAACAGAGCTTCTTGTGTCTTTCCTCAGTGGGGCAAATCAGTTCCACTCATCCTCAGAAAGGAAAAGTGAAACAACAGGACTTTCTGACATTGTTTTTTTTTGTCTGGTGACCTTTTGCAGGGACAGATGCTGGGCACAGGCAGCTTGTAGTAATCACAGAATGCATCTACCTATTGTCCAACATAGTTCTATAAATCTGATGCTAGTGCCTGCATCTGTTCCTGAATATTGATCTGCAGAAGCACATGGGAGTTGTTTCATCTACACCATGTTTGATCCTCACCATTTTACAAACAGGGAAACTGAGAGTCAAAGCAAAGATAGATAAGAAGGAAATACCTGACACTGAAGAATCTAGAGTTCCTAACAAAAGTTCCTCATGAGGCAGTCTTCTTTACACAAAAAAAATGAGTTACTTTTAGAAAGGACTTTGTCTCCCTGGACGTGGCCAAAATGACACTGCTGTACAATCTGCTGTATCACTGCAGCTCTCCAGGCCAGAACATGAAATCTTAATCCCTTTGAATTTCAGGGGTTTGCAATAAAATCCACAGGTTGCAAACCTGCCCCTGCAATTACAGGTCTGGGACAGATCCAAGACCAGAAGGTGCATATTTGCAGGGCTGGTTTAGATGTAGCCAAAAGTGTCATGAGAACAGCTGACCTTGAAAGGCCTCTCTTATTTCAGTTCAAAATCTTATGATAGCAGCTGACTTTTTCAGGGGGCTGGATTTTTTGGTTGTTTGGTGTATTTTTTATGTGAAATACAAACCTGGACAATTCATTCTCCTCAAAATGCATGCAAATCTGTAACTGTCTCTTTGACCAAAACTTCTGCAAGCAGTAGTTCATGAAGTGGTGAAGTGTTTCAAAGCTGTAGGTGTGCAGTTATGCACATTCAAGCAAGAGAGCTTCATGTTTTCAGGATGAAGTTGTCGGAAATGCAGGTTTCAACGCAGCTATTTAGATGTGCTTTGGTTACAACAATAATGCAGNAGCCCTCCCTGGAGCTTCGTTCGCCAACCCTAGCCATACAATTGCAGAGTGTCTGTAGGCTCTGTGGTTCTTTAGGACCTTTTCTTCCAGGAGGTGGATGCTGAAAGCAAGACTCATACAGCACTGCTGTTTCCAACCTTATGCCTTCAGCTAACACCTGTAGACCTTGTCATTAAACCTTACAGAGTCACTCCTAACTAGCACTTTATTCAACAAATCTGCATCATTGAAGGTATCTCCTAGGTATTTACTAGATACTCACAGATGGCTTTTTATCTCTTTGACAAGATTAATAAGGCATGATTATTTCTCTTTCTATGACTGTCTAGCCTTTGGAAATGTGTGTGTGTGTGGAGGGGGAAGCATTGGAGGCTTTTTTTTCTCAATGGCAAAAGGAATGAATTGAAGACTTTGTGTTCACATTGCAGATGGATGCAGAGGGGGAAAGTAAAAAGCTGCGCACACGCTCCAAAGGAACCAAGGGTGAGTTAGCAAGCAGGATCCACAACCCTGTGCCCAGCACACCAGCAAAGGGGATGGTTCCTCTGCACAGTCCCTAATGTGCACTAAGAGAGTGTGTAGCTTCCTCAGGACTGCTTTTTTTCATCAAGGCAGGACACTGAGTGCTGGCATTAGGAGGCACAATGTTATTAGCTATATAGAAAACGGGAGGAAAAAGAAATCTACTCTGTGCTATTTTCACAGGCTGAGGGAGCTGGGATTGTTCAGCCTGGAGAAGAGAAGGCTTCAGGGGAACTACTAGTGACCTTCCAGTACCTAAAGGGAACTTCCAAGCAGGCTGCAGAGGGCCTGTTTGCAAAGGCCTGGAGGGAAAGGACAAGGGGCAATGGTTTTAAATTGGAGAAGAGTAGATTTAGACTGGATATTAGAAAGAAGTTCCTCCCCACAAGGGTGGTGGAACACTGGCCCAGGTTGCCCAGGGAGGTGGTTGAGTTCCCATCCCTGGAGGCATTGCAGGTGAGGCTTGCCAGGGCTCTGGGCAAGCTGCTCTAGTTGGGGATGTCCCTGGCCAGTGCAGGGGGGTTGGACTAGATGAGCTCCAGAGGTCCCTTCCAACCCAAACCATTCTAGGATTCTTTGAGCTCTTCCTCAAAGAAAAGTCATGCTTTTTTATTATGTAAACAAAGGTTTTTCCATAGGGAGCAGAACTAGACAATATTGTATGGATGCTACCAAAACAGTGTACAAAACTCTGTCTCTGCCAGCTGAATGTTTTCCTGTCATTATTGCCATTAATTATCTGTAAATTAGCTCCTTCAATGGTCCAGAAGAAAATTCAGCTTAATGAAAAGGTGCAGGTGTATGTGGGAGAGGAGAGCCCTGTGCTTTTTTTAGTGCTGGTGCTTGTGTTCCATTTTACAAAGTTATGGCAGAGTTGTATTTCCCAGCTATCCCTCTCTTTTTGTAAGGAACAGATGGAAATGCAGTACTGAGAGATAAACAGGCCCTTAATGATCTCAACATCTGGAAAACATGATTGACTGGGAATACAGCCCCTCCAGGAAAATAACTTTTTATTTAAATTCATAACACTTTTTGTGACTCTTGATAACAAGTGAAAAATCGAGCTACTTAAAAATAAATGTCAAAGTTTTGCCTGCCCTGTGACTATTTTTGCTTCTGACTATTTGCAGAGATGCAAAACCTCCATCCTTCACTCTGATTTTCATGTGGATTGTGCACTTTGGGGATTGTGCTGAAGCCTAATTTGATTCATTGTCTCGCCTCAGTAGTTCTGGATTGTTCACATTGTGCCTTCAGCTTCAAGTTGTGGTCAGAATGAAACATTCAAGTGTGGTTTGGCTTAGTTGTCTAGTTTCACATGAAAAGTGTTAGATTTCATTTAGGGAAAAGACAGAGGAAAGAGGTGGCAGGGCCACAAACTGCTTGCAGACAAGGGGATAACTTCACACAAGCTGCTTTAAAAACCATAAGCATTGTCTCATCAAAACTTTGCTGTAATGGTCTCTGAAATGAGTGTAAAATCCATATATGTTACAAAAGTAGCAGAGCAGAGGACTTGAACAAAACTGTTGAATATGGAAGTTATTCCCACCTCAGCCTGGGAGCTTATCTATTGCTCAGGACTGGGAATTAAGAGTCTTGTTGGCTTAGCAGATTTTAACTGTAGTTAGTGGAGGTTTCACATCATTTTCACTCAAAAAAGCCAATAATACTTTTAAAACATATGGATTTTATTTCTCTGTATTTTTTATGCACACACATCTAGAGGAATCAATGCATCAGGAACCTTTTCCCAGAAGGGGAAACAACAAAAGTCACCTGTGCAATATGAGTAATCCTTAGAAGCACTTGTTAGCTTTGTCAATATGCTGTATACCTTTGTGTGGCTAGGTGTTTGTACACACCAGCCTCCTTCATTCCCAAATTGAATTCAAATCCAGAAGAAGCAGAGATTTGTCATTCTATATTAAAAATATCCAAATCCACAAGTACCTTCTTTTTTTTTTTTTTAGTTATTATTTTTTTTATCATTGCACTGAACCTCATGCTCTGGGTTTCATGCCTCTTAAAAATCACTGTGGGAATGATATGTTGAGTTAATGTTTGCCACTAGTAGCTCCAGTGCTGTGGTTAGCATGGAATAATCCCCTGTGTTTTGCTAGCCACTCCTCAGTCATCACTGCTAGGCAGGTGCAAGGTTGCAGAGAGCACAAGTTTGGGAGTGTAAACTAATTCCTTCTTTCCTGGTTTTATTAACAGCTCAAGTGGACTCCAGGAAACAAGAGCTCAGGTAAGAACTCACTTTTTTTGGTGTTTTTTTTCAGTTTTATTTCCTGGTTCTATGGATAAATTCACACCAGTGTTATTGCTAGAAAATAGAGTATCCAGCAGGTGATGCATTAGGTAGAGATTTAGCATAGATAAGGGAACTTGAGGCAAGTTCATTTCTTAAATATAGCAAAAATAAAAAGCAAAATGTTAGCAATAACTATGCAAACATAATCAAAAGTAATGCAAAGTGGGTAGGATTCTGTTGTACTCTCTTTATCTCCAGCCTTTGTCAGGGCACACGACAGCAGAGGGGAGTTTCTGATCAGTTTGTATTCTTTTTCCTGTAAATAAGTATTTATAGTATCTCAACATTCTAAGAGCTACTCACATTTTTAACTTGTTGTCAGATGGCTTTTCTACAACTGAGAGTCTCTGCAAACTACACAAATTCTAAGTGCACTAATGGCTCATTCTTCCTCAAGTACTTGCTGAGGTTTTATAGTTTCTTGAAGTAGCAGGGAGTACTTTTCAGATTTCCATAGAGCATGGCAGTCCTTTCAAAGCCCTAAACTGTACAAGGCTATTTCAGATCACAAATAATCTACTGGAAATTTAACATCACTATTTCAATCTTGCTAATGTGTGCACCAACTCCTAATAAGTGGTCTAAGAGCTTAGAAGAAACTCTGGAAAGTCTGGCATATTATTCAGTACCAGGACCATATTATTTAGTATTTACCTAGAGTTATTAATAATGATTACAATAGGCTACAGCTTCAACATAAATACTGAAAACAGTTCTGCAAACCCTTAGAGTTGATCCTAATTTATTTTGCCTACCCTCACTTTTCCTCACATGCTACTGAGCTTTCTTAACCACAACAGCAGCTGAAGTATGTGCTTGTGCCTTCATCCATTTAGGGAACACAAAGATCATCCTATGATTTATTTGATCAATCCAAATGCCACTCTCTCTTAAGACAGGACATGAAATATTTACAGGAAGTTATTTACAGTGAAAGCATACAATATCTTAAGGGTTTGTGTTGTAATAAAACTGAGGAAATGATTAGCTCCTTATATAGATATTCCATGAACAGAAGTGGAGGCTAACTTTTAGGATAAATTATTCATGGTGAGTCACTTATTCAGCTCTACTGTGAATCTCATTTTTCTGTATGGCTTCAGTTTCCTGAGATTTAGTGCTTCTCCTTTTTCCTCTCTTCATCCCTAATTTATGCACCAGAAGGATGCATTAATCCGAAGAGGCAGCCATCCAAAAATGAGGATGGCCCATGTGTTCCTAAGAGAAAAATGTTTGAAAAATAGAGGATGTGCAAGTTTCTGCAACATCAGGGAAGCTGTAATTTAGACATTATCCATTACTCTATGGCTTTTTCCCAAGCAATTTTGCTTTCTCCTTTGGAACCACATGCTATCTTAGGAAGCAGTGTGCAACAGATTGCTCTGTCAGAGGTGTGGACTCCCTTCCTAAGGAAACATAGAAAACAATGAGCTAAAGAGCTAATAAAGCCCTTGCCCAGTCCTTAGCTTGGTATTTGTCACTTGTACAGTCCCAGAATTCCATATTGGGTCTGTCTGCAGTCAAGTGGCATACAAGTCAGGTGAGCAACTGATAAGAAAAGTTAGAGGAAGAAAGGATTTGCCTTTTGGAAATGTAGCCTAGGAACTGCATTCCTCTTCCTCATACTCATTGTTGTGGGGAAAACTTGAACATTCCTCAAGAAATAGAGTGAAATAGTCTGTTGTGCTCCCTTGATATAGATATTGGAACCTCTGTCTTTTCTGACCAAGCTTCTAAATGCTGTATGTTGGCTGAGAAATTGAATTCCAAGCTTAATTAATTTCCCCTTCTCCCCTGGCTTATCCTATCTGACAAAGCACTTTTGCACTCCTTATGGAGTTTCTGTTGCAAAGTGCCTTGGGATACTTGTGCATGAAAGGCACTGCATAAGCTTACATGCTCATATTGTATTGTTATTAGTTTCATAACATTGATTGGTTCTAGAGCATTTGTTAGCCTTTTCTCATCCTGCAAGTTGTGCTTCACAAAAGTAGAGAGTGAAACAAAAGCAAAACAACGAGTTGCAATCACCAATTAGATTCAATCATGCATGAAAACTTCTCTTTTCTAAATTGCATTCTTGCTGTATGGAATTCAATGACAAAAAAAATACATTGATTTCCAGAAAGCTAAGAGTTCACCTAGAAATCTGGGTAAAGGTTTTGCTATCATCCATCTTTTCCTGAGAAATATAACCACCTTTCTGCATAAAAAGTATATTTTCAGGAAAACATCTCTTTAAGGGGCAAGTTGGATTTTAATTCCTTTCTGTTTACTGAAATAACTAAAAATTCTCTTGCACTGTACTGAATTTTCAAAGAACAGTACTTTTCTTCCAGATAGCTGCAAGATATATCTTTGTCTATCTACNTATATACCTATATATATTTTTATATATATATTTTATATATATACCTATATATATTTTTATATATATATTTTATATATATACCTATATATATTTTTATATATATATTTTATATATATACCTATATATATTTTTATATATATATTTTATATATATACCTATATATATTTTTATATATATATTTTATATATATACCTATATATATTTTTATATATATATTTTATATATATACCTATATATATTTTTATATATATATTTTATATATATACCTATATATATAATATATATACCTATATATACCCATATATATATTTTATATATATATATATATGCAACTCCTATGCAATGTCAAATGTGCACTGATTTCATGTAATGATGTGCTTCAAGGAGTCTCACATTTAAATGTCATTAGTTATTTTTTTCTACCTATGCTTTATTAATACTATTGCATTATTAGTTCAAATTTCTAAGACACTTCTTTTTTTTGCTCTACCTGCTGTATATGGTGTAGTGTTGAAGCATGACATGTTAAGTTTAATAAGTCCTTCAAAACAGAACTCTTTCCAGTCTTGATTACTTCTGAAAGACATGGTTTGATTTTTCATTTAGGAATATAGTGCTGTGGTGATTTCATTGCAGTTAAACTACCCATAGGGAGAGAGGAATCTTTTATCACAACCTAAAGATGGCAAAACACACTATGGGATAGAAGTGATTGCTGAAGCCAAGAGATCTCTGTCCCATACATTCAAGTTTGAATTTGACACCTTTTGGGCTTAAGAATTCTGTTGCATCCATCTACTGCAAGAAGCAGAAAGAAGAGATCTTCTCTTAGATGATTTAGTCATGGACCACTGAAAGGACCAGGACCTTCAGCTGTGTGCAGGATTAGAGTGAAAAGCAAAGGGAAGTGAGGAATATTGGTGTGATGTATTCTCATTACTGCGTTCTAGTTAACAGATGGGATACAGTACGATGAACCATCTGTAGGTTATGGAGTGGCATCTGGGTCAGACCAAGGAAGAGCAAATTGGATTGATCCAAGCATGGGATTACAAAAGCATAGATCAGTTTGGCTAAGTCAGTGTCTGAATAGAAAGAGTACCTTTTCTGGGTTAGAGACAGGTGAAAGCAAGTCTTTCTGGCTTCTGTCACTAATGATGAATGAACACTCCACAGGGCACTGGTGTTTCAAGTCATGGAGAACAGTTACACTTCCTCTCTGTAGTATTGTATCATTTCTTCAGAAGTAAGGAAAGTCACTTTTTATCCGGAATTCTTGTTCCGGATATTGTAAGACTATTTTAGACATTCAGATTGGACTTGATGATCTCGGAGGTCTTTCCAGCCCGATCGATTCTGTGATTCTGTGATAAGTTGAACTGTTCAGAGGGTTAGAGATATGAGTATCTTGAATGTTTTAGCAGAGAGAGAAGTAGTAGGGAAGAGCTGTCTGGATGTTTCTTTGATAGAAGGAGTAACGGGACACTTTCCCCTTTGCTGCTGCCTCTTGATTAAGAGGCTGTGGAATCAGGAAAGCAACCCTGCAATCAATGCTACTGAAATGTTTCAGAAGGCTTATGTTACTAAAATATAGTCCACAATTTTATCCAAGCTGTTTTAATATGTCAATATACGTAACAGTATTGACAGCACACTAAAAATCATTTTGCTAGCTGAAGTAGGTCGTTCTTATTCTACAACATTGAATATTTTGCTGGTTTCACCTAAGTACTGGTAGAATGTATATATCCAATTATAGCTGAACTCTAGTTTCAGACAGTAATGGAATGAAGGTAGACAATTTGGTAGATAGAGGCTGATTTGGTCACTCAGGAGAAGTTTGTGGCATGAAAGGAAATGGTTGTGCAAGCCTTGCTGTGTTTAGAAAGGGATGATTCACTAGTAAGATTTTTCTTCCTGAGCTTTGTAAAATAAAGCAGGGTTTTAAGAAGAATTTGTATGAAAAGAGAGTAGTTGTCTGGCAGATGACCTGAGAAGGAGGTGAAAGCAATACTTAGATAATGGAAGAACTGGACTTATAAAACAAAATGGCACAAAAAGGCTGAAAGATGTTCCTCAGTAAGAACTGAGACTATGATTTGTGTAGCTGGCACCTCCACAGTACTCTTATCCCACAGCACTGCCTAAAAGCCAGGCAGAAGCTGAGAAAGCTGTTTGCTCCCTGCCTGCATCAGAAAAACTCTCAGATTTGTCCATTGGGCTTGGCTTCTGCTTCCACACAAGTTGGTCATAGACTTTAATTTTCTGGAAACTGAAGGAGGGGAAAAAAAGCAGATTTGTCATAATCCTGGATAAGCACATTTGGACTAGAACTGAGGTGGATTCTTGTGTTTCCTGGTGACTCATCTGTCTCCCACTGGCAAAGAGTATGAGACCCTCACAGTCCTTAATGTGCTTTGCTGAAACAAAGTCCAAACACACTCTGTAGTAAATGCTAAGTGAAGATGGTCAATAGTTCTATCTATTGCTAGGATATTTATCTTGATTTTGTGCTGACAGGCCTGAGCTTAACCATAAAGGGGTTTTCTTGCCATTGAATGTTGTGTATTGACAGCATACATTCCCAGATCTCCTCCTCAGTGTTCCCTGTGATGGTAACTGCCTGGGACAGACTTGTGCCACTTTGTCATGTGTGTATTTCTCCATGATACATCTAAATTAGGTATTTCACCTGAGACAAAGATCTATATCCCACTGTTCCTATTGATAACTGATCTGCAATTAAACAATGGGCATTAATGATGAGCTAAGAGTATCTGCTGCTCAGTCTCTAGCTCAGAAAAGGAACTTCCTCCCTGCCCTAGGCACTGTAGAAATTCAAATGGTTATGGGGCTTTGAAAATATTAACTTCTGCCTCTTCCCCTATGATTCCTGCCACAATCAAGTCTGTCATGTTGTCACCAATCATACTTACAATCCCAATCAACCTTGTTCCTTTCTTGTTCTTCCCTGTTAGGCTCTCCAGGAGTTTAGGCTGCTGTGCCAGTCAGTACTCTCCTCAAAGATTGTCTGGAAATCTTATGTTTCATTCTAGGGAAAAATGACTTTGTAATTGATGTTTGATAGTAAACATTGATTGGTGTCAGGCATAAATAAGCACAGAACAATCAGTGCATGGTGCAGTTTCCTGGGAGGCAGAGGTGGGTGCATGCTGGTCACAAAACTAATAAAATAATAGTGCTGGAATTCACCTCTTCTTTATTATTATATCCTGGATGTGAACCATTCTTATCATAACTCATAAAACAAGTATTAATGTAAATGGCAATGGCAATCAAATTTATAGGTCTGTCATGTTTAAGTTCCTCCCTCGTTTCCTCCTTCATCTCCCAATTCCCCCTAATTAGCCATCAAATGGTGAAATCTACAGTGCTGCCATTCCCTTTCTCCCTTTGTTCTGCTTCTCCCTTTCTTAGGACTCTAATGAACTGATGCACCTTAGGTTTTTTGCCTTTTTTGTAGTCCCATATGCTTTTATGCTTCAGGAAAATGTTGTTCTTTCAGTCCTGTAAGCCGATAAACAAGAAACAGCAAACAAGAAACAAATAAACACAGAAAGACATTCAAAATTCAAACATTTTCTACCTCAAGTTTTCTACTTTCAAACATTCATGTGAGTGGGTTAAGACTTGCATAAAGTGTTTGGAACTGCTGTATAGAGAACATAAAGATCATTTTTTTCTTCTATTAAAATATCATTCTTTGAATGAGATTATAAAAGGGTAATAAGAACTTCCCCTCCTAAAAACATTGACATGGTTTCTGTGGACAGAAATAATACCATATAGTTGTGGGTGATCAGAAGTAATGACGTTTTGCAAGTAACCCTGAGGCTGGCAGTTGTTTGACTTAACTATTTAGTATTGAGCTGTTGTGAATCACCACTAAGCTGGCTGAAATAGGAACTGTATCTCATGCTCTTTTTGAGACACTTGTGGCTGGAGTTGTTAATGAGGATGAAAATCATTTGCCTGATTCCTGTAGATATTAAGACCTTTTGATCTGTGCACTGTGACCTCTACCTTTTCCTTGTTCAGAACATTTAAAAGTTGTATTTCATGTTGAGCTCTCTGTTTCAGTTTGCTTCAGTTGATACTTGATGTGCCTGTGCTTTAAAGATGGCTCCTAGAGAGCTCTGCAATACCAAATGCATTAGCTAAGTTTATAGCATATTACAGAATCACAGTATCCCAGTATGTCAGAGGTTGGCAGGGCCCTAGAAAGATCATCTAGTGCAACCCCCCTGCCAGAGCAGGATCACCTAGACCAGCTCACACAGCAATGTGTCCAGGCAGCTCTGCAATGGCTCCAGACAAGGAGACTCCACAGCCTCCTGGGCAGCCTGGGCCAGTGCTCTGGCACCTGAACTGCAAACAAGTTTCTCCTCAGCTTAATACTAAACCTCCTGTGATCCAGCTTCCTCCCATTCCCTCTTGTCCTACCATTAGATGCCATTGAGCAGAGCCTGGCTCTCTCCTCCTAACATTTACCCTTAATATGNACTGCTCCAAGCTTGGGATCATCCCCAAACTTGCTGAGGGAACACTCTACCTCTTTCAATGTCTGTGTTCATTTCTAGCCTTCACCTGCAGGTTCAGTGCCCCTTCTTGTTGTTTGATTTGATTGTGGGCTTACAATTTTTGTACTTAAAGCCTGTCTTTAAATATATACAATATATAAAATCAATGATTAATTCTTTTCTATGTATTTTTCCTAATAGTTTTATAATATATGTCAGATCCACATCACTTTAATTGTGGCTGCTGGACTGGCAGGTAGTTATTCCAGCAGGTTTTTTTCTACCTGAGAGCTTGTTACATCTTAGAATGTTCTTTGCCTTGAACTAAAACTTGTATGTTATTTAATACATTACAGAAGTCATAGTCTTCTCCATCACAGCTTCTGTGTTCCTCAGCATATAGCAAATGTTATCCTTCCAGCCCTGCACAGGAATTTAGAGTTGCATCTGCCTTAATGCCTTCTGCTGGGTGACAAAATGCATTCTAGCCCCAAATGATTGCTTCCTCTTATGGCAGATCTTTGCTCTGTAGATGACCACAAGCCATACAGAGATTGGAATGCCAACTGCTGACTTCTGCCTCATGTCTATCAATCATGAGTTAAATATTATTGCTGGCTGAATTGCTCTATCTGACTGATGTCATAGTTGGATTCAGCCAAGCAAAAGGAAATAGACTGTGGACAGCCTGGAGATAGCAAGGAAAGGGGGAAAAAAATAGAGGAAGAAGCAGCTTATCTATATGTCTTCTCTAACCCCACTATAGTTACCAGTATGCTTTTTATTCAAGCATTTATTGCCATTAGTAGGATGCCCACTCATGTGGTCTAGTTGCAGAGGTTGTGTAGATGATCTGTAGATCTGCCTAGAAACTTAATCCTTTCTAAGCCAAATTCCTGGCTTGGGTCCCACTGGAATTTATTGACCTACTGAACCAGGACAGATTGAGTGAGTAAATGGAAAAGAGGTTCGGGAGGCTGGATTTGGCCCAGATCTTGGCCATTCATTCATATTACTGAGTGTAAGAACTTCTTGAGGCCCACACAATAAAAGTTAAGTTCCCTCCAAATTGGCTTTTACTAAGAATAACTTAACTGTTGGAAAAGAGTCCAAATATACCTCTCTAGCCATATATAGAGTTCTTGATTTATGAGCTATAGAATGACACCACAAAGTCATCTATTTCGTTAACATATTTCAATTAGAATGTTTATATGTGTTATTATTTATATCATCTGAATATGCTTATGATCCTACAAGCTTGTAAAGTGGAAAAGAAAAGAAAAACAGAGAAAAGAATTTAAATCTATACTGTCCTTCTCTGAGTTGCTTCTCCTGTGGGGAAAACACTGCTAAAATGGTAAAATAAAGTAAAAAAAAAAGGAAGGAAAAAAGGCATTTCAAAACCTCTTGCAGCCTGAAATCATTGTCCTTTAGCCTCAGGCATCACAGAGAGCTTGAGGCATGGCTAGATTTCACCATAACTGCATGCCTTTTCCTGGGTTATTGCTAACTTACCATTGGTCCACTTTTTTTGTACATGCTTCTTTTTATTTGCTCAATCATTTCACAGTCCAGTTGTTCTTTTTGGTCAGGTGGCCTATAACATTTAGTTTACTGTCTGAAACCTTTCCAAGCTCAGTACATAATGACTCAACAGCATTACCCATCTCTCCCCAGCCTCTTCTTATGGGGGCTAATAAATCCTCTTTCACCAACAAGGCTATGGCAGCTCCTTTGCTTTACTTATGTGTCTTTTTTTGTGTGTGAAATAAAGTATATCTTTTAATATCATGCTCCAGCCAGCTTTCAGCTATGGTACCATATTTTCTCAGCGTTATTATCTGTCCAGTTCTGTTCCTTTTTTCCTGTCTAAACCTTTCATTTGTGTATAGAGAAGATACTTTAATACCTTCAAGTTACTGAGCTTATTTTGTGCTATGTTAGTGTTCATAAACATGAATTTCCCTTTTATCTTTCTTCCCATTTATAGTCCATGTGCATTCCTTTCATCTTGGCTCAGCCCTGGGCTGAACTTTTCACAACTTTGATATTTTAGAACAAGAGCATTGCCTGTATGTAAACTTTTATATTTGGAGAAGGCCCTTTAACCTTGGAATGATTGCTCCAGTGCCCAGGAGCAATCCTGTCCCTTTCACAGATGCAACTTGTAAACCAAGTTGTCCTAGTTGGAGTCAGAGCAAGCTATTCCATTCCATATGTGTCATATTCAGTATAAAGCTGAACATCAGTCCCTGAAAGTTTCACACCAATCTTAGGCCTTGGAGTCTCTTACATAAAGCCCAAGAGCCAAGCAAGGAAGGTGCAGGATTAAGCTATTTAGCACCTAATTAATAGCAAATACAAATAGGAGAAGTTTGGGCTTTTACCCTGTCTGAAGTTGAGCACCTGAGCCATCTGGGGCGGTGGAGTGGGAGCTGGTGAGGCTCAGAAGCTCACATCTGTTGTTGCAGGACTCTGTTCTTCCTTCAATCTCAATCCAAGAGTTCCTGAATCCAGGTCTAGGGTCCAGCCTGTGAGTAATTCCCATCTGCTGCTGAATTCTTCTGCTCCAGCATCAGTGGTGATGGTGAGGTAGTTGCTATCAACGGAGGTTTGGCTGTGCTATTGGTTTTGTATACATGTTTAATTTTATTGTTATTGTTTTCATTAAAGTAGCTTAAGTTTTCATTACCAATCCACAAGTGTCTCTCTCTAATAATTCCCTTTTCCCCTCCTGAGTGGGGAGAAAGGGAGGTAATAGAGAGCTGGATTATTGGTTGGCCCAGCCCTTACCCTTGACACATGTGTATGGGTTTGTTAGAAAGAGGTGAAAACCATTTCCTGGTGTTGTGTGTGATGCTAAAAAAAGATCCAGATTGTGATTAATTATCATTGCAGTAAGCATACTTTCATATCCCACTGAGTAGAACAGTGTTTGGAAGTGGGAAGTACATTGCAGCATGGAACATCACAACATAGTGCTGCAGAAATCCTGAGAATGTATGTAGTGGATTGGATATAGGAAAAATTCTTCACAGAAGGAGTTGTTAGGCATTGGAAGAGGCAGCTCAGGGAATGATAGAGTCAGCATCCCTGGAGGTGTTCAAAAATGTGTAGATGTGGCACTTAGTGACATGGTTTCTTGGCATGGGGTGATGGTTGGACTTGATGATCTTAGAGGTCTTTTCCATCCTTAATGATTCTATGATTGTAAAACTTGCAGATCTTTCTAAGAATGGGATTTGAAGGGTACAGAGATGGGATGAGGTTATTGGAGCCTTCTCTTGAGCTATCATTCTCCCAGATGAAAAGCATCTCATCAAGTAATTTTCTTTATGTCCTTGGAGAGACTATGCTTAGTTTTGCACCTAGCGCTGATGTGGATTTTAGAACAGAATGCAGTGAATGGAATTACTCTTTAGTTGTTGTTGTTTTTTGAAAGACATAAATCTTCTAGACTTTATATTTCAGTATCCATGATCCAGAGTGATGCAGGCACTAGTAAAGAGCAGTTGTCAGGCTGAACATCCTCCTTGGTTTTAGCCACAGTGGCAATTCCTAGCTCTGTTCTCATACTTTACCAACCTGCAGGCAGCTGTGAATAAGGAAAAAAAATATATCCCCAGAGATCTGGAAGTCTTGCCAAACAGTTTAAGAACAAAATAATATCCTTGCTGGCTCCAAAGTGGTTCCAGGTCAGGTGGAAAGCTTGACAAACACATCACTTAGGTGAACCAATTACAACAGAGACTGCAGCATGACAATATTCAGCAGTAGGAAAAGCTGTGTGTGGTTAGGACAGCTGAAAAGCTTCTCTCTCTTCTGAGCTATTGCTTTGTGCTAGAGCTCAAAGTGCTCTTGTGTCTCTCTGCTACCAGTGTCTGCCCACACCAAGATATATTCTGAGAAGAAATAGAGGAAAGAGAAGGACTTAGTAATTTATTTTTTTTTTTTGAAGTATTGAGGTGTGAAATACAAATGAAAGATTTATCATGGTGGTTTTTTTTCCAACACACACAACCAGTTCTTACATGTCTGAGATTTTAACCTCTTGGCTCACACTATGGTAACCAACACAAGACTATTTTTAGTTAACTGAGTCATAGGCTAAGAAAATAATAATAAAAAAATCTGCTCATTAGAGATAGTACAAAAATGATTTACTATTCATAAAATTTAAGTATATTTAAATTGGGGAGAAAAACCCAACATATTGGCATTGGACTCATAACAAAAAGAGCTTCTCCTGTTTTATGAGCCTCAGATTACCAAATAACCTTGACAGCTGAATCAGTGTTCCATGACAACAAGCAGGCCATTGATAAATAGCAACAAAACTATTAGATGTTGAATTTATGAGATGAGTAATAGAGAAGCTAAATTATAGGTTTACTACTTGACAAACTACAGCTTGACAAGTCAGTGCTAACGTTGGGGGTGTGAATGGACACAAGCAAAAGAGAGAAACAAACTTTTAAAGACAAAAGTGAAATCTATATGCCATGAATGTTGCAAAGGCATAAATATATTCTTTTCAGAGTTGTTAAATTCCCAGTGTCCATTATCAAATCCTTAACAAGTCATGGGTGAGTACTTGAAAAGTGAAGCTGTTTTTCTGCTTTTGTGCACTGTAAGGTAGAAGAGAAAGGGAATTGCTGGTACATGGTAAATCTTGAAACTGGCTCTTGCAAACGAATAGATTCCAGTTTAAACCTAAAATCAGTAGTGTAAAAAGTCAGCAGTAAAAGCAAGAGTATATTCTGCTGGAGTTGAACAATTCTCTCTCAGCCTCTGGAGAGAAATTTGCCCTTCTTAGGAAAGAAGCAACAACTGCATTTTGTCATCTCCCTGTAATCAGTGCAAGGTGTCAGGGATGATTTTACTTCAAGCTAAATCTCCTATATTCACTTATTTCTAAATGATGGCAACTCTCAAGGAAATCTGGGTGAGTGGCTGCTCATGTACAGAAAAAGAGATGATAAGGACAAGCTTATCAGTCTGTCATAGAAGAGAAATTTCCTAACATGAGCAACATGATTCCAGGCAGATTTGTGAACCTCCTGTCCTGACACTGATGCAGCAGCTTTGGATTTAGTGCTGTAAGCTCTAGTGGTCACAGCCAAAGTAGGACTCTTGTGCTTTTATTTCCCAGAGCAGGGCTGCAGCAATATCCCTGCCCTGGTCTTGGCCATGGTCTGCTAACCTCTGAGTTAGACTATATTTCACCATTGTGGTGAAAAAAAACAACATGTTTAATAGCTGTTATTCTAGCCCAGAGTGGTGGACTTATATATATATACAACATATATATATATATATGTTGTGTGTGTGTATATATATATATGTTGTGTGTATATATATATGTTGTGTATATATATTATATATATACACATATATATAAAATATATAAAAAAAATATAAAATATGTTATAACATATTATATATGTTATTATATATATACACATATATTATATG